>JAESUZ010004576.1:0-63142 GCA_017311185.1 Proteles cristata cristata
ATTTTCAAACAATGTACTGCTTCAAAAGTGGAGTTCCAGAAAACCAAAGAAAACAGACACTTAATAACAAATGTTTAAGGCTGCAGCTTCCTTTTATATCCAGGTAATACACACATGCAAAGCCATGTTTACTACTTATTTTATAATTAAAATACTTAAGACTTGTAAAGCCATCACAGAAAATGCCAATCAGCTATAAAGAACGCTCATCCAGCATTTTCAACATTCTTAGTAGTAAGAAAGAGCCTAGTGATTACTCCCATAACTGTCTTATATTATATCTCACTTGAAAATGTTGCAAGATTTCAAGGAAGAGGGAGAAATTTCACATTTCCTCTTGACAGAACAATGTCACATCTTTAGCAAAGGACTATATCACGAAAAATATGTACCATTTCATATGGCACTTATTAAGACTGAGGAGAAACGATCTCAAAATGCTGAAAGATTATTGAATAATGCAAATCTGTTTCCTTTTTTTGAACTTGGGAACCAGTCTCCTGCTTATTGCTGTTCCTAAATGGATATTTTGCTTACTCATTCATTCTTAGTACTATTTATATTTAAATTAAGAAGATGCTATTGTAAATTCTCCATAAATTAAAAATACTGACAACAATCAATGACTACAATTTCTGTAAGCTCCACACTTACTGGCACACAATATCGTCTTCATATTGCTATATGTTTCTGCTGAATTCTTTCTTTCCATCCAAAAATATTGTAAATCCATAGATACGATAGCTATGAAAGAAAACTCCTTATTACCTCATTAACAGATGCGTTTTCAATAAAAATTTACTTTATAATGTGTAATGATTACTAAGTTGTAACACATTTAAGTTGATTGAGAAACAATAAAAATTATAACTGTGATGATGATTTGCTCTAAACTGAGCACTTAGCATCTAATGCTCATGGGAGTTTTAAAAAATATTGTATATATCCTGATTTTTTTTGCAGGGAATAATGAGATGACCAATAAATGTTTTTTTTTTTTAATTTAAAGACTTTATTTTTTTTAATGTAGTTTTAGATTTACAGCAAAAGTGACGTAAAGGTACAGAGACCTCCCATATACCCAAGCCCTAGCCCACAGGATTTCCTTTATGAACATTCCCCATCACAGATGAAACTACAACGGCACATCATAGTTATACAAAGTTCATAATTTACATTATGGTTCACTCTTGGTGTTGTACGTTTACAGGTTTGAATGAATACATATGGCTTTCTGTAATTATGATAGCATATTTTCACTGTCCTGAAAATCCTCTCTGCTCTACCTATAGGTCACCCCCTGTCCCCTGTGACTTCCAACCCCTGGCTACCACTGATTTTTTATTCTCTCCATAGTTTTGCCTTGGCAGGAAAGTCTTATCATTGGAATCACACCATATGTAGCTTTCTCAGATTGTGGTTCACTTCATAATATGCATATCAGTTTCTTCCATGTCTTTTCATTGACTGACAGTTCACTTCATTCTATGCTGAATATTCCATTGTCTAGATGTACTACTGTTTATTAATCTATTTACCTACTGAAGACCATCTTGGCTGCTTTCAAGTTTCAACAGTTATAAAGTGTAGTATTTTATGTGAACATAAGTTTTCTAATTCATTTGGGTATATAAAAAGGAGTGTGAGTGCTGGATTACATGGTAAAAATACCTTGAGTTTTGTAGACAATTCTAAGCTTTTTTTCCAAAGTGGCTGCATCATTTTGCATTCTCACTATTAGTGTATGAGAGCTTCTTTTGTCCCACATCCTCATCAGCATTTGGTGTTGTCAGAGTTCTGGATTTTAGCCATTCTAATAGGTGTGTGGTGATATCTTAGCGTTGTCTTAATTTCATTTTCATGATGACAATATGATGTGGAGAATCTTTTCATATGCTTATTTTCCGTCTGTATATCTCCTTTGATGTGGTGTCTCGAGGGTCTTTGGCCTAATTTTTGGGTGCCTGGGTGGCTCAGTTAAGTGTCCGACTTCAGCTTAGGTCATGATCTCACAGCTTGTGAGTTCAGGCCCCACATCGGGCTCTGTTGACAGCTCGCACCCTGGAGCCTGCTTCAGATTCTGTGTCTCCCTCTCTCTCTGTCCCTCCCCTGCTCATGCTCTGTCTCTCTCTTCTTCAAAAATAAATAAACATTAAAAAATATTTTTTTAAAAAAAGGTCTTTGTCCCATTTTTTAACTAGGATATTTTCTTATTACTGAAATTTAAGAACTATCTATATTATTTTAGATATGATTCCTTTATAAGATGTGTCTTCTACAAATATTTATCAAAGTCTGTGGCTTGTCTTCTTATTCTCTTGATATTGTCAATTCACAGAGCAGAAGTTTTCAATTTTAATGAAGCCCATCTTATCAATTACTTCTTTCATGGATCCTATGTTTGGTGTTGTATCTAAAAAGTCATCAAGGTCATCTAGCTATTCTCCAGTGCTATCTTCCAAGAGTTTCGTAATTTTGCACTTTGCATTTATGTCTGTGATCCATTTTGAGTTAATTTTGGTAAAGGCTGTAAGGTCTGTGTCTAGATTCTTCTTTGTTTTTTCTTCATGTAGATGTTCACTTGTTCCAGTGCCATTTGTTGAAAACCAAAAAAAAACCATTTTCATGCAAACATATTAAAATGGGATGAAAATCTTTTGAATAGTTGATTGGAAATGACGGTACAACAAGAAATAGCGTACTTATAAAGAAACTTTGAAAGAAAACTTCACATACGTTTTAAATGGATAATAGCAGTTACCCAATTTCTATGCCATTTAGGTTTAATACATGTATAGAAGAGTGATGTAAAACTTTTACTTTCAAATATCAACAATTCTAATAATCTTTAATTGAAGTATAGTTAACTGAACCAATAAGTCTTGAAATCATAGCTACTTCAAACTGGTTATACTTCATTAATATTTATCTATTAAAAGTACCTTTTCTATGGTATGGTAGTCGCCATCCCCTACAGTGTTGTGTTTCATAATATTGGGGAAAAAAGAATTCAAATATAGTTCTTTATGGTCAGAAACTTGGTGCTCTGGAGGCCCCTGGGTGGCTCAGTCGGTCAAGCATCCAACTCTTGATCCCTGTTCGAGTCATGTTCTCAGTTCTGTGAGATCGGGCCCCTCATTGGGCTCTGTGCTGACAGCATGGAGCCTGCTTGTGACTCTCTCTCACTCTCTCTCTCTGCCCTTCTCTTGCTCATGCTCTCTCTCAAAATAAATAATAATAAATAAACTTAAAAGAAGTTTGGTGCTATGGTCTTATAAACATATTGTAAGTATCCTGTAGTTAAAGAGGCTTCTCTCACTTTCACATCTGTATTTGTAGTACGAATATCTGTTTTCTAAATGATGAGCAAATGAAGTCTATCAAATCTTATTCAATTGCCTCAAAATGACTGAATATGCCACAATAAAGCAAACTCCAAAAAAATCAGAGAGAGAGAGACAGACTTGCTCAATCATAGTAGGCACCAAATTTATCACTTTTCTATTATGTGTCAAGTGCTGCCTTACTGTGGTAGGCTAAAAACAGATCATATCCACCCAAAGATATATTCACTTGCTAATCCCCACAGCCTGTAAATATTAATTTATATGCAAAATAGAGAATATTATCTTATTTTGCCAAAGAGGTAATAAAGTTAAGCATCGGGAGAGGAGGGGCTTATTCTGGTTTATCTGTCATGTATGTATGTGATGGAATATATCCTTACAACACAGAGGCAAGAGACGTTTTGAGGGACACACAGGAAGAGGTAACATAAAGAAGGAAGTAGAGATTGGAATTAAGAAACCACAAGCCAAGGAAATCAAAGAATGCTGGGTAGATGCTAGAAATAGAAAGAGGCAAGGAAAACTTCTACCCCAAGAGGTTCCAGAGAATGTGGTCCTAGACACATCTTGATTTCGGATTTCTGATCTCTGTCTCTCAGAAACAAACATTAAAAAATTAAATTAAAAAAAATTGCCCCAGGATACATTCTTTTGCCCCATTTCATGATTATATATAACAATTGTATTTTATATATATATATATATATATATATATATATATATATATATATATATATATATATATGTTTTATATATATATATATTTATATATATATGTTTATATGTTTTATATATATATATATATTTATTTATATATATATATATTGCTATATATATATGTTATATATATATATTTATATATATTTATATATATATATATTTGTTATATATATGTTATATATATATATGTTATATATATATGTTTTATATATATTTTATATATATATATATATATTTCTAGGGGAGAGAGAGAGAGAGGGGTGACAGTGAGCAGGGGAGGCTCAAGAGAGGAGATACAGGAGCTCTAGAAATGGCTCCAGGCTCTGAGCTGGCAGTCAGCTCAGAGCCCGACGTGGGGCTCGAACCCACGAACCGCGAGATCATGACCTAAGCGAAAGTCGGACGCTTAACCGACTAAGCCACCCAGGCGCCCCAATATAAGCAATTGTTAATTGTCCATTCCTGGATGTATGGACTGGGAAGGGCAGGACATCAGACATGTTTAAGGCTGTTCTGCCTGCAACTTTAGTGTTGACTAGACCTACAACATGTCTTTCTTGCAGTAGTTAACACAGAATATATGGCCTGCGATTCATTTATATTTCATATGTAATTAGTAACTGGCAAGTAAACAAATGAGGTACTTGATAAACACGCACAATTATATTTTCAAGGCAGTTGTATTTATGTTCCAAAGGAGGGAAAGCTTTATGAATGTGTAACCAAGGATATAAAATGGGAAAGACGACAGAATTGAGCAGAGTTAATTCGGTGGTGGCAACAAATTCACACATCACGCCATGGCCCCCCACCTCCGTGTGGTGCATGCATTGCCCTGATAAATGTTCTTCTTGGCAAAGTGTCCTACAAAAACGAGCCTGGAGATCTTTCCTCTCTTGCTGTCATCCATTACTACTCCTCTGAGGAATTAGTAGCTGTAAAATAAAGATCTGCACCAGGACAGATAACAGACTCCTGTTTCCTACCTCAACTATTTTAAAACCTATGTGGGAAGATGCTTGTAAAAAACTTGACATTTCCTTTACA
This sequence comes from Proteles cristata cristata, assembly GCA_017311185.1. Lineage (NCBI taxonomy): Eukaryota > Metazoa > Chordata > Mammalia > Carnivora > Hyaenidae > Proteles > Proteles cristata. Next base: position 5,115 of record JAESUZ010004576.1, read on the forward strand.
AACTGGTACACAGGTATGACATATAGTTGTGGCCATTACTAGATTCATGAGCTTTTTCAGAATGGATAGGCAGTGTGGTCAGAGAAGCTATGCCATTAGGCATGGCTCCAAAAGGAACATGGTTTAGCTCCTGGAATGCAACAGGATAAATAACTGTGTTTGACAAAATTACGGAAGCGGTAAAGCTTATCTTCATTATCAATTCATTAAGTACCAACAGTGTGGCCAGAACTGTGCCGTGTACTAAGGACACAGCAGTGGACACAAGAGATCATCTTAACTTCACAGAATCTTATGTTGTGGTGAATTACAAAAGAAAAGAATAAAATAGGGGTGCCGGGAGCCACACTGGACTCTCTGGATGGCAGTCACAGCAAGGATATGGTAGTGTTTACACAGCGCCTGCCATGAGAAATGAAAACTGGTATCTCCTGCTACTACTGGCTCATGTTGGAAATGAGGCTGCTGGTATTGACCAGGCCTCACATTATTCCATATTGGACCAATATTCCAAACACAGATACCTCATAAGCAAAAGCATATTCCTGCCTTTACAAAAAGAGATTTTAGATGAAAGCTCTGTGAATGATAGTAAAAAGCTTCTTCCTATGGGCCTTGCATATCAAAGACAATTGAGTCTGGCCCTGAGACTAAGAGCCTAATTTAAAGTTAAGGGCAAATATCCACCCCCACCCATTTGTTTCTGCTTAGAGCATTTTCTGGCCTTGCATATGCTGATTGCTCCCTGTGAAGGAACCTATTGAGGAACTTCTTCTTTTGTGATTATGAGAGCAGAGGTGTTCCCTGAAAGACCTGTTTTTCTTGATGCTTCCACCTGAAATAAACAAGCTGTTGACCCCTGCCCACAGAGAAGTAACTTCACCCTTTTTATGCTAAAAACTTTGGTATGTTAAAGATGCCTCCCTTCCCCTTAGGATAAGCATCTAAATCCCCTACATCAGTCACTATTGTAAACGTTATGCATGAGTCTTCTACAAATCTATGTTCTGGGAAATTTCTTACATATCAAAGAAGTTTGTTATCAGAAACCATTGTCTAAGGCAAATGCCACTTCTGTGCAGTCCCCCAAACACTTAATGATAAAATAAAGTTGAGCCCCAGTCAGAGCAGAGATGCCTGTCTGGTGATCAGAAAGAATCTCCGGGGCTCTCTCACTCTCTCTCTCACCGACACCATCCATCCTTCAGGAACCCCTGGACCTGCCAGAGCCGGCCTCCGACAATAGGGGAAAATAATGGGAGTATCACAAGGACAAGTGATGTGCATTTTTAAATAAAGTGGTCACATGGGATTCATGGGGAAGGAGACTTTGAGAAACAACTGAAAAATATCAGCAAAGCCAATCCCTTAGATATTGGCAGACAAAGCGCACCATGCATTGAGAATAGAAAGTGCAAAGGTCCTGAGGTAGAAGCATCACCAGTATGTCTGAAGAACAAAACAACTGGGTGGTGTTGCTGGAGGTAAATAATAGGGGAATAGTAGAAGATGTGGTTAGAGAAGAAGCGGGATCCTTATTTGGATATGGGGTACACACATAGGACAGGGTCTTATAAAGACAACTGACAGGACTCTCTGGATTTTACTCTGAATGACATGAAAAGTCATTGGAGGAACTGAGCAGAAGAGTGACATGATTTAACATTCAAAAAAAATCATTCTGGCATATATAAAATCACTATGACTAGTGAATGCAAACAAGGACAGAAGAAGGGAGGTCTTTTAGAAAGCTACTGAATTAATCCAAATGGAGGATGATAGTGGTCTAAACCGTGACGCCCTTAGCGACTGCTGCAAATCTAAGGCAGACACAGGTGGGCTACAGTGGGTGCATGTAGTTATATTGGGAAACTCAGCTAGGGCTGGCATAACCACATATTCTAGTTACCCAGACATTCCCTACCAGGGTCTCTTTTTGGGGTGTAAATTCAAAGTGTCCTGTTTCACTCGCAGACGTGCCTGGGATTAGATGATAAATTATACAGCCATCCTAGTTATAGCTAAAGAAATGTAGAAATAAAATTGGCTGAAATCTAGGATTTGGCCTTAGATGTGTTTGTGTGATAAACTGTAGGTGATTTATCTTTATTTGCCTCAATATCGAGTATATATTGCTCGTAATAAGTTTTTGGTTTTCATCAGAATGATATGTATTCATTTTCTAAATTATGAAAAGTAAATTAAACTGACATTATCCTGTTCTCAGGGCAAAGAGCTGATAAATATTATATACATCTAAATAGGATTTACCTGCATATATACTTCTTTTAAAACATCATGTCTTAGTAAGTGAAATATACACATAAATCCTACCATTCTACAGTAACAGCTAACATTTATTTGAATGCTTACTTTGTAAAAGGGAACATTTTGAGCATTAAGCATATATTAATTCATATAATTCTTATAACCACTTTATTCAGCAGGTATTATTACTACCCTATTTTACTGATGGGGGAATCGAAGCACTGAGTAATTTACTAAACTTGCCTGCGATCACACACATTATAAAAAATGGAGCCAGGACTCCAACCCACATAGTTATAATACAGGGTGTGTATTCCTTTTTTAAAATGTTTTTTAATTTATTTCTGAAAGAGAGAGACAGCGTGAGCAGGGGAATGTCAGAGAGAGAAGGAGACACAGAATCTGAAACAGGCTCCAGGCTCTGAGCTGTCAGCACACAGCCCAATGCGCAGCTTGAACCCACAAACCGTGAGGTCATGACCTGAGCCGGAGTCGAATGCTAACCGACTGAGCCACTCAGGCGCCCCCAGGGTGTGTGTTCTTAACAGCTGTCCTATACCGGCTCTCTAGTGTGGGCAACCTAGTACAGGAAGCAATCGCCGTCATCCAGCAGTGACCAGCTTGGTGTATGTCCTCCCCACTACCATGCCTTTGTCTAATGACACAAGATATTATTTCAACCTCTTTAAAAGATGCTTTTTTTTGTTTTTTCATTTTAGACAGAATGTGATCAGGGGAGATGGGCAGAGAGAGAGAGAGAGAGAATCTTAAACAGGCTTCAGGCCCAGTGTGGAGCGCAACGCAGGGCTTGATCCCATGACCTTGAGATCATGACCTGAGCTGAAATCAAGAGTTGGATGCTGAACTGCCTGAGCCACCTGGGTGCTCCTGTGCTGGTATTTCAGTTGTTTTATTGAAACTAGCAAAGAATCCTTCCTTGAGTGGTAAACATTCTCATTCTCATGCCTTTCTCTGTAATATTACAAACACACACCAAAAAATTATTAACATTTAGGCTCTCTATTCTTTAGGTAAACATGTAATCATTTTATATCACTTGTTCTCCAACATTTTTCCAACAGAACATATAGAGAGTTTTCTCGGCCAAAAGACAGGATATAAACTTTTATCTTTAAAATCTACAATGACTATACCATAATTTAGTCATCCATTCCCTTACAGAAGGGAAATATTTTACACTTCTTTGTAATTAAAATAATAGTACAGAAGGCATCTTACATACATTTTATTTAGATAAGATAGATTTCTAATAGTGGGAATTCTGGACCAAAACCAGTTTGTTTTCACATTAATGCGCAAAACAAATTACCTTACCAAAAGGTTATAGCAATTTACAATCCCAGCAACCTTCATGATAATACCTATTCCTCAAGCCTGGTTAAAACTAGTCATCGGCCATTTATATTAAATTTCCTCCACTCTCAAGGGTGGAAGAAAGGACTGTAATATTTATTTGATTTGCAATTATCTTTAGTTCAAGTGTTTGTGGGCTGGCTAGCATGTTTCTAATATTTATTGTCTGGATGAATGCCATATCACACTTGCATATACCAATGTGTAAAGCCAGAATTCATATACCTTCACTTGTTTGACAATTATTAGTGGGTAACAGGAAGGAGGTTTATGTAGGAGAAAGAGAAACTAGGTAGAAAACTATTTCTATAATCTAGCACAAAAATGTTGGAGAGAGGATGTGGGAGGGGAGAAAAGGTAAAAAGGAATCCAGGAGGCAGAATGTACAAAAATTATTGAAGAACTGTTGGTCTAGTTATGGGATGTATCATGGAAAATGACGGATACCCAGATGACAGAATGTAGAGTTGTCAAAGGAAACCTAACTAGGCTGTCTCTATAGCTCACAAGACAGAGTATGCCACTGTTGTATCTGGATGGCAAATATCTCTTTAATTCCCTTTAATGGGAATAATGAAGAGAAAAGAAACTAAATTACAATCTCCTGACAATATTTTGAAATATTATCTTGCTGGGGTGCCTGGGTAGCTCAGTCGGTTGGGTGGCTGACTTCGGCTCAGGTCATGGTCTCACGGTTCGTGGGTTCAAGCCCCACGTCAGGCTCTGTACTGAGAGGTAGCTCAGAGCCTGGAGCCTGTTTCAGATTCTACATCTCCCTCTCTCTCTAACCCTGCCCTGCTCATGCTGTCTCTCTCTGTTAGAAATAAACAAAATGTTAAAAAAATGAAATATTATCTTGCTAAAAACTATAAAAAAGAAACACAACAGAAAAATTAGAGTGATGATTCCCTATAAGTATTATTATTTGAGTAGCACTTAATTGGTACTTAACAAGACACAGAAATACCCAGAACATTAACTCCAATTAATGAAACAACCAAATATTACATCTAATGCAAGCTGATACCAAAAATTCAGTCCAGTAATATAACATGTTCTCAATGATTTCTCACACCTCCAGATGCTATTTTGCTTTCCGTCTCCTTAAGATCTTTGTATCGTTTTAAAGAACATTATCATTTTCTAAGAAAAGTGGCTGGATGAACATAAAGTGTTAAAATTTCATGCACTAAGAAGAGAACTCCCAGTTGGGCTTTTCTCACAGATGCATCTAAGCTTACCTCTGCTCCCTGCAGGTACACTGCCAGAGGGAGAAGCAAGTGTTAGCTCAAAGGAAGATTCTATTTTATGATTCTTAAAATTTTTGTATTACATCCAGTAAAATTCACTTTTTAACTTCAGCGAATTTTAACAATATACATAGAGCATGTAAACATCTCCACCATCAGGATACAAAACTTGCCCTTATCTCAAGAGACTACCTTGTGCAAAATGTTTGAGGTAAAAACACATTCTTACCCCAGGTCCTGGTAACAATCTGTTCCTCATCCTTATAATTTTGCTTTTTCCAGAATTACATGTAAATGGAATCATACAATATGCTAACTATTCATCCTGGGCTCTAGAGTTTAGACGCGTATACTTGAGGTCCTTCTATGTTGTTATGTACATCAGTGTTATGACCCTTTTTATTACTGAGTAGTATTCCATTGTATGGTTGTGCCACAGTTGATCCATCTCCCACTTGGGGGACATTTGGGTTATTTCCAGTTTGGACTTACTGTGAATAAAACTACAATGAATACTCATGTAAAGGTTTTTGTGTGAACACAAGCTTTCATTTCTCTATGAGAAATATCTAGGTGTCAGATGGATGGTCATACCTTAAGTGCATGTTTAACTTTATAACAAATTGCCAGTATAATCTCCAGACTGGCTGGTCCACCATTTTGTTTTACTACCACCAATGTAGGAGACTTCCAATAACACGGGGGTCCTTGCCGGTACTTACCATTGCCCATTTGGTTTGTCTGTAATACTTTCACATCTGACACATAAAGCTTTCATGTGTGTTATCGGAAATATCCCTCTCTTCCTTTTGATAATATACCTTGGCAGAGCGGAAGTATGCATTCAAATCTATAATGTGACCCTGCCCGCTAAGAGCAAATCAAAGAATTTGCTTCAGAAAGTCCTTTTCAAGATAAAACAGTTGGAAAGAAAAGCAGAATAAATAGTTGAAAATGGTGGGATCCACGTACTAGGAAGATGGCAGATAAAAGACAGTTGTCTATTTATCCCTTTCCTCACCACTGGCAGTCATTAAAATCAGGAGCAAATTAACATTCCCTGCTCTAATTAATAGCATTTATATTTCCACTATGCCACACAAAAAAATTCAGAAACTAGAAAAAATATAGAAGTTATAAATTTTATAAAAAAGAACCAGAATTATAATTATTTGTATAATATATGATTATCTATCTGAAAAACCCAACAGACTCAAATATAAATCTATTAGAGAAAATACGAGTTCAGTAGAGTAAATTAGAAAAAAAATTTCAAAATTAATATCTTTCCTATATTCTGACAGTAACCAAATGGAAAATATTGTGGAATAAAATAATCCACAGAAGCAGCAAACAGCTAATAAAACAAAACAACAAAATAAAATCACATAGCCTCTATATGAAAATGCTAAAACCATACTTTGGCATTCAATAACCTTAGAAAAATGTCAGGGCAAATGTGATAACCACTACACTATGAAAAGACATAATCTTGGAGACGTGAGAGACAATATTAACTCTTGGAGGAAAGTGCTCACATTGAAAATTTCATATCCCTATATTTTTCTATTAAAATCTCTATGTAATATAATTTGGAAATTACCTAAGTGGGTATAAAGTTGATATTTATTCTTTTTTAAAATTTTATAAATTCCAGTATCTTACTAGAAAGATCCTTTTTATTATGATACTTGGAAGAATATCACTACATATATTTAAAAAAAAACAAACATACAACTAATAGAGTAGAAAATGACTTGTCCTGCCATACATCACCATGTTTTACATAGTGACATTTACTTGAAACAAAATAGTATTGGGAGGAGAAGAAATAGATCAATAAGAATAGAATGGACATTTAAATAAACCTGAGAATATATGGGAGTTTATAAATGATAAATATGCCATTTCAAATCAACAAAGAAAAACTTATTTATTAAATTGAAATGTATTTTACATTTATTCAATAAATATTTTATTTAATAAATACTACTGAATTACAAAAATCAGTTATGCTCTAACAAAAAAAACTAAACTAAAAATACCTGCTTTTATCACAACAATCAAAGCAACTTCTAAGAGTTCAAAGTTTTAAATATAAATCAAAAAAACACTAGAAAACCTTTAGGTTATAATTTTTTATAGATTTGGTTTAAGATATTCATTTAAAAATATTGGGGTACCTGGGTAGCTCACTTGGTTGAGTTGGTTGAGGTGAATACTTTTCCATCAGCCAAAATACTACTTTTTAAATGTAGTGCAGGTTTGCTGATGATAAATTCGTTCACTGTGGTTTTTTTTCAAAATGTATTTCCTTCTCCTTAATACATTAAGGATAGGGGGCATCTGGGTGGCTCAGTAGGTTAACCATACGACTTTGGTTCAGGTCATGATCTTACAGTCAGTGATTTGGAGCCCTGCGTCAGGCTCTGTGCTGACAGCTCAGAGCCTGGAGCCTGCTTTGGATTCTGTCTCCCTCTCTTTCTGCCCTCCCTGGCTCACACTCTGTTCTCTCTGTCTCTTGAAAATGAATAAATGTTAAAAAAATTTAATATTAAAAATGTTAAAGTCAGAAATAAAAGCTGGTAGTTACTGACAAATTGAACTAAATGGAAATGTTAAACTTATAAAATATGTAGGCAAAACAACAACATACACACAACACACACACACATAAAATGTAGCCAATAAATTAGGAAAACTTGCAATGTGTAGGTCAAACAACGAGTTTATTAACCTTAGAGGCATGTATAAACATTATTTTATGAAACATGGCCACTTGCAAAAGAAGAAATATAAGTGGTGAACAAGCACAGTAAAAACTATGTGACATCATTTGTAATTAAAATCAAAAAACATTTTTGCAAATCAGAACTAAAGAAATTAAAAAGGATGCCAAAACTACTGTTAGGGAAAGGTGTGTAAAAAAGGTAACTTACTTTACTGTTGGCAAATTTTAAAATCTGTATCATCTTTGACTAACCTACTTTATTCATAGGGCTTTATCAAAGAGACAGACTAATGTTCCAACATTACCCAGGCCATTATTTTTTTTCTTAGTAGAACAAAGAGCACATTAAGGATCACTGTTCATAAAAAAGTTGATCAAGGTCAGTGTGCCCTATTCCTGTTAGATTTGCATTTCTGAAGTTAGTGACAAGTAATGAAGCATCAAAGTATACTCAATCAGGATCTTGAAAAATCTTGTATCTCCATTTAGCAACTTCACTTAGTGAAATTCTGCTCTTTGTACTCAAATAAAGCAAGGGAAATTAACAGTGTATTGCCTCTAGAGACAAACATTGTAACTAAATATCACCATTGACTCACAATCTCTCAACTGGTATATAAACAACCAATTTGAGAATAAATACTTCCCCCACCCCTTTCTGGGAGGATAATCCATTCAAACCTGCAGAGATTGTTTTACTGAGAATAAAGAAGAGTTAAAATGATTTCGCAATTCCTGACACTTGGTGATCTAAAATCCTCATTTGTAGCTGGAAGAGTCTCTGTCCACAAAGTTGCCATCATCCACTTACCCATCTATTTCCTAGTCCTCTAACACATTTTTTGTATGGCTTGGAAAATACCCAGAAATACTTCCTATTTTCTTACGATAAATACCCATTAATAAAAATAGTGATTTAAAAAGTGTAGGGACACCTGGCTGGCTCAGTCAGTGGAGCATGGAACCCTTGATCTTGGGGTTTTAGGTACAAGCACTATGTTAGGTTTAAGGTTACTTAAAAATAAAAATGTTTAAAAATAATAAATAGAAAGGTCATTAACTTTTGAACTCTACTTACAAAGAAAAACACATTATCTACTATCCAAGTTGATAGAACATTTTAACTATAAAGGAATAAAAATCATGCTTTCCTCAAATTTTTCTAACAATATTGTAGTAAATTAAAGGAATATCAAGAGTGCTCTGACTGGAAATATTTTTAATCTCAAGATTTTATACCCAGTTTAATCATCTTTCATATGAGATGACAAGTGAAAGAAAATCTTAGATATGAAGACATCTGAAAACACACTCTTCATGAATTTTTAAAAAAGAAACGTTTGAAGGAACATTGCAACTGACAAAGAGATTAGCAAAATAGACTCCAAGATAGTATAGTCAAGATAAAATATGAAAAATGGTGAGCGGTGAAATCACTTAAAATAGATACAACTATAAAAAACGTTATCAAATGTAATCATATTAAATGAAAATTTAAAAATACCTTTTAAAATGAAGATATATAACTATATATATGAGTATATAGATATAGATATAGATATGATAGATGAATGGAATAGCAACTATTTAAATAGAAATACTGATTATAGAAACAATTGAGAGCTTGAAGAAACAGTATAAAAAGTATTCTAAATATTCTATCATAAATATGGAGCATTCACATTACACTATTTTATTTTTGACTCAGTAACATGAAGAACTTTAAGTGAAAAACTGTGGGAAGGAGTTAAGATGGCAGAGTAGTAAGGGACCCTGGGCTTGTCTCACCGCTCAAATGCAGATCAACATCACACCGTTCCGAACACCTAGGAAATTGATTTGAGGATGAACAGAAAAACCTGCATAATTTGAGAGAGAGAACATAGCAGGTTCGTGGTGCAGAGAGATGAATTGGGAGAAAGAAGAGCCGCAGTGCCACAGAGGGGGAGTTGTTTCCACAGAGAGGAGAAAGACAAAGGGGGAGAGAGAGCAGCACATTGGGTTTGCACAAGAAAGCATTCTCCCTAAAAGTACTGAAAGAGAAGGAGAAAAAACATGCACAGGGGACCGCAGAAGAAAACTGCGTTTTGTTCCCCCAAAACCATTGTGGGGGGGGGGGAAAGGAGAGGGTTTCAAAACTACCAGATTTTTAGAAATAGCAGAGCACACAGGGTGCTGTTTCAGAGGTGAGCCCCTGGTGGTGCTCCAGCAAGGAAGCAGGGTGGAGCCCAGGGACCAGGAGCCCACAGCCTGGTCTGAGGATCCTCTGGGTTGCACAGGGAGAAGTGGACCCCATGCCTGGAGTGCACTGGGTAGAGTTGATAGGGCCTCTCCTCTGGCAAAAGGCCTGGGGGTGTCATCAAGCCACCATGTTCATGTGTATAGGAACAAAGACGCCGGCTGAGGGTGGCAAACCCTGGTGCTGGTTGTATGTTGAAATTTCCCATAAATTCTGAGCCACTGCCACTGTGTGGTGGTGCAACCCTTTCCTGGGCAAGCCGGCCCCAGACACAGCACAGAGAGACCCTCCCCAGAGGATCGCTCTTGGTCTGGGCCACGGGGTCTCTTAAGTGTGGGGTTTTCAAACACAGATGCACCTCGGATAAAACTCTGGAGGGTGGTGCCACCTGGTAGGTGGACAGCTTGCACAAAGGCAGGGGGAAAATGAGAAGCGGGTGGAAGCAGGGGACATGAGAGGGGGTGACTGATCACATGTCTGTGAAGGCGCAAACTTACCACTCTGGAGACTACAGAGAGGGATGAAGCCATTTTCACCATTAGCTCACCAACACTGATAGTCCACAGAGAGCTAAACAGCACCTCCAAATGGAGAATGGAGCTATTACACCAAGCCCCGCTGCCCCCACCTCTGCTCTCAAGGCGCATGTCCACTAAGAATCAGAGCAGCAGGCCCCAACCCCAAACGACCAGAACAAATCCTTCCACGAAATTAGTCTACTGACCATAGACTGCTGCAAAGGTTCAGCTCTAGAGAAAACCGACTGGCTTCATTTAGGTTCATTTGTTTATTTGTTTGCTATTGTTGCTGCTTCTCTTTTTGTTTTTGTTGTTGTTTTCGTTTGTTGTTTGGATACAGAAAGAGAAAATTTTTATTTTATTTTGTTATTTTTAATTTTTTTCTCTCTTCTTTTCACTTTTCTTTTTTTCTATCAATCTTCTTTTAACAAGCACCCAAAATACACCTAGAATCTAGCTTCTTTTATTTGATTTTTAAAATTTAAAAAAAATTTTATTTCATTCTATTATTATTATTATTATTATTATTATTAATGTTGTTGTTTCTTCTTTCAAAATGACAAGATGGAGGGATTCACCACAGAAGAAGAGGAAGAAACAATGGCCAAGGATTTAATCAGTGCAGATATAAAAGATGTCTAAACTAGAATTTAAGACAGTGATTTTAGGATAATGGCTGGGCTTGAAAAAAGCGTAAAAGACACCAGAGAATCCCTTTCTGCAGAAATAAAAGAACGAAACAGACCCAAATTAAAAATGCTATAATTGAGATGCAAACCCAATTTATTGGATGCCATAAAAATGAGGATAGAGGAGGCAGAGGAGCTTACTAGTGATATGGAAGATAAAATTATGAAAAATAATGAACATGGAAAGGAGAGGGAAACAAAGGTCAGAGATCATGAAGGCAGACTTAGGAAACTCAGTGATTTATTAAAACATAACAACATTTATATCTTAAGAGTCCCAGAAGCTGAAGAGAGGGAAAAAGGGGAAGAAGTTTTATTTGAGCAACTTGTAGCTAAAAACTAACTCTAATCTGAGGAAGGACACAGACATCAAATCCAAAAAGCACAGAGAACTCCCATTAAATTCAACAAAAGCCAGCCATCGCCAAGATATATCAAGTCAAATTCACAAAATACACAGACAGGGAAAGAATCCTGAAAGCAGCCAGGGAAAAAGTCCTTAACTTACTAGGGAAGACAGATCAGGTTCTCAGCAGATCTGCCCACAGAAACTTGGCAGGCCAGAAAGGAGTGGCAGAGTATATTCACGTGCTGAATAGTAAAAATATGCAGCCAAGAATGCTCTATAGAGTTTCTCAGACAAACAAAAACTAAAGGAACTTGTGACCTCTAAACCAACTCTGTAAGAAAACTTAATGGGGATTCTCTGAACAGAGGGAAAAAAAAGACCAAAAGCCATGTAACACAATGACACAAATTCATATTTTTCAATAATCACTCTGAAAGTCAATGGACTAAAACTCCAATCAAAAGACATATCAGAATGGATAAAACAAAACAAAACAAAACAAGATCCATCTACATGCTGCCTGTAACATACTCATTTTATACTTGACAACACCTGCAGATTGAAAATGAGGTAATGAAGAACCATCTATCATGCTAATGGACATCAAAAGAAAGCCAGAGTAGCCATACTTATATCAGAGAAACTAGATTTTAAACCAAAGATTGTAACAAGTGATGAAGGGCATTATATCATAAGAGGTCTATACATGGAAGATCTAACAGTTGAAAATATTCATCCCCCCAACTTGAAATACCCAAACATATAACTCAATTTATAACAAAAATAAAGAAACTCATTGATAACAATGCAATAACAGTAAGGGTCTTTAACACCCCACTTACAACAAAAGACATAATCTCAGCAGAAAATCAACAAGGATAACAATGGACAGGATAGACTTAACAGATATATTCAGAACATTTCATCCTAAAGCAACAGAATACATATTCTTTTCAAGTACACATGGAACATTCTCCAGAACAGATCACATACTGGATCAAAAATCAGCCCTCATCAAGTACAAAAAGACCCAGATCATACGATGATTTTTTTTTTTTGATAACAACCATAAGAAAAAATTTGGAAAACCCTCAAATACATGGAGGTTAAAGAACATCCTACTAAAGAATAAATGGGCTAACCAGAAGAAATTTAAAAATACATGGAAGCAAATGAAAATGAAAACATGATAGAACATGACAGTCAAAACCCTTTAGGATACAGCAAATGAGGTCCTAAGAGGGAAGTATATTGCAATTCAAGCCTACCTCAAAAGCAAGAAAGGTCACAAACACATAACCTAATCTTATACCTAAAGGAGCTAGACAAGGAATAGCAAATACAGTCTAAAGCCAGCAGAAGGAGGGAAATAATAATGATCAGAGCAGAAATCAATGATAGAGAAACAAACAACAACAACAACAACAAACAAACCAGTAGAACAGATCAACAGAACTAAGAGCTGGTTCTTTGAAAGAATTTACAAAATTGATAAACCTGTAGCCAGATTTATCAAAAACAAAAGAGAAAGGACCTAAACAGATAAAATCACAAATAAAAGAGAGGAGGTCCCAACAAATACCACAGAAATACAAAAAATTATGAGAATATAATAAATAATTATATGCCAACAAACTGGCAATCTGGAAGAAAAGGAAAAATTCCTAGAAAATCCACAAAGTACCAAAACTTAAACAAGAAGAAATAGAAAATTTGAACAGAGCCATAGCCAGCAAAGAAATTGAATCAGTAATCAAAAATCTCCCAACAAACAAGAGTCCTGGGCAAGATGGCTTCCCAGGGGAATGCTACCAGACATTTAAAAATAGTTAATATGGGGTGTCTGGGTGGCTCACTCAGTTAAGCATCTGACTTTGGCTCAAATCTCAGGGTTCGTGGGTTCGAGCCTGCATTGGGCTCTGTGCTGAAAGCCAGCTCAGAGCCTGGAGCCTGTTTCAGATTCTGTGTCTCCCCCTCTCTCTGCCCCTTCCCAGCTGGTGCTCTGCCTTTCTCTGTCTCAAAAATAAATAAGCATTAAAAACTTTTTTTTTAATTTTACAAAAATTAAAAAAAATAAAAAAGAGTTAATACCTATTCTTCTCAAACTGCTCAAAACAAATAAAAATGGAAGGAAACTTTGAAACTCACTCTATGAGGCCAACATTACCTTGATTCCAAAACCAGACAAAGACTCCACTAAAATAGAGAATTACAGGCCAATATCCCTGATGAACAAGGATGCAAAAATTCCCAACAAGATAGTAGCAAATCGAATTCAACAGTGCATTAAAAGAAGTATTCATCATTATCAAGTGGGATTTATTCCTGGGCTCCAGGACTGGTTCAATATTCACAAGTCAATCAATGTGATACACCACATCGGTAAAAGAAAGGACATGAGCTATATGACCCTGTTTATAGATGCAGAAAAAGCATTTGACAAAGTATAGCACCCATTCTTTTTTTTTTTAATATTTTTTATTTATTTCTAGGAGAGAGAGAGAGACAGCGTGAACAGGGGAGGGTCAGAGAGAGAGGGAGTCACAGACTGAAACAGGCTCCAGGCTCTGAGCTGGCAGTCATCACAGAGCCCGACGCGGGGCTTGAACCCACGAACCGCGAGATCATGACCTAAGCGAAAGTCGGACGCTTAACCGACTAAGCCACCCAGGCGGCCCAATATAGCATCCATTCTTGATAAAAGTCCTCAACAAAGTAGAGATAGAGAAAAATACCTCAACATCATAAAGGCCATATACATATAAAAGACCATAGCTAATATCATGCTCAATGGGGAAAAACTGAGAGCCTTTTCCCAATGGTCAGGAGCGAGACAAGGATGTACACTCTCTCCAATACTATTTAACACAGTACTGGAAGTCTTAGCCTCAGCAATCAGACAACAAAAAATAAAAGGTATCCAAATCAGCAAGGAAGAAGTCAAACTTGCACTATTTGTAGACAACATGATACTCTATGTAGAAAACCCAAAAGACTCCACCAAAAAATTGCTAGAACCGATACATGAATTCAGCAAAGTGGCAGGATATAAAGTCAACATGCAGCAATCTGTTCCATTTCTATATACCAATAACGAAGCAGCTGAAAAAAAAATCAGGGAATTGATCCCATTTGCAAATGTACCAAAAACAAGAAGATACCTAGGGATAAACCTAACTAAAGAGGTAAAAGATCTGTACTTGGAAAATTATAGAACACTTATGACAGAAAGTAAAGAGGACACAAAGAAATGGAAAAGCATTCTATGCCCATGAACTGGAACAACATTGTTAAAATGCCTATACTACCCAAAGCAATATACACATTTAATGCAATCCCCATCAAAATACCACCAGCTTTTTTCACAGAGCTAGAAAAAAAAAAAACATCCTAAAATTTGTGCAGAGCCACAAAAGACAGCAAAAAGTCTAAACGATCCTGAAACATAAAAACAAAACAGGAGGCATCACAATTCCGGATTTCAAGCTATATTACAAAGCTGTAATCATAAAGACAGTATGGTACAGGCACAAAAGCAGACACACAGATCGATGTATCAGAATAGAGAACACAGAAATGGACCCACAAGTATATGGTCAACTCCTCTTAGAAAAAGCAGGAAAGAATATCCAATGGAGAAAACACAATCTCTTCAACAAATAGGGGTGGGAAAACTGGACCACTTTCTTAGACCACACACAAAAATAAATTCAAAATGGATGAAAGACCTAAATGTGAAACAGAAAACCAACAAAATCCTAGAGGAAAACACAGGCAGCAACCTTTTTGACTTCGGCCAGAGTAACTTCTTAATAGACACATTGCTGGAAGTAAAGGAAAGAAAAGCAAACGTGAACTATTGGGACTTCATCAAGATAAAAAAAAAACTTCTGGGGCACCCAGGTGGCTCAGTTGGTTAAGCATCTGGCTCTTGGTTTAGGCTCAGGTCATGATCTCACAGTCTGTGAGTTGAAGCCCTGCATCAGGCTCTGTGCTTTCAGAGCCTGCTTGGGATTCTCCCTCTCTCCCTCTCTCTCTATGCCCCTACCCTGCTCTCTCTCTGTCTCTCAAAATAAATAAATAAACTTAAAAAATAAAGAACTTATCAAATTCAACACCCAAAAAAACAAATAATCCAGTGAAAAAATGGCAGAAGACATGAATAGACACTTTTCCAAGAAGATATCAAGGTGGGTAACAGACACATGAAAAGATGTCCACATCACTCATGATCAGGGAAACGCAAATCAAAATCACAATGAGATACTACCTCACACCTATCAAAAGGGCTAAAATTAACAACACAAGAAACAATGGGTGTTGATGAGCATTTGGAGAAAGGAGAACCCTCTTGCACTGTTAGGAGGAATGATAACTGGTGCAGCCACTCTGTAGAACAGTATGGAGGCTCCTCAAGAAACTGAAAATAGAACTATCTTACAATCTAGTCATTGTACTACTAGGTATTTGTCCAAAAGATACAAAAATGCAGATTCGAAGGGGCATATGCACCCCAATGTTTACAGCAGCATTATTAACAATAGTCAAACTGTGGAAAGAGCCAAATGTCCATCAACTGATGAATGGATAAAAAAGATGTGGCACTATATAAACAATGAAATATTACTGAGCCATCAAAAAGAATGAAATCTTGCCATTTGCAAGGACATGGATGGAGCTTTAGATTAGATAGGCCAGCATATAGATAAATAAGTATGTATGTGTTACATTGAATTGAAAAACAATTTGTCAAAGGAAATCTTTAAAAGAAGGAAACAAAAAAAGGCAATGTAAATGCAAACAGAAGGAAAGTGGAGGTTGCAGAATACTAAAAAAAGTAAAATTCAAGACACAAAGAATTAAATGGGACAAAATGATTATTTTATACTGACAAAGCATATTAAATAATGTATTAAGTAATGTATTTGATTAGTGAATTATTAAATTCAATGATAGTACTAAATTAAATAATAATTAACTATATAATTCTCAACATAAATTAGAGTAATTAAGTGTTCCACAATGGCTTAGAACTCCAAAAAATCTCTCTACAAACTACTGTTTATATTATATTTATATATGTAGATTCTGGAAAAGGAAAGCAGAATATAGACATATAAATATACATTCACCCACTTTGCCCATTAATTATTAAATAATTATCTGACAAAATATAAGTAACTGGTTTCCTGAACCTCTGACCTTTATGAGATATGAATAATGAATACTTTTATAAATTTTTTCCAGTCAATGCTTTCAGTTGTGCCCTGCTGAAGCTGTCTTCCCAACCCATTTAATGATATTTCAGGTATGTTCCATAGGTGGCCACTTGCAGTGATTACTAAACAGCATATATTATTCAAAGTGAAACATCTAAATACACTACACCCCTGGAAAATACCCAGAAATACAGTCTGTGTCCTTAGTATAAATTCCCATAAATGAAAATAGTGATTTAAAAGGGACATTAATTGGGATCCCTGGCTGTCTCATTCGGTAGGGCATGTGACTCTTGATCTCGGGGTTGCGAGTTCAAGCCCCACATTTGGGCATAGACCTTACTTTAAAAAAAGGGGGGACATTAAATTTTGAAGTATACTTATAAAGAAAAAAATACTGCCTGGAGCCTAATTTGATAAAACATTTTAACTCTAAAGAATACAAATGAGTCTGTCCTCACACTTTTCTATCACTTAATTTCATAATAAATTTCCAGATTTTCCTTGCCTTTAAACCTAGGTAACAGCAGAGAGGAGGAAGTATAGTCTTAGGTTTTTACTCCCCCATCCCTCTCTTCTGATACTAGCTCATCTGTGATGTGATACCTGAGAAAAGGTAATAGGAAGAATAGTAGGGGGTCTTTTACATAATTCACTGCTTTGTTGATAGTTTCTTTTCCTCCAATGCACCTCTGGTAAACACTGACAATGTCTTCTGTTAGACAGGTACTCAAATGCAGGCTCTCTTGCAGGACACCTTATCAGTTGTTCAGGGAGCTCCACAGAGGGTTCTTCCTAATATGCAACTTTTTAACAGGTGAAGTTGGCCTCTTTCACTTTCAATCCAAGATCCTCTAAAATGTATTTCTTAAACTTTGCTGCTGGTGTCATGGTATGTGGTGGTTACCCTTTTTAATGGAATACTGAAAGACGGCTCCGGGTCACCTAATTTCTTCAATGTCCACTTACTTGATCCATGGAAATGGATCCTTGCCACACCAATCCTGGACTTCTAGGTGATCCATTGCTCCCCTACTCTTAACCACCTATTGCTTTCCTATTCACTTTTTCTCCATGCTTCTATAAGCACAAAATAACAAGAAAAGCAAATATCCAACTGTGAGTGAGTTACCAGTATACTTTGCATGCAGGTACAATTAATCTCCACAAAGAATCCTTGGAAAGCCCCCTTCAGAAGCTTGGAGATGGGAGAAGCACTTCTACTTCTCCCTTTGGAAAAAATAGGGAAAAGTAATACCATACTGCAACAGGCCAATGGCTTAGATTACAAAAAAACTCTCCCGAATACAAACTATTTGTTCTATATCTATACATCTACATTCTGGAAAAGGAAAAGGAAAAGGAAAACAGCCGAATCAAGTGGTGATGACCATGGATAGCAAAGCCAGACTGATTGCCTCTTAATAAGTCTTAAGGAGAGTATCTGGCTTTATTTAAGAATATGGATCTCTTGGGGCACCTGGGTGGCTTAGTCGGTTAAGCGTCCGACTTTCGCTTGGGTCATGATCTCGGGATTCGTGGGTTTGAGCCCCGCCTCGGGCTCTGTGCTGACTGCCAGCTCAGAGCCTGAAGCCTGTTTCAGTCTGTGACTCCCTCTCTCTCTGACCCTCCCCTGCTCACGCTGTCTCTCCTCTCTCTCTCTCTCTCTCTCTCCTAGAAATAAATAAAAATATTAAAAAAAAAAAAGAATATGGATCTCTTGACAAAACTCTCCACTTTCAGGAGAATATGAAAACCTATACAATATTCTGTTATATATATAAATGTGAAAAATAAATATTGTGTTAAATATATAAATGTGAAAAATAATGGTTATAATGGAAAGAAAATACCTAGAAAAGTAATGATTGTTCTTTTGGCTTTTCACAATTTTTCACTAACTGAATTGAGAGAAACTAGAATAATAAAGATCTAAATACCACAATTAACAATACTGACTTAAAAGTAATCTGTGGATGATTATAAGAAACAAAGATTGCACTTTACTCCTGTGCCCATAGATTTTAAATTGATCTTATATAAAGACACAATGAAGAGCCCAAGAAATTAATTACACAGTTTCCAATAATATCTCTAGTGCAATAAAACTAGAATAACAACAACCAAACCAAAACAACTAAACCCACATGAAAATTGAAAAAAAAAATTTACTCTTAACATTTTGGTCAATATAAAAATCAAAACTCTAGACACAGAGTAGATAAAAATTAGCGATTCCAGTCTTGGCCCAAAGAGGTTATACTTCAATTAAACCTTTGGCCCCTACACTTAACAATGACAAACTATAAAGAGCAACACTGAACACACCATGGCCTAGAGGCAAAATCTGGCCCACCACACTTTTTAATAAATAAATTTTCTTGGGGCGCCTGGGTGGCTTAGTCGGTTAAGCGTCCGACTTTCGCTTAGGTCATGATCTCGCGGTTTGTGGGTTCGAGCCCTGCATCGGGCTCTCTGCTGACTGCCAGCTCAGAGCCTGGAGCCTGTTTTAGTCTGTGACTCCCTCACTCTCTGACCCTCCCCTGCTCACGCTGTCTCTCTCTCTCTCTCTCTCTCTCCCCTAGAAATAAATAAAACATTAAAAAAATAAATAAATAAATAAATAAATTTTCTTGAAACACAACCAAGTCCCATCAGTTTTGTATTTTCCATGGCAGCTTTCACGCTAACGGCAGCTGAGTAGTTATGACAGAGACCATTTGGCCTGAAAAGTCTAAAATATTCACTATCTGTCCCTTCTGGGATAAGTTTGTGAGCCCAGATAAAGGGAGGGGAATCAAAAAGTATAAATTTATGTTCAAAACAAGATAAATGTCTTCACTGACCATTAATATGAAAAAGGTTCTTTGTCTTGAAGGTAAAAACAATAAGAATGATGGCCACTTCCTATCAGATACAATAAATACTCAAAGACAATGGAAGAACAACTTTATTTTGTTTTAATGTTTATTTATTTTTGAGAGATAGAGCACAAGCGGGGAAGGGGCAGAGAGAGAAGGAGACACAGAATTCGAAGCAGGTTCCAAGCTCAGCTGTCAGCACAGAGCCCGATGCAGGGACCGAACTTACGAACTGTGATATCATGACCTGAATCGAAGTTGCACACTTAACTGACTGAGCCACCAAGGCGCCCTTGGAGCAACAACTGTAAATGCTACAACCAAAAAATAAATATTTTTAACCTCTGTCATCTTAGATATATGGATGCTGAAAAAATTATCCATTAAAAATGAAGATGGGCCAACCACTTTGGAAAATAGTCTGCCAGTTTCTAAAAAAAATGTTAAAGATAGTTACCAGTTGATTCAGCCATTACATTCTTAGGTATGTGCACCCTAAAATGGAAACAAGCATCTACAGAAATACTAACAAACCGATTTTCTTAGCAAAATGATACATAAAAATCGAAGGTAGAAACAATCCAAATGTCCATTCATTGATAACTAGATAAATGAAAGGTAGGATGTCCATCCACTAGAATATTTGACCATAAAAAGGAGTAAAGTACTGACACCTGGTACAAAATGAATAAATCTTGAGAACACGACGCTGAGTGAAAGATGTCAGATACAAACAGGTCACATGTTGTGTGCTTCCATTTATATGAAATGTCTAGAAAAGGCAAATTTATAGAGCTAGTTGCCAGAGGAATGGGATTAGGGGAAATGAGGAGTGACTACTTACGGACATAGTTTCTTCTTGGAGTAAGAGAACTATCTGGAATGAGATACTGGTAATGATTGCATGTCTCTGAATATGTAAAAAAACAACAGAATTATATATGTAAAAAGAGTGAATTTAAGGTATGTGAGTTATATATAAATAAGGAGATTACCAAAAAAATGAAGATGGAGACTTCTGCTTTCACTTGGAGCAGAGAAAGCTATAAAGATCACTGCTTCCACACGAATAATGAAGAAAAGGCAAATAACCTTCAAAATCATAAGTTTTCCTGAAGGCAGAAAGAGACCTGAGACCACAAGGCAACCAAGCATATAAACAAAATTCCAAAGAGTGACAAGCCCCACAAAGGAGAAAGGGGATCTATGAACTGTCTCACCTTTGATAGAGCATGGTAAAATGCAGCAGCCAACACACAGACGAGGAAGAAAAAATCTGTTTTTAAAGGATAATTAAGAACTACATTTTGGAATAATGGGGTTCCTTGAAAACAAGAGTAGATGTGTAGCAGACTTATGTGAATTTTTCATATCCTTTTTACATAGTTTTACTGTTTGAATCTTTCAGAATGAATTTTTTCTTTTGATTATAAAATAAATATGAAGGTTATTAGTTCGCTGTGGCGGGATGGTGCGACTTGGCAAACGATAGGAAATTCAAAGAAAAGGAAGCTTAACAGCCTATAAAATATGAATAGCTGATGACTTCACTATTAGTGACAGAAATGTGAACTATAAAAAGAATGAAATACCGTTTCATATCTGTACTGTGACAAAATATTTTTTGTATAATCTCCCTGAAATGATTGCTGGTAAGGATGTGAGAATACAAAGAATGGGAATCCTCATATACTTCTGAGAAGGGTAAAAAGTGTTATCATGATAATCTGGGAAAATCTTTTGAAGTCGAACATGGCAATAGTTTAGAAAGATTTAATTTCACATCTAAAAAGTATACTCTACAGAAATTTTTATGCAAGCATACATGGGGTATAAATAAAACTGTACCTTTCAGAAATAAGAACATCAATCAATAACTTGTGGTATGTTATTGAAAATAAACTGTATCTTCATTAAAATGAATGAATGAGACTTTTATATATAAACAGACAACTCTCAAAAACATAAAATGCAACGAAAACAAGGCAAGTTGCTGAACCAGATCTATAAAATGATACAATTTATACAGGTATAAAAACCTATTTAAAAAAAACCTTACACACTGTCCACGGATATTTAAACCTATAGTAAATGTACAAAACCATGCATGTTGAAGATGAACATGAAACTTATACTAAAGGAAGGTATCGAGGGAGATTAAACTTGAAGGAGGTAAACACGGGTCTTTACCTGATCTTTAAAGTGTCACTTTTTTCTTTTTCAAAACATTTTTATTTATTTTATTTTTATTTATTTTTGACACAGAGAGAGATACAGAGCATGAGCAGGGGAGGAACAGAGAGAGAGGGAGACACAGAATCCCAAGCGGGCTCTAGGCCCTGAGCTGTCAGCACAGAGCCCAATGCGGGACTCAGACTCGTGAACCATGAGATCATGACCTTAGCCGAAATCAGATGCTTATCTGACTGAGCCACCCAGGCACCCTTATAGTGTTACTTAAAAAAAAAAAACAACCTATTTGAACAAAATATGGAATGAAAATATTTTATAAAATGCTGTTTGTTACTGTATTTTCTCTGAAACTGCCAACATATTTGAAATACTTAATATGAAAATTTACACAAAAATTATAACAAAAATTCTAAATTCATAAGATTTGGCACCAAACTGGTTCCAAGTGAAATATTTTATTCTCAATGCCTTTATTATAAAAGAACAAAGAAGAAAATAAACTATTAAATCAACTTAAGACATTACAAAATAATAAAATCACCCCTTAGGGAATAGGATAAAAAATTAATGAAATTAATTTGAGAAATACTTAAATTATAAAATGGAAAAAAATGAGAACACTGGTAAATGCTAGAGGTTTTTTTTTTTCTCTCTCTAAAAAGAGGCAGGGGCACCAGGGTGGCTCAGCTGGTTAGATGTCCGACTTCAGCTCAGATGATGATCTCACAGTTTGTGGGTCAGAGCCCTGTGTCGGTCTCTGTGTTGACAGCTTGGAGCTGACTTCAGATTCTGTCTTCCTCTCTCTCTCTCTGCCCCTCCCCAGCTTGTACTCTCTCTCTCTCTCTCTCTCTCAAATAAGTAGACATTAAAAAAAAAAAAAAGAGGCAAAAAACTTTAGCAAGAACAATAAAAATAAAGACAAAAAGATTACAGAAAACAACATGAAGAACTCTAGGAAATACAAAATACAGTAAAAGTAAAAAAGTAAGTTAAAACAAAGCATGATAAAAAGAGGTATACCTGTATATCCCAGGGAGAGAACACTAAGATACTAATATAAAACTGCAGACTATAATGCAATCCTGAAATAAATCATTGGCAGAGGGATCTGTTTAAAGAAACCTTATGACTCAATACATAAAATGAAAGTAGGGCACCTGGGTGGCTCAGTCAGTTAAGCGTCCAACTTATGATTTCAGCTCAGGTCACGAATTCATGGTTCATGAGATCAAGCCCCACATCAGGCTCCAGGCTCACAGTATGGAACCTGCTTGGGATTCTTTCTCTCCCTCTCTCTCTGCTCTGCCCCTGAGCACTCTCTTTCACTGCTATTATTCTACACTTTCAGTGTTACTTATTAAAAAATAAACATTTTTTTCAATGTTAAAAAAAGTAGAGATAGATGAAAATAAAAATGACAGGACCTGACAATGGGTTCTGGATGTTAAGATTGAATGAAAATGACCACTCTGCACAACTCTCAAGTTTCTTTGCTGGGTGGCTGAGCGGATGTTTGTACTGCTAAATGAGTAAAAGAATATAAGGAAAACAGAGATTTCAGGATGAAGACGACTAAGTAGAGCTGTGATATAATTACATTCACTTGCCTATGAGAGATTTCAGGATGAAGATGACTAAGTAGAGCCGTGATATAATTACGTTCACTTGCCTATGAGACATCCTAGTAATGTCACATCTTTCCTGGAAAGCTTATGCTGTTCTGTTCTTTCCAAGACTTATTTCCATCATTTTGTTTTTCCTTTTAAATAAATCTTAACCACTGCCTCCAGGTTTCCCCTCCCTGACTTTTCCAGTTCAACCTTTCTTCAATTGCAGTAATCAGAATTTCTTAACATATTCCAAGTGTGGTGGTACCATGGTTCACTGTGAAAAGAAATAAGTTTGTGTTGTTCTCAATTGTCTCCCAATTACACCAGAATTTCATTAATCTTCTGGGATATAACACCTAGAAATAAAAATATGTTCTGGGGGAAACTTTCAAAAAAAAAACAAAAAACCAAAAACCTCAGTGAATCTAGAGATTGTAGATGCTTACAACACAGAATCATCTTGATCTCTTGTATAAAACCGTATTTTTCTAAATTATCTGCTGGTTAAACTTTACTGACTAGATTAACTCTAGGTTATTCGGATAATGATTCAAACTCACAAGATTAATACAACAAAGACTTAATGAGTCATACAATTGGGTATATTTGCTAATCAATCCTTTGAAATTGTGGTGGGAAATGTTCATCCTTTGAGAGGATCTGACATTTAACAAGGCATGTAAGAACACCTCCTGGTGAACAGATCTTGATGACAAATACATAAAACCAACATACTAAATTTATTTTCAACATAATAACTGTGACAATTCCAAATAAGAACATTCATGGCTATCAGTTACTTAGGCCTAGGAACTTCCATATATAATTAAGCAGGGCTTACTATAAAAGGGAATCGGTTTGTCAGTCTGGTTTCATCAGTGTAATTGATTAGAACTTTGAGAAGCTAAAAATTCGATTGCCCCCTCTTTTACCATGCACTATCGAGAACACAGTTAGATAGACCATCTCTAATACATAGTATCATTTGAATCCCATTCCCCTCACCTAATGACCAAAGGACTTCTTTTTAACAAAACACTGTAACTGGTTTTAATCATTTAACCATAAAATTTGTCACATAAAGTGAATCCTGTAATCTTTATAATCAAGCTAATAATGATGGCCACAATTCCATTTTATAAAAATCAATCCTTGTTGAACACTTAATATAAGCCAAGTTATGTTCTTTGTGCTTACTATTAACTATGTATTCACTCCTTTAATCACAAAGTGATATTATGAGGTATGTCACCACTATTAGTATCATTTCAGAGATTAGTAATTGATACAGAGACAATGTTGAAAAGCTTACCCAGGTTGGTAATTACCAAACCTTGGATTCCAATCCCAGGCTGATCTGACTCCAAAGGCAATAGCATTAACCTCTGCTCTATTCGACTAGAAAATAGCCAAGGTAGGAATCCATTCCAGCTGTTTTACTCTAGAACTTTATCCCATATTCTATATTGCCACACCAGTCTGGTATTTTGTCCCTAAAAATGACACTAAACCATATGTTACGAAAACTTAGTAATCACCTCAAAGTTTACCATTCTATTTCAAGCGTCCCAATTTCTCTTAGTAAAATAGGATTGGAATGCTTCCTTCAGATCCTGCTTATGAACTAAAATGAATCAATGAATGAATGAGGCCTCTGTGAATGGAACTAATTAAATCAGTGTTTCCTAAACTTAAATTTAGATGCCGCTTATAGCCAGAGTGTCACCAGTTTAGGGGCTTTGACTATATCACAGGCCCTACTTCATAGTCTAAAGACTCAGGGAATCAATATGTCAGGCTCAGGTATAACCCTTTCATAAAACTTTGGTTGCCAAGCCATCCTGTAAAACTTTCTTAAGCCTTCTGATATCTTTGAGCTTCACTAACACTTAGGTAATATGCTTTTATGTATACTTAAAATAGCTGCTGAAAAGAGGGTGGGAACTATGGTATGGAGGATGGGAAACAAGAAGGTGAACAAAGAGGGTATCTTTTTTCTATTTTATTGCACAAAATGCTTTCCTCTGCAGATATATGACAGTTCACTCTCTATCCTGCAGGGTAAAAAATAAGGTTATAAATCTAAAACATTAATGGATTCATACTGTATTTCAAGAAGCACGTAGACCAAAACTCCTTTCTGGGATTGACTTGGAAAATGACAGCAGATGGCATGAAGGGTTATACCCACTATGGTGGCATTCACATCCCACAAATAAAAATGCATAATGACTTGTCTTTCATGTTTGAAAAATGGTATTATTAACTCGCCATTAGGAAAGGAATGTCCTAAAAAGTCTTCTGTGTAGTTAATAAATGGCATCATAATTTAAATATACTAGGGGAAGGGGAACTTACTTGAAGAAACTAGTTTGAAACCAAGCAAATAAAACATATCAATGCATAAAAATAATTTACTAAAAAAAGTGAAGAAATACAAATTCATCAAAACCCTAGCCCAGAGGTTTACATCTGATTGAATTTCAAAAAGACCAATTAAAATAACTTTCAAAACTTTTACAACTATAATTCTCTAAATCAGGAATGATCAATAAATGGCTAATTGGGCCTTTTAGAATATGCCATGTGGTTCTAGAAGCAAGTGCAAAGATAAATATTATTATTTTGTAATTCAAAGACCTAAAATAAGAGAGAAAACTAGCATTAGCATTATAATGTAATTATAACAATGTTACATGATGAAAAATTAGGAAGAGAGAGGCCTCACAATTCTGTTTACTTAGCTCTGTTAGAGTAAATTATTTATCTCCTTTAAGTCTCTATTTCTTCATTTATAAAATACATAGTAGGGACTTCCACTCCCTAGATAAAATTTCCTATTTCTACTGCTAAATAAAATAAAAAACCCCAGACATTATCTATAAATAAGTAGATAGATAGATACCTATAAAGCAAACAAGAAAAGTCTGAAAAGTAGAGAACAGAAGACCAGCTAGAAAACTAGAGACACAAGGAACAACACAATAGCAAACTCTCTGGGCTTTCTTTTCTTCGTCTATCACACACTTGGAGATGAGGAAGACCCCAATCTGGAAATGTCAAGGAATGCAGACCGAAAAAACAACATGATCTTGTCTCTAGTCACAGGACCATGAAAGAGGCAGCCTAGCAAGACAAGAAACATTTAGGCAATAACAGTTCTACTCGAGCCAAACACCATGGAATAAACAGTGACCTAAACACTACCAATATTGGCAAAGGTTAGGTGAAGAACCAAGACAACCACCATTGTTGGGGTGCAGTGAAACACCCCAATATCCCCAACTGATTATGTCAGAAAGGGCTGAGCAAAGATCCAGAACTTTCAACGCCTCCAGGCAGTAAAAGCACCTCTCTGCCACAAAGTCACCCCCTACCCATTCCAGTGTCGGAAAGGTGTCAGAGGAAGTCAACTAAAATAGAAGATTTTAATAAGATCTTGAATATCAAAGTATAATATTCAAACTGTCAAGAACTCAATAAAAAATTACTCATCATGGGGCGCCTGGGTGGCTCAGTCAGTTGGGCATCCAGCTTCAGGTCAGGTCATGATCTCACGGTTCGTGGGTTCGAGTCCCGCGTTGGGCTCTATGCTGACAGCTAGATCAGAGCCTGGAGCCTGCTTCAGATTCTGTGTCTCCCTCTCTCTCTGACCCTCCCTGTTCACGCTGTCTCTCTCTATCTCAGAAATAAATAAAACATTAAAAAAATTTTAAAAATTACTCATCATATGAAGAAGACACTGTAGATTTAAGAATCTGAGAGATTGCTAACCATGATAAAATCAAAGAAAGTGACATCATAGCACATCATAATCAACCTTCCAAACACTGAAGAAGAAAAAGAACAAGTGTGAAAGCAGCCAGGGGCGTCTGGGTGGCTCAGATGGTTAAGCATATAACTTTGGCTCAGGTCATGATCTTGTGGCTAGTGAGTTCAAGCCCTGCGTCAGGCTCTGTGCTAACAGCTCAGGGCGTGGAGCCTGCTTTGGATTCTGTGTCTCCCTCTCTCTCTGCCCCTCTTCTGCTTGTGCTCTGTCTCTGCCTCACAAAGATAAACATAAAAAATTTTAAAAAATAAAATTATAAGGTTAGAGTATTACTACAGTTAATTTTATGCAATTATGACATAATACTGCATCTTTCTATTTATTTATATTTTTCTCAGCTGGGAATAGCGCCATGTATGGTGTGAGCATAAATTTTAACTTTTTATAACATATTTATATATATTTTATGGTAGTAAATGATAAAACAGGCCAGTATCTACAAATATTTTGTGCATTCATGACACGCCTAACTTTTTCTTAACTTTGTTGATGTTTTTAGGCTATGTAGTTCATCTGTGAGATTTTTATCAAATTGTTTCAAATCTCCAAAAATTTTTCCAATATATTTATTGAAAAAAATCCACATATAAGTAGACCCACACAGTTCAAACCTGTATTGTTCAAGGGTCAACTCTGTATCCATCTTACAGATAAGTAAACTGAAGTTCCAACTGGTTAAGTGATTTGCCCCATATCACACAGTTGTTAAAAGTAGACCAAGACAAATGTAAAATAGCAATGAGCAGAGACATGATAGAACTAAAGTTTAATGAGAGTTGAATGGAGAATTAAATCAACAAGTTAAGGGGCGCCTGGGAGAGTCACTTCAGTTTCTCTTTCTCCTTCCCTCTCTGACCCTCCTCAACTCACACACTGTGTGTCTTTCTCTCTCTCTCAAAAATTAACATTAAATTAAAAAAAAAAAACAGGTTGAAAGGACTTATCAGAAAACAGAAAATGAAGAAAACTGAATGAAAATAAAGTAATCATATTTGAAATTTTAAAATTTTGTAAACAAAGAAAAGATTTAACAAACTATAGAAATGATCCCTGAAACTTTAGTCTTTCAAAGAAAGGATTTAAAAGGAATGCTTGAGTGGAGCCTGGGTGGCTCAGTCGGTTACGCATCCCACTTCAGCTCAGGTCATGATCTCATGGTTCATGAGTTCAAGCCCTTCATTGGGCTCTGTGCTGACAGCTCAGGGCCTGGAGTCTGCTTTGGATTCTGTGTCTTCCTCTCTCTCTGCCCCACCCCTGTGTACTCTGTCTCTCTCTTTCTCTTTCTCTCAAAAATAAACAAACATTGAAAAAATTTTAAAAAGAAAGGAACGAAAGGAAGGAAGGAAGGAAGGAAAGAAAACAGCCAGAGATTCACAACACATTGTCTATAGGAGAAAGACAAAATGACAGTAGATTTGTGAATAGAAAACATGGAAGCCACAAGGAAATTGCACAATATTTTTCAAGTGCTAAAAACAAAAGAATTATTAATGCAAAATCCTATATCGAGCAAAATTATCTTTCAAGAATGAAAAGAAAATCAAGATACTTTCCAATAAAGGAAATTTACAGTAAATTTTTATTCTCCTCTCAAAATATCTAAATCATAGTGAATAGGTGAAACAAAAATTATAAGAGGGTATGATGCACTTTTAAATGTGTATAGAAGAATTATTTAAGACAAATGAATTCTAAATGGGGAAGAAAAAAGAGAGGCAAGCATTCTACACTTCATAACTGGTAATGACATTAATATATTGTGAGAAGTTACATGTATAGAATGTAAAATCTAGTGCAGCCATTTAAAAAGCTACCTAAAGAGGTTTTTTTAAAAAAAAAGAAGACTAGATAAACCAAAGTGAAATCCTAAAAGAATGTTTATATTAAGATCATAGAGTCGATATCAGACAAAAGGAAATTATGAGAGAAAAGAAAGAGAGAGAGGGACTCCTGGGCGGCTCAGTCAGTCAAGTGTCTGATTTCGGCTCAGGTCACGATCTCATGGTTTGTGAGTTTGAGCCCTGTGTCGGGCTCTGTGCTGACAGCTCAGAGCCTGGAGCCTGCTTTGGATTCTGTGTCTCCCTCCCTCTCTGCCCCTCCCCTTCTCATGCTCTGTGTCTCTCTGTCTCTCAATAATAAAAACGTTAAAAAGAGAGAACGAAAGAGAGAGAAGTATTACAGGGAAATAAAATGGTCAATCCACTAAGAAAACATGTAAACCATAAAGATGTATGTACCAAGCAACAGAGCTGCAATATATGAGAAGCAAAAATTGACAGAACTGGAAGGACCAAGAGCAAATTCACAATTATAATCGCCAACTTCAAAACCCCTCCTCAATGATCGACAGAACAACTAGAAATAGAGTAACCAGTGACACAGAATAATAGAACATAGTGAACCACAGGATCGAATTTACATTAATAAAGCACTCCACCAAATGCCACCATAATACACATTCTTTTAAATCAACTACCCAATACACAGGGGCACCTAGCAGACTCAGTAGGTAGAGCATACAACTCTTGATCTCAGGGTTTTAAGTTCAAGTGCCACGTTGTGTATGGAGATAACTTTTTTAAAAAGCACCCACAAAACATATGCAAAGGATACACAATTTTCTGGGCCATAAAATAAGTCTCAACACATTTAGAAGAACTGATCATACATAGTATGTTCCCCCAACTCCATGGGTTTAAACTCAAAAGCAAACGTAGAAAGAAAACAGTAAAATAACCAAATGCTTTAAAATGATCCAACACACTTCTGAATCATTCACAGATTAAAGAGCTATCTCAGGGCACCTGGCTGGCTCAGGCTGGCTCAGTCTGCAGAGCTTGTGACTTCTGATTTTGGGGTTGGAGTTTGAGCCCCATATTGGCTGTAGAGATTACTTAAAAATAAAATCTTCAAGGGGTACCTGGGGTGGCCCAGTCATTTAAGTGTCCAACTCATGGCTTCATCTCAGGTGAAGATTTCACATTGGGCTTCAAGCTGACAGAATGAAGCCTGCTTGGGATTCTCTCTCTCCTTCTCTTTCTGCCCCTCCCCAAACCTCTCTCTCAAAAGAAATAAATGGACTTAAAAATGAAATAAAATAAAATAAAATCTTCAAGAAAATAATCTCAAGGGGGATAAAAAACACACTAAACAGGATGAAAGTGAAAATGCAATATATCAAAATAAGCAACTTATATCTAAAGAAGTGCAGGAAAATATACCACTAAATAATGCATCCATTATTAAAGAAGAAGCATAAGAGCAGAAATCAATGACACTGAAAGCAGAAAACCATTAAGTTGATTTATTTTGAGACAGAGACAGAGAGAAAGAGAGAGTACTAGTAGGGGAGGGGCAGGGAGAGAGAGAGAGAAAAAAATCCTGAGCAGGCTCCTTTCCACCAGCGCAGAGTCTGCTGTGGGACTTGAACCCATAAACCATGAGATCATGACCTGAGCCAAAATTAAGAGGTGGATGCTTAACCAACTGAATCACTTGGGCACTCTGAAAGCAAAAAAGTATTAGATAAAATCAATGGAACAAAGAGTAGGTTCTTTGAAAGATCAGTTAAAGTGATAAACCTATACCAAGACTGATGAAGAAAAGAATAAGAAAATACAAATCACCACCATCAAGAATGAAACAGGAATTATTATCACTATCGGATCTGCAGACATCAAAAATAATAAAGAAAAACTACAGAGGCATCTGGCTGGCTCAGTTGGAAGAGTGTGCAAGTCTTGATCTTAGCTTGTGGGTTTGATCCCCACAGTGGGTGTAGAGATTAGTTAAAAATAAAATATTTTTTAAAAAAGAAAATAAATACTACAAACAAATCGCCACACATAAATTTGGTAATTTGATAAAATTTGAAAATCTGAAAAAACACGAACTATCACAACTGACTCAATGTATCAGAGAATGATTTTGATAGCCATATAACTATTAAGTAAATGTAACTTCTAATTATAAAACTCCAAAAAAATGTAAAGTCTAAGATGGCCTCAGTATTTTACCAAGTCTTTAAGAAGGAATTAATACAAATTACACAAAATCTCTTCTAGAAAGTCAAAGAGGAAGGTATAATTCACAATTCTTACGATGAGGCCAGTGTTTAACTTTATAAACAAGAGTGCAATAAATAAAAGTATAAAAATGTCTAATGAACATAGGTACAAGAATCTTGAACCAAACATCAGCAAATAAACCCCAACAATATATAAAAACAATTATACACACTGACAATTGGTTTGCATTCCAAGGATGTTACATTCTCTTAATATTTAAAAATCAAAGTAATTACCATATTAACAGAATAATGACAGGATCACATTAATTGCCACATACAAAAGCATATGACAAAATTCAACACTGATTCATGATAAAAAGAAACAGTCATAAAATAACAACAGAGCAAGGGCACTTGGGTGGCTCAGTTGGTAAGCATCGTAATATCTGCGCAGGTCATGATATGATGGTTTGCGAGATGGAGCCCCATGTCGGGCTTTGTGCTGACAGTGTGGAGCCTACATGGGGTTCCCTCTCCTCCTCTCTCTCTGTCCCTCTTCCCCTCAAAATAAATAAAATAAACTTAAAAATATTAATAATTGAGTAGAGCTTCCTCTATCAGATAAATAGCATCTACACAAAAATCTTTTAACATTATACTTGCTGGTTAAAGACAAAGGTTTCGTCACTAGAATTGGAAGCAAGGCAAGGATGTCTACTCTGACTATTCTTTTTGTTTTGTTTTGTTTTGTTTATTTATTTTTGAGAACGAGAGGGAGCATGAGCAGGGAAGGAGCAGAGAGAGAGGGAGACACAGAATACGAAGTAGGCTCCAGACTCTGGGCTGTCAGCACAGAGCCCGATGCGGTGCTCAAACCCATGAACTGTGAGATCATGACCTGAGCTGAAGTCGGATGCTTAACCGACTGAGCCACCCAGGGATCACTACTCTGACTATTCTTAATCATCACTGTGCTAGAAGTCCTAGTTTCTGATAGAGCAAGAACAAATTAAAAGCTATAGAAAAGAGAAAGTAAGAAATAAAACTATCAGTATTTGCAGATGACATGATATAAAATCAAACATATCTACAAAAAAAAAAAAAACCTGCTAGAATAAGTATATTCAGCAAGAACACAGAATAGAAGACAAATATAAAACATCAAATGTATGTCTACATATAAACGATGAATACATAGACACCAACATTAAACTGTAATATGATTATAATTGCTCAAAAAAATACTTAAGTGTAATTCTAACAATATATGTTCAGGATGGGTTTGCTGAAAACTACAAAATGCAGGTGAAAGAAATCAAAGGCTACCAAAATAAATGACATACAGTACTCACAGCCCAGAAGACTCATGACAGTAAAGATACAGTTTCCCTGCAAACTAATCTCAAGGTTTGCCACAATTCCTATCAAAATACTTGCACAATTTGTATAGACACAGACAAACTTACTATAAAATTGAGACACAAATGCTCTAGCTCTCAAATAACGATAGCAATCTTCAAAAAGTAGAAATCACATGTGAGGGGCATCACTGTCTGGTAGTGAGGGTTACTATATGGCTATGGAAATCATGGCAGGGGGATAATATGGGCAGAGGGATCAGTGAAACAGAATAAAGAACTCGCAAATAGACGCACGTGAATATGCTTATGTGATTTTGCAAAAGTAGTTTAATGGAATTAAGCCCACCTTTAAACCAATGGTGCTCAAGCATTTGTACATGACTGGAAAACAAATGCACCTCAACCTGAACCTTACAACTTAGACAACAATTAACTCTAAACAGATCATGGAATTTAATGTCATATTTAAAACCATAGAACTTTTTTTAATGTCTTTATTTACTTTTGAGAGAGAAAGAGACAGCATGAACAGGAGAGTGTAAGAGAAAGAGGGAGACACAGAATCTGAAGATAGGCTCCAGGCTCTGAGCTGTCAGCACAGAGCCCAATGAGGGGCTCGAATCCATGAACTGTGAGGTCATGACCTGAGCTGAAGTTGGACGCTCAACTGACTGAGCCACCCAGGCGCCCCTAGAACTTTTTGAAAAACTAGAAAAGGTGAAATCTTTGGGGTGTAGGGCAAGGCAAACAGTTCTTAGACTTGTCATCAAAAACATGATCAATAAAAGAAAATTTGATAAATGGCACTTCATCAAGATTAAAGTTTTTTGATCTACAAAAGGCCCTGTTAAGAAAAAAAAAAAAAAGGCCATGAAGGAAAAAGGTACATAGTGGGAGAATTTATAAAACACACATCCGACAATTAACTAGTATCTCTCAAACTTTAAGA
This sequence comes from Proteles cristata cristata, assembly GCA_017311185.1. Lineage (NCBI taxonomy): Eukaryota > Metazoa > Chordata > Mammalia > Carnivora > Hyaenidae > Proteles > Proteles cristata. The sequence goes on from JAESUZ010004576.1 coordinate 38,564, forward strand.
GTAAAAAAAAAAAAAAAAGAAAAAGAAAAGAAAAAAAAAGAAAAAACAAAACAAATCTAAAAACTAGAAAAATGGGCACCTCGGTAGTTCAGTTGGGCGTCCGACTTCAGCTCAGGTCATGGAGCCTGATTCAGATCCTATGTTTCCCTAGGTCTCTGTCCCTCCCTTGCTCATGCTCTGACTCTCTGTCACTCAAAAATAAAATAAACATTAAAAAAATAAAATAAAATAAATAAAAACTAGAAAATAAATGGAAGATATGAAGATATTTCAGTAAAGAAGATTTACTCACTTGAAAATTTATTCATATTACTAGCTTTTAAAGTAATGCAAATGAAAGCCACCTGTCGAGATCATTAAAATAAAGTGACAATAGGAAACATTGGAGAGAATGAAGAAACAATCATTCACATGTTACTCCTAAGAATGAAAAAGTGTACAGCCACTGTGTAAAGTTTGTAAGTTTCTTTTAGAAAACTAGCCTTTTTCTTTTAAAAAGCTTGTAACTAACATGCAACCTAACAGTTGTGCTCCCAGGTATTATCCTCCCACAGAAAACGTACATTCTTAGGAAATCCGATACCTGAATTCTTACGTGTTATTCATAATAGCCAAATTCTAGAAGCAATTCCAATTCCCTTTAGCAGGTGAAGGGTTAAACATATTGAGTGAAAAAAGCCAAGCCCAAAAGGTTGCATACTGTATGATTCAATATACGTAACACTGTAGAAATGATAAAGTTATGTAAATGGAAAACAAATTAGTTGTTGTCATGGGTGAAGGTAAGGGTAGGATGGGAAGGAAGTGAGAATGTGTATACTGGGATAATATGAGGAATTCTTAGAGGGGATGGAAAAGACCTGTATCATGACCATATCAATGTCATTGTCCCAACTATTACTCTAATATTGCAAGATTTTACCACCTGGTTAAAGGGTACACAGAATTTTTTTCTATTCTTTCTTAAAACTGCATGTGAATCTACAATTTTATTACAATAAAACAAAAAAGTTTAATTTAAAAAGTGGATAATACTATCTATTTTGTGTATGGTACAAGAAATGAAATGGAATACTACTACTTATGCGGCAACAATAACTCCAACTCACAATTTCAGTCCTGCTTATGAGGCTGAAGGAAGAGAATTGTGGATAGTAAGAATATGATTATTCTAGGGGGTAAGGAGTTAGACAAAAAAAAAAATAGGACAAAATTATATAATCTGAGGCTGTACTTCTATCTAGAAAACTCTTTAAGTTGTCAGTTAAAACATTACACATTATTTCAGGATTGAGTTTGAAGGAATGTACTTGTCACTATCCAATGTATGGGTCTATTCATTCCCTCATCTAACACTTAGGAAACTCACACATATTTGTATCCCAAGCCACTCAAAGTATGATCCATGGACAAGCAGTATTAGCATCTCCTGAGAACTTATTTTTCCGTCTGATGAACTGGAATCTGCATTTTGACAAGATCTTCAAGTGATTATCTACATATTATAGTTGAACAGCACCACTCTAGATAATCAGCAATTAGACTGACTTATGTGTCATGACATATTCCAACTTAGAAAATAAAAAATGTAATACTTGCTCAGGCCATCTGGGTGGCTCAGTAGGTTAAGAGTCCAACTCTTGGCTTCATCTCAGGTTATGATTTCATGGTTTCGTGAGTTCAAGCCCCACATCATGTTCTGTACTGGTGGCTTGGAGCCTGTTTGGGATTCTCTCTCACCCTCTCTATCTGCCCCTCTCTGACTCATGCTGTCTCTGTCTCTAAACTTGAAAAAATATTAATGAAAAAAGAAAGAAATGTAATACTTTCTCTATATAAGCATACCTTGTTTTATTGTGCTTTGTTTTATTGCCCTTTGCTGGTAATGCATTTTTCACAAATTGAATGCAACCATGCATTCAGCAAGTCTACAGAAACAATTTTCCGATGGCATTTTGTTCCTGTCTTATCTCTATATGATATTTTGGTATTTCTCCCAATATTTCACATTTTCATTATTATGTTTCTTATGTTGATCTGTGATCAGTAATCTTTGATGGTGTTATTGTTAATTGTTTTGGGACACCACAAACCATACCCATAGAAGATGGCAAACTGAATCAATACATGATATGAGTGTTCTGACTGTTCCACTGACTGGCCTTTCCCTGCCTGTCTTCCTCTCCTTGGTCTTCCCTAATATCTGAGAAACAATAATATTGAAATTAGGCCAATTAATAACTCTACCATATCCTTTAAGTGTTCAGGTGAAGAGTCACACATAGTTCTCACTTTATATTAAAAGTTTAGCAGTGCCTGGCTCAGTGGGCTAAGCATTTGACTCTTGATTTCGGCTCAGGTCATGATCTCATAATTTGTGAGTTTGAGCCCCACATCAGGCACTCTGCTGATTGCGCTGATAGCACAGAGCCTGCTTGGGAATCTCTCCTCTCTCTCTCTGCCCCTCCCCCACTCTCACTCCCTCTCCCAAAAAAATAAACTTTAACAAAAAAAAGAGGAATGATTAAACTTAGTGAGGAAGGCAGTTCAAAAGCTGCGATAGGCTGAAACATTGGCCTTTTGTGCCAAACAGCCAAGTTTTGAATACAAAGGGAAAGTTCTTGAAGGAAATTAAAAGTGCTATTCCAATGAGTATACAAATAATAAGAAAGCAAAACAGCCTTACTGAAGATATGGAGAAAATTTTCCTGGTCTGGATAGAAGATCAAAGCAGCCACAACATTCAAGATTCTACCATTTGTACACATTTCAATTACTATAAGTGACTTGGCCTACTTTTGCAATTCTTTGTAAACTGTGCTATCTAAGTTGTCTTTGATAACCAAATCTCCCTCTGATCCTTTCCTCAGACTTTCTCTAGCAGGAATCCAAAGCATAATTCAAGCATTACACAATACAAGCTGGCTATTAGTGTATCAACCTCCCCAGAGATGATTTTTGCTAATATATCACAATGCGAAACTGAATATTTGGAAGATAAGAGGAAGAATAAAAGTCATCAAATCCTAATCCATCTATCCTTAATCACACCCTTCTCTCATCCTCCTGACAAATTTCTCCTTCCACATGCTTAGTCAGCCACCATTTAGTATTACTAGTGACAAAAGGAGGACTGTTTCACTGGTAGTAGCACATTATACCTAGTCAACTTTCAAGAAAACTTGAGGATACTTATAGCAGCTGTTCCAGAACAAAAATAGTGTGAGTACACGTATATACTCTGATGTCTGAGTAGCATGTGGTAATTTTCCACTGCTTTTTGAAAACTGCAAGTTAAGTTTAATCATTGTCTTAGTTTGGAAAGCATTAAATCACCTAAGTCCAGGGACGCCTGGGTGGCTCAGTTGGTTAAGCATTTGACTCTTGATTTTGGCCCAGGTCACGATCTCAGTTTGTGAGTTCAAGCCCAGCATGGGACTCTGTGCTGACATGGCAGGGTCTGCTTGGGACTCTGTCTCTCTCCTTCCCTTTCTCTGTGCCCTTCCTCTGCTTGTGTGCTTTCTCTCTCTCTCTCCCTCTCTCTCAAAATAAATAAACATTAAAATTTTTTTGAATCACCTAAGTCTATTTGAAATAAGTAGTTTTATCCATTTAGTTTTTCACTGAAATATTTATTGGTTGATTCCTAGTAGTGTTATTTTTTATGTCAATTTAATTAATATTTAATGTAATTAATTATTTAAATTGATTAACAGGCCAAACTAATCAAATGTATTTTGCAGAAGTAACTAAAGCCCCTAATCAATTGACTTAAGGGAGGTTATCATGTATACATAATTTAGCTGGGTCTATCTGAGTCTTTTGGAAGAACTTAAAAGCAGGACTGAGGTTTCATCTGGGGAGAAAAGAAATGTTGTCTGTGAACAACAGATTTAGCTCATGCCCAGGTATTCAAACCTTCTCATAATTTTCCCTTCCTGACTGCCTGTCCTCAGGATTCAGGAACTGCATGATCAGTTTCCACAATATTGCGAGCAGATTCTTTGTAATCTCTCTCTTGCTATTTCATATTCTCTCACCCCTATACATATATACATGCTTTACCATTGAACAATGATGGTCTAAAGTGGATGGGTCTACTTATACATGAACTTTTTATAGTACAGTAATATAAATGTATTTATCCTTTCTTATAATTTTCTTAATAACATGTTCTTTTCTCTAGTTTGCTACATAAGAATACAGTATATATAATAGATATATAAAATATGACTTAATCCACTATGTATGTTAACAGTAACGCCTCCAGTCAACAGTATGCTGTTGGTAGATAATTTTGGAGGGGAGTCAAAAGCTATATTCAAATTTTAGACGGCATGGGGGTGGTCAGCATTCCTAAGCTCTGGGTTTTACAAGGTTCAACTGAGTATATGTTTGTGTGTGTGTCTCTGTGTGTGTGTGTGTTTAAAATTTGTTTTTTAATGTCTATTTTTGAGAGAGGGAGAGAGAGAGAGCATGAGTGGGAGAAGCAGACACAGAATCTGAAGCAGGCTCTACGCTTTGAGCTGTCAGCACAGAGCCTGATGTGTGGCTCGAACCCACGAAACATGAGATCATGACCTGAGCCATCCAGGTGCTCCAGTGTGTGTGTGTGTGTGTGTGTGTGTGTGTGTGTGTGTGTGTATGTGTGTGTATTTAATTAATTTTATGTGCCAACATGGCTAGGCTCTAGTCCCCACGGACCTAAATGTTGCTGTGAAAGTATTTTACAGATGAGGTTAACATTTGAAATCAGTTAAGTATATATAAAGATTACCCTCCATAGTGCTGGTGAGCCTCATTCAATCAGCTGAGGATGTTAGGAATATGCAGTTTTCCATATAAGAAATGAAAAAGTATGTCAAAGATATATAGAAGTCAACATATTACTTCATTTCCTATTAGTAATACATTGATATATATTACATATAACATATGTCATTTATATAATGTATCTCCTATAACAGATATAAGATATTGTACTGTATTGTCTAGGAGATTTAGACAGATAAAGGGAGTCACCATTTAGCAGAAAACATAAGACAAGTAGATAAATATATAATACAAAGTGATAATAAAATTATAAAAGAGGTAAGGTGATTTGGAAGTTCATAGGAGGAGGTTATAGATAAATCGGAAATACCCAAGAGGAAAGAAACTAATGATTTATCAATTTATATATGATTTTATTTAGAGTATATATAAGACATACAAAAGTTGAAGTTTTGTTCTAGTTCCAAACTTACACAAAATATATTACTTCCATTGTATATCCTTTTCACTGTAAGCTCTAGAAGAATTCGCTGTGGTTTATGGTTTCATAGATAGATATGTAAATATATGAGACATAAAGATAGAAAGCCGATGAAGGATAGATTAATCTAAATTCAGCAAATGAGTGTGATTTTTTATAGTGTTTAATAAATGATACAGTTTAATTCAATATTTGGCTTGGAGATCAGTTGTCTGAGGGCAAAATACACATTCTAATCCTTTGATATCACATGGAAACGATTTAGAGTAAGAGTATGATTTGATTACAGTGTCCCTGAGGGAAAGAAATGTTTTTTTTCAATTTAATATTTTACCATGCCACATACAATAGTTTGTGTGCACAGAGACCCTTAGCAAGTACAAATAAAATATGTCTATGGCAACAATTACTCTTCCTTTCTGGGACAAATCAAAATTTTGAATTTAGCTCAGACTTAATATTACTTATATGCTAGGAGTCTATTTTATTTGGTAGAACAAATCATAGACATCATAATAATTAAATAAGTATCCTGCCCACAATTTCTCATTTGTTTTTGCCTCTAGTATGCCCTATTCCTGCTCTTATAATGTCTCTTGTTTATTTCCTTTCCTTTTCACATTAAATCTAGATAGCTGAAAAAACAAGTTGTTTTTCATTGATGCACCTAAGAGTACTAAGAGACAGTCATTAATGAATCTCACAATCTTTTTTAAAATGAAAAAAGCATTTGGTTGAATTGAGCAGAGAGCATTTCCCACCTGGTCAAAAAAGTAATACCAATCAGCCTCCCAGATAAACAGCAAAATTAGGGTTTTAGCTAGAAAAGAAGAAGCACTTCCTCCATGCAGAATGAATGCAGGGTTAAAGCTGGCTGTCATGGTGTGAGAACCCACAAGGTGACAACACAACATAGATACACAATAATAAGTTTAGTTTGTGTAAATTGCACCAAATGTCTCACTGTTTACATTTATGAAGATTCATTTATAAGTGCATTACATTACCTCCCAGATGAAATAAATAAAAATCTCCAAGTACAGGGTTATAAGTTCTCTTCTAGGCACTGCAAGGCTCTCTCAGCAGGAAACACTACTCCTCAGGAGCAGGTACTATGACACATTTTTAATCAGAGTTCGACTAATTAATCCTCCTGGAACTGTGTGTCAGAGAGGAGCAAATGCACTTTCATTAAAATACAAGTCCCTTCCATTACAAAACAGAAATTTTCCTTTTCATTTACAACGAAAAAGGTGAGAGTTCACCAAGTTAGTTCCTATGTGGTATTCAAGGAAAAAAATATGAAGGTCAGAAAACAACACGGACCTCAAACAGATGTTGAAGAGCTTGCAATTTACAAGGATAGGAATAGACTTAGCTGTTTCTTTAAAAATTTTACCTGAATGAAGCCATGTAATTGAAATGAGACAAGTCACTGAAGTTAATAGTGTAAATGCATCAGAATGAAGCTTACTAATATCATTTGTTTTATCAAAAATCAACAAAGGAAAAAGCATAAAGACCACTTTTCACTACCTTTGGTAACTAACGTTATATTGGTATCCTGTGGCTATAGTATCTAGAAAATGTGTAATTTAAAGCTCTTGGATTAAGGATCTGATTTCAACAGAATTCAATTAATGTGATAAGTGTCTGTTTTATACAACAATAACATGGTCACAAGAAGTGCTATATGATGAAGTATAAAAAGATACAGTGCAAAGTATCTAAAACAAGGAGACTCATCCTGTAAGAGAAAGTAAGAAGGGGGCACCTGGGTGGCTCAGTTGGTTAAGTATCTGACTCTTGATTTTGGCTCAGGTCATGATCTCACAGTTGGTGAGTTTGAGCCCCACACTGGGCTCGCAATGACTATGGAAACTGCTTAGAATTCTCAGTCTCCCTCTCTCTCTGCCCCTCCCAGACTCGTGCTCGCTTGCTCTCTCTCTCTCCAAAAATAAACATTTTTTTTTTAAGAAGAGTGCTCCCATGCTAATTACCTCCATTCCCATCTCTGTTTTTCGCTAAATGTGACCCTCCAATGTGACCATTTTTTTCTCAAGATCATTTCAGGTAGTGAAATCATTTATCTATATAGACTCAGCTTTAAGCACATCTGAATTCAGTGAAAAGCCTACACTCATAAAGTTGGAGGATATAAACCCAACTAACTCATACCCAAGTAAAATAATTTGTAAAACCTGAAACTGGAAAGAAAAATGTTAAACCCACTGCTTGGCCTTTCATAGACAAAGCTCCTTCATGAATGCTAGATTGTTATGCAGTTGTTAAAAGTGTTTACTTTATATAAACCATGGTTAAAAGTTATATCACTTTAAATGCAAAACAAAAAACATAGAACAATATGTACAACAAATTGCAATTATGTAAAAACATGTGTGCAAGTGGATAAGGACAAGAAAGGAATACACAAAGATAAAAATAACTCCTGTTAGGATAGAATTTTTCTCTTTTATGAATTTATTTTTTTAATGTTTATTATTGAGACACAGAGAGAAAGCACAAGCCAAGGAAGGGCAGAGAGAGGAAGGGACAGAGGGTCTGAAGCGCACTCTGGCAGAGAACCCAATGCAGGGCTCGAACTCATGAATCATGAAACCATGAGCTGAGCCAAAGTTGGGCACTTAACTGACTGAGCCATCTAGATGTGCCAAGAATTTTTATCTTTTGAAAATCCCCTTAATACAATTCATTTATCAACTTTCCCACAAAAATAAAGTCAACAAAAAATTCAAACAAAAAACCAATCTAGCCAAAAAACATTCTAACTCATGACTTAGTAAACGATTCATTTCTAGCAACATACTTTAATATCACAAAAATGTAATGCAGAATACACAGACCAAATTCAATACTCTTGTTAGTAATGGGCCCTCCCTTTTCCCATCCAGTAGACAGTTTGTCCTTTAACAGAATTTCTACAGTAGGAAAGATCTAATTTAAAAGATTACAATTTTGCATCTGAAAATCATACTCAGTGTCTTATTAAACTTTTCTATTCTTATCTTGGGCCTGGCATATGCTAGGTGCTCATTAAAGGCTTCTGAAAAATGGATAAATAAAGGATTTTTAATTACATCTGATCACAAACTTTCTTACTACAAACTATAGTAGGGATTGTGAATGAGACTTATCTGAGATGCCAGGATAATTGTATTGAAACATACCCTTCAGTGATTCTAAAAAATGGGTCTGCTGGATCAGAATACTTCAATAATTTATTGTATGAAACTTTTCAAATACATAGAAAACATGGAAATAAGATTTAAGGGGCGCCTGGGTGGCTCAGTCAGTTAAGCGGCTGACTACAGCTTAGGTCATGATCTCACCATCCTTGAGTTCGGCTCCGTGTTGGGCTCTGTGCTGACAGCCTGGAACCTGGAACATGTTTCAGATTCTGTGTCTCCTTCTCTCTCTGTCCCATTCCCACTCACACTGTGCTGCTCTCTCTCAATAAGTAAACATTAATTTTAAAAAAAAGAAAATAAGATTTTAAGCTTCTGCACAGCCAAGGAAACAACCCAGAAAATTAATAGGCAACCAACGGAATGGGAAAAGATAGTTGCAAATGACATATCAGATAAAGGGTTGATATCCAGAATCTACAAGGAACTCACCAAACTACACGCCCGAAAAACAAACAACCCAGTGAAGAAATGGGCAGAAGATATGAACAGACACTTCTCCAAAGAGGACATCCAGATGGCCAACAGACACATGAAACGATGCTCAGCATCGCTCTCATCAGGGAAATACAAATCAAAACCACACTGAGATACCACCTCACGCCAGTCAGAGTGGCTAAAATGAGCAAATCAGAGAACTCTAGATGCTGGCGAGGATGTGGAGAAACGGGCACCCTCCTACACTGTTGGTGGGAATGTAAACTGGTACAGCCCCTCTGGAAAACAGTGTGGAGGTTCCTAAGGAAACTAACAATAGAACTCCCCTATGACCCAGCAATAGCACTGCTAGGAATTTACCCAAGGGATACAGAAATGCTGATGCATAGGAGCACATGTACCCCAATGTTCATAGCAGCACTCTCCACAATAGCTAAAACATGGAAAGAGCCTAAGTGTCCATCAACAGATGAATGGATCAAGAAGATGTGGTTTATCTATACCATGGAATACTACATGGCAATGAGAAACAATGAAATCTGGCCATGTGTAGCAACATGGATGGACCTTGAGGGTGTTATGCTGAGCGAAATAAGTCAGGCAGAGAAGGACAAATATCATATGTGTGCACGTATAGGAGGATTAGGAGGAACTTAACAGAGGACCAAGGGGGAGAAGAAGGGCGGAAATGGTGGGGGAAAGGGAGAGAGGCAAACCATGAGAGACTCTTGAATGCTGCCAAAAACTGAGGACTGATGGATGTGGGGGGGAGGAGGGATGGGCATGGAGGAGGACACTTGTGGGGATGAGCACTGGGTGTTATGTGGAAACTAATTTGACAATAAACTATTTGTAAAAAAAAAAAAAAAAGAAAATAAGATTTTAAAAAATAAGATTTTAAAAAATAAGATTTAAAAATATGTAGGTTAACTGACTTTCAGGAATTTGAAATGAGTGGAAAAGAACAGTAATGTATTACACAAAGAATATATTTCAAAAATATATGGTAATATAAAATGTCATGAAAGCAACATAAGTCCTATTTTTCCTACATTTCATCACTATTCTTGCGTACACATAGGCAAAGGCGCACACGTGAGCACACACACACACACACACACACACACACACACACACTCATGAGCAACAGTGTAACCATGCAATTGATAAAGGCAATGTGTGAGAATAGCCACAGATAACAACAGACATCACTGGTATGAAATTTTTGTCCATGGTAATTTCCAACAAAATCAGCCAGGTATCTAACAAATGATGTACATCAAACTGACCATTTTCCAGTGAAACCAACTGAGCTGGTATTGCAGAAATTCTTGAACCTTTAGAAGAGCATTTATTCTTTTTTTAAGTTTATGTATTTATTTTAAGAGAGAGAGAGCATGAATAGGGGAGGGGCAGAAAGAGATGGGGAAAGAGAGAATCTCAAGCAAGATCTGCACTACCAGCACAAAGTCCAACATGGGGCTCTATCTCATGAACAATGAGATCATGACCTGAGTCAAAGTCAAGAGTCAGATGCTTAACCAACTGAGCCACCCAGGCGTCCTTAGAAGAACATTTATTGTAAATTGCTTCTCTACTTTTCTTACTATCTTTTTTTTTAATATTTTTATTTATTTCTAGGGGAAAGAGAGAGACAGGGTGAGCAGGGGAGGGTCAGAGAGAGAGGGAGTCAGAGACTGAAACAGTCTCCAGGCTCTGAGCTGGCAGTCAGCACAGAGCCCGACGCAGGGCTCGAACCCACGAACCATGAGATCATGACCTAAGCGAAAGTCGGACGCTTAACCGACTAAGCCACCCAGGCGCCCCTACTTTTCTTACTATCTTGAATAAAATCTGTTGGCTAAAAGTCTGCATCATTTTTCTAAGCTAATTTAATATATAATTGTAAGATTATGATTTTACAACACTTCCAGAGCATATAAGGTTTATTTCATATAACTCTAAGATTAAAGTTCCAGGAATTCTCCACCTGAACTACATTATGTGACACCTTACAGAGATAAAAGTAATTTATAGGCTAGCTCTATTAGACTTTATACATACATAAACACTGAAGATGAAATAAGGCTGAGTTATTAAAATGTGGAGCCATACTGAGGCACCTGGGTGGCTCAGTCAGTTAAGCGTCTGGTTCTTGATTTTGGCTCAGGTCATGATCTCATAGTTGTGAGTTCAAGCTCACGTCAGGCTCTGTACTGACGGTATAGAGCTTGCATGGGATTCTCTCTCCCTCTCTCTCTGCTACTCCCCTGCTTGCTCCGTCTCTCTCTTAAAATAGATAGATAGATAGATAAAATGAAATGAAATAAAATGAAACAAAATAAAATAAAATGAAATGAAACTAAACAAAATAAAATAAAATAAAATAAAATAAAATAAAATAAAATAAAATAAAACAAGGAGGCATACTTCACACACTGGCAATAATGGCAGAAATACAGCAGCACATTCCTTCTGCCTCGCCTACTTGATGGCAGCAGAGGTCAGCTGTGCCAGCAAATAGGGTCCCCAGTAAGGCTAGTGTTTCCAAGCCCATCACTCACCAGCAGAGGAAGACCCATGTCCTCCATCTCCTAGATGTCCACTCAGCCACAAAAGGCAACCACATTCTTAGGTTTCCCAGTGCTGTATGTACTGAAGAGGAGAAGATGGCCCATACTTGGTTTTGCCTATCTAACCACTCAATAGCAGGGGAAAACAAAAACAAAAATAAAAAAAAAACAGGTCTGATTTTTCCTAACCTCAAACCTAGTGGCAGAGTGTAATCCAGAAACTACATCTATCAACCCCTCCTCGCGCTCCCCCCCGGCCCCATGCAATGACAGAAGCGGCCAGATAGATATTTTTCTCTTCCCAGCAGAACTGACAGAGACTAGCCAAGAAGCCTACTGGCCTGAAGCAACCCAGAGAGCAGACTGGGAGAAAGGTGCTCTGTCCTGCAAACTCAGTGTTCCCCATGTCCCAAATGGCACAGTGAGGCATAGGGAGTTCATTCTGCCCACATGGGCCTAACCAGCAGGGACTGAGGCATCATAAAAATGCTTCACCTGAAAATTATAAATTATCTCTAAACAAATGAAAAAATATGAAATTTAAGCAAACATAAAAAGCATAGGGAAAAACCCAAATAGAAACTGTACAACTGGAAAACACAAAAAGAAAGAAAGAAAGAAAGAAAGAAAGAAAGAAAGAAAGAAAGAAAGAAAGAAAGAAAAAGAAAAAAAGTACTATATCATCTCAATACAGAAGTGAAAGAGGGGTGCCCTGCTTCAGCTCAGGTCATGGTCTCACAGCTCATAGGTTTGAGCCCCACATCAGGCTCTGTGCTGACAGAGTCTGGAGCCTCCTTTCAATTCTGTCTCCTGCTCTCTCTCTCTCTGCTCTTCTCCCACTCATGATCTCTCTCTCTCTCAAAAATAAATAAAACATTAAAAAAAAAAACACTAAAAAAAAAGAAGTGAAAGAGGCTGAGAAAAGAATCAGTAAACTTCAGGACAGATCAGTAGAAGTCACACAATTTGAAAAGCAGAGAACAGACTAAGAGAAAAAGAACAGGGCCTCTGAGATCTGTGGAACAAAACAAAAGATCCAACATCTGTATCAAGGGAATCCAGAAGAAAAAAGGAAAAGAGGAATTAAGAAAGGAAGTTAACATGTCAAAGTGGCTACAGAAAGTTCTCTGAAAACAAATGAAATGAAAAATTAAGGTTTAGAACTTCAGAAAGGAAAAAGGAAAGAAACAAAATAAGTGCAAATATTATAAACCATTCTTGTAATTATCTGTTTCTTAAGCCATATTTGATTTGGTATTCAATGTTTCTATGTTTGTATATTTTATTTCACATAGCAACCATGAGTAAAACTCTACAAAGTGAAGAGTTTTGAAAAAGATGAAATTATTAATATGTAAATCATCCGCTGAAAGGAGAAAGCAACAAGAAAAGAAGAAACAAAGGAACAGTAAACAAATACTAAAATGGTAGAATTATGCATCACATATCAATAATTTACATGTAAATGGTATAAATACACCAAAGAAAAGACAGAGATTAGCTGAATAGATTAAAAAAAAAACAAACAAAAAACAGGAGCCAACTATATTCTACTTATACAAACAAGGAAATAATTTGTTGAGTATAAAAGAATATAAAATAATTTGCAATTCAAACACTAAACTAAAAGTAAGTGGGAGTAGCTCTGTTAATATCTGATTAAGTACACTTCAGAAGAAAAAAAATATGGTTATAGATATGGTTAAAGCTAGGAAGGAAATCTATAGCAATAAATGCATACATTAGAATATCCTTCATTAAAAACAAATGAAAACTATTATCATACTTAAAGGTGAAACACTGAATGCTTTCCCACTTTGATCCAGAACAAGCCAAAGACAACTGCTTTCTTTAATCTTATTCATAAAAACTGGAAGTTTGAGTCAGGACTATAAAGCAAGGAAAAGAAACAAAACACATACATATTTGAAAAAAATAAGTAAAACTGTCTCTATTCTGCAGATGATTTGATCATCCATGTAAAGAATCTCAACAACTCTATTTTACAAAACAAATAAACAAAATCTTCCCTAGAATCAACAAGAGAGTGCATCTTAATCATAGCACAAAATATCAGTTACAATTGCTTTTAGGAAATGGAAATTGGTAGATAAAAACTGAGCAAAACATGTATAAGATATATAATTAGAAAGATTTAACATACTCAAGGATTGTAAGACTCAACATAGTAAAGATGTCAATTCTGCCTAAATTGGTATATAAATTTAACACAATTTCTATCAACCTTCCAGCAAGTACTTTTGGAGACAAAATTATTCAAAAATTTATATGGAAAGGCATAGGACTTATAGAATTTAAAATACCATTTTGTTTTGTTTATTTTATATATAAAGAGAGACTGGGAGCAGAGGACAGAGGCAGAGGGAGAGAAAGACAATCTTAAGTAGGCTCTATGCTCGGTGCAGAGCCTGATGTGGGGCTCGATCCCATGACCCCAGGATCACCACCTGAGCCGAAATCAAGAGTCAAACCCTCAACCAATTGAGCCACCCAAGGGTCCCAAATCTAAAATACTTTTGATGAAAATGAAGTGGGAGGAATCATTTTTCCCAATGATAATGATTGCATAGCAATAGTAATGAAAGAGTGTAATATTGGTGAAGGGAATGACATATAGAGAAATGTAACAAAATGGAGAACTCAGAAATACATCTACACAAATATCTTCAACTTACTTTTGACAAAGGTGCAAAAGCAATTCAACAGAGGAAGGAAAGAATTTTAAACAGATGGTGCTGGAGCAAGTGGACACCTATAGCCTAAGGAAATCTACTTTTACCTAAAACCTCACACCCTATACAAAAAAAAAAGTCCAAAATAAAACAATTCAACCCCAGCGCATATGGTCAACTAATACAGGACAAGTGAGTCAAGAATACCCAATGGGGAAAATGAGCAAATCAGAGAACACAAGATGCTGGTGAGGATATGGAGAAACGGGCACCCTCTTGCACTGTTGGTGGGAATGTAAACTGGTACAGCCCCTCTGGAAAACAGTGTGGAGGTTCCTCAAAAAGTTAACACTAGAACTCCCCTAGGACCCAGCAATAGCACTGCTAGGAATTCACCCAAGGGATACAGAAATGTTGATGCATAGGAGCACATGTACCCCAATGTTCATAGCAGCACTCTCCACAATAGCTAAAACCTGGAAAGAGCCTAAGTGTCCATCAACAGATGAATGGATCAAGAAGATGTGGTTTATCTATACCATGGAATACTACATGGCAATGAGAAACAATGAAATCTGGTCATGTGTAGCAACATGGATGGACCTTGAGGGTGTTATGCTGAGCGAAATAAGTCAGGCAGAGAAGGACAAATATCATATGTGTGCACGTATAGGAGGATTAGGAGGAACTTAACAGAGGACCAAGGGGGAGAAGGAGGGCGGAAATGGTGGGGGAAAGGGAGAGAGGCAAACCATGAGAGACTCTTGAATGCCGACAAAAACAGAACTGATGGATGTAGGGGGGAGGGGGGATGGGCATGGAGGAGGGCACTCGTGGGGATGAGCACTGGGTGTTATGTGGAAACTAATTTGACAATAAACTACTTGTAAAAAAAAAACAACTAATTTGGCAATACATGTCAAAAGCCATTTAAAAAATGGTTCTTATCTTGATCCAGTGCTCTGAATTCCCAGAACCCATCTCACAACAATCCAGACTTCAGAGAAGCTGTGTGTGTGTTGATATCCATGAACTTCTGTTGTTGGTTTTTTGGAGAATAGCTCCCAAGTGGAAGCCACCTGACTAATGAAAGCCACCCATCTTATGAAACAGTTCAATAAACTGTGGCTTTGAACCCTTAAAAAAAAAAAAAAAAAGAATACCCAATGGGGAATGAATAGTCACTTCAACCAGCAGTAATATGAAAACTAGAGAAGCACATGCAAAACAATAAAACTGACCCCATCTCAAACCACTGACAAGAATCAACTTCAAATGGAACAGACTTAAATATAAGACCTGAGGGGCACCTGTGTGGATCAGTGGGTTAAGTGTCCAACTCTTGATTTTAGCTCAGGCCATGATCTCACATTTCATGTTTTCCAGCCCTGCATCAGGCTCTGTGCTGACACTGCGAAGCCTGCTTGAAATTCTGTCTCTCCTTCTCGCTCTGCCCCTACCGGGTTTGCACACTGTCACTTTTCCTTTCTCTCTCAAAATAAATAAATAAACTTAAAAAGAAAACATAGTATCTGATACCATAAAGTTCCTAGAAAAAAAGAAACATAGGGAAAAACTCAACAGTATTGTTCTTGGAAACAATTTTTTTTCATGATGCCAGGAGCACAAGCAACAAAAGCAAAACTCAACAGACACTACATCAAACTCAAAAGTTTCTGCACAAAAATGGAAAAAGCAAAATGAAGAGACAACCTATAGAGTTAGAGAAAACATTTGCAAACCATATATTGGATAAGTCATTAATATCCAAACCATGTAAAGAACTCAGTCAATTCAATATCAAAACACCAAAGCATTGAACTAAACAATGGACAGAAGAACTAAACAGGACATCTCCAAAGAGGACATCAAATTGGACAATAGAAATGTGAAAAGAGGGACGCCTGGGTGGCTTAGTCGGTTAAGCGTCCGACTTTCGCTTAGGTCATGATCTCGCGGTTCGTGGGTTCGAGCCCCGCGTCGGGCTCTGTGCTGACTGCCAGCTCAGAGCCTGGAGCCTGTTTCAGTCTGTGACTTCTCTCTCTCTGACCCTCCCCTGCTCATGCTGTCTCTCTCTCTGTCTCTCTCTAGAAATAAATAAAACATTAAAAAAATTAAAAAAAAAAAAGAAATGTGAAAAGATACTCAAAATTACTAGTAATTAGAATCAGGGTAATGTAAATCAAAAACCAGTGACGTATCATTTCACACCTGTTAGAATGGTAATCATCAAAAAGACAAGAGAAAATGCTGCTGTTGAGGATGGGTGAAAAGAAAACATTTATATATTGTTGGTGGGAATGTAAACTGGTCTAACCACTATCAAAAACAACTTGGAGGTTCCTCAAACAAATTAATAGGCCTCCCATAAGATCCAGTGATTGCACTTCTGAATATATACCCAACGAAAATAAAAACAGGATTTCAATGACCTATCTGTGCTCTCATGTTTAATGCAGCATTATTCACAGTAGCCAAGATATGGAAACAAACAAAATGGCCATCGGTGGACTGACGGATAAAAAGATGTGCTACATATACACAATGTAATAGTATTCAACCATGAGAAAGGAAGATATCCTCCCATTTGCCACAACACAGATGAAACTCCAACACATGAGACCAAGCAAGGTAAGTCAGAGAAAAAGAAGTACTCTATGGTATCACTTATCTGTGGAAACTTTAAAAGTTCAACCTAATAAAAACATACAGTACAATAGCAGTTATCAGGGGATGGGGGCAGGAAGAGTGATAGTGTTTAAGGTTACAAACTTATAACTATGATAAGTCGTATGTATGCCATAGCGATCTAACATACAGTATAATAAATATAGACAACAATATTGTACTATAATTATGTAATGTGATAAATATCACATGAGAAATAATATACAGTAGAACCTTGGTTTGCTAGTGTAATTCTTTCCGGAAACATGCTTGTAACCCAAAGCACTTTCATATCAAAGAGAATTTCCCCATAAGAAATAATAGAAACGCAGATGATTCATTCCACAACCCAAAAATATTCATATAAAAATGACTGCAATACTGTAATAATGTAAAGAAAATACAAATGTACAAAAATATAAAGAAAATACAAAATATAAAGAAAAATAAATTAACCTGCACTTTGAAAACTTTTGTGGCTGGCGTGAGGAAGAAGGGGGATTACTGTGTAGGACAACTTTCACTATCACTAACAGAATCACTGCTATCTATTGGCTCAGTGGAATCTTTTCTGCATCGGGGCCATTGTATACACTCTCACGGATGTTGACTGCAGTACGGTATTAATAAGCTCTTGTCATACACTGTATTTAATGCAACTGGCAATAAGGCAGCAGAAGAAAGGGTCTAGATCTGCAGGCAGCCTGACCTAGAATGAAGTGAAGCCTTCCTAAGCTTCCTCTTGTCTGGAGAAGCAAAGTACTGTCCATAGGTGCTGTGAAGTGACAAAAGTATACTAGTTCTGGTTGTGAGCATCTTCCAATGTTCTGAAAAATCACTGATTTCTTCCAAACATCACAGCCTGAGACTGAGCATGGGAGATGATCACCCACAATCCCACAGCGAGAGAGAAAGAGAGAGAGAGAGAAAGAGAGAGAGAGAGAACCACTAGCTCGGTTATGATCATGTGAGGTTTGGCATCATGTGCTACTCGTATTGCAAGGCTTGGTTCATTTATCAAGTTAAAATTTATCAGCAATGTTTGCTCATCTTACAGAACACTTGCAGAGCAAGTTACTCACAATCCAATGCTTTACTGTATATATACATATAAATGTATCACAGAAATACATTGTACATCTTAATATTATGCAATGTTACCTGCCAAATGTAAACATAACGTCAATTAAAATATGCTTATTGAACAATAATCACTTCAAATCTCTTTTTTCATTTTGTAGATAAAGAAAAACTTTAAAGATCTCACCTTTGATGATGACCGACAACTTTAAATAGAAATGAAAAGAATGATACTTCAGCTTTATCTTACCAAACCAATTCATTTTTAGTAGCATTTGGAATATTCTAAATTCCAGAGATAAGACTGCATTTGATGAAATGCTAGCGTGTCTGCAGCAAGGGAAAGGATAAATGAAGCCAACATCAGAGTTCAAAATGCAGTTCTTAACTGCTTTGAAAAGAACTGTAGAGCATTTTAAGTAGCCACAAACAAAAGAAAGAAAAATCTTTAAAAAGAAGTTTTATTTGGTTATCTAGGAAACATTTCTGTCTCCAAAGGAATACATTTCATTTTCTCTGTTTAGTTATGTGCATTTCTTCTATGCATATGTATGCTTTTGTTAGGCCAAACAGTATGGGGTGCTTTTAGTGCCTGTTTCTTTCTCTCTACCTCTCTCTTTTCTGAAGTTAAAATTACAAACTTAGGAAGCGTATATTATTTTGTGGCAAAATATATACCTACAGACAAAGCGGGAGATAATATTTAAGCATTGTTGCTATGGATAGAAACTTGAGCCCTGCAATATTTTCTAATTAGAAGTTGGCTCTGAGTCATTCTTTTCAAATCCATTAGGCTTTTAAAAGCTAAACTGTGATTGGCTTTTCAAATATTGCTTGGATAATGGTTGCTGGAAAAAAGTTTTGAATCTGAAATAGTATATGAAACATGGTAACAGAAATAAACAAAGAAATGTCTTCTGGGCATCTCTACCTGTATTGTTAACAGGCAATTCCAAACAGTAATTCCTTCTGCAGAACTCCATCATTTATAAACCACCAATATTCCTGCTGGGCTCCCTATTCTGATAAATTTCCACAGATTTCTTCCAGATCCCAAATCAGGCATCTTAGTTCATAATTCTCCACAATGTCAGCACATTAAAGTAACCTAGACAGTTTGTTTTTTAAACATTTTTATTTATTTTTAATGTTTTTTTTTTAAATTTATTTCTGAGAGAGAGAGAGAGAGAGTCAGAGAGAGAGACAGCGTAAGCAGGGGAGGGTCAGAGAGAGAGGGAGACACAGAATCCGAAAGAGGCTCCAGGCTCTGAGCTCGCAGTCACCACAGAGCCGGACGCGTGTCTCGAACCCATGAACTGTGAGATCATGACCTAAGCCGAAGTCGGATGTTTAACTGACTGAGCCTCCCAGGCGCCTCGAGTTTGTTTTTAAATAAAAGACTGGTTATTTTAAGAGTATTTTTAAGTTTATAGAAGAATTGATAGAAAAGTAAAGAGAGTCTCCACCTACTCTCAGTCTCAAGTTTCCATTATTATTTTTAAACCTGTATCAGTTTTAAATTGTACAATTGTTACAGTTTTAAATTGTACAATTGTTAAAACTGATGAATCAATATTGACACGTTATTATTCATAAAGTCCAGGGTTTAAATTAGGATTCTCTCTTTATGTTACACACTCTATGGGTCTTGAAAGATATAGCATGACACATGTCCATCAATACTGTATTATAGAAAATAGTTTCACTGCCCAAAAATCTGTGCTCCACCTATTCACCCTCCCTCACTTAACCCACTACCTAGGGCAACCACTGATCTTTTCGGTGTTTCCATAGTATTATAATAGGGCAAGATAGATTAGAATACACAGATAAGGAAAAGTTAGGGCCTGGGGTCCCTGGGTAGGGAAAAACAAGTATTCTGGGACAATTCTAGGAGTATATTACTACAGCAAAGCCCTCAGACATAACGTACCTCTTAAGAATGTAAGACGCCACATACTCCCCCCTCTGGTTCCCCTCAGGAATTTGACAATCAAAACACCTAACCAAAAAAAGTAAACCATATAACTTACGTTATATGTGGGACAGTATGACCAGTCTGACTCCTCATACAATGGATTCAAGCCAATCAGGAAAGGACACCCCAGTAGCTAGAGTTACCCAGGCAATAAGGGTAGGAGCTGAGAAGGAATGAGGGGAAAAGGAGGGGGAGTGCTGACCAGAAGAATCTTATAAAGCAAGGACCCTTGCCTACAGTCACGGGCATTCACTTTCGGGTGTCCCCTCTCTATAAAGCGAGTTTTCATACTATTCTTAGTTTCTGATCTTATATCTAATAAACTTTTGCCTGCTGCCCATTTTGCGTCCACCTCTTCATTCTTCGAAGCAGCAAGACAACGAAGGAACCCCAGGTATTGAGGTAAATCCTGCAACAGTATTGCCTTCTCCACAATGTCAAAGAATTGGAATCATTAAATATATAGCTTTTTCCAAATGGCTCCTTTCACTTAGCAATATGCTTTTAGTGTTCCTCCATGTGTTTTCTTAGCTTCATAGCTAATTTCTTTTTATCCTGAAATAATATTTCATCACTAGATGCACCATAGTTTGTTTATCCATTCAACTACTGAAGAATGTCTTGACTGGTTTTGTGTTGGCAGTTATAATAAAGATGCTATAAACACTCGTGTGCAGGTTTTTGAGTATACACAAATTTTCAGCTTATTTGGGTATGTATCAAGGAGCAAAACTCCTAGATTGAATGATGAGAATATTGAGTTTTATAAGAAACCATCAAACTGCCTTCTAATGGGCTATACCATTAGCCATTTTCATCAGCAATGAATGAGCACTCCTGCTGCATCCCATTCTACTCATGTTGTTTTCAGTCTTTTGAATTTTAGCCATACAAAGTGTGTACTAGTATTTTATTATTGTTTTAATTCGCAATTAACTAATGGCATGTGATGTTGAGCATCTTTTCTTTGATGATGCCCCCCCCTTTTTAATGTTTTTTTATTTATTTCTAAGAAAGAGGGACAGCAGGGGAGGGTCAGAGAGAAAGGGAGACACAAAATCTGAAACAGGCTCCAGGCTCTGAGCTAGCTGTCAGCACAGAGCCCAACACGGGGCTCGAACCTACGAACTGTGAGATCATGACCTGAGCCGAAGTTAGATGCTTAACCGACTAAGCCACCCAGGCACCCTGATGTGCCCGTTTTTATTGATTTGTTTTCTTATTGTTTAATTTTTTAGATTCTTTATATAACTTCAATATTGGTACTTTATCATATATATTTTTGCAAAGATTTTTCTCCTATACCATGGCTTATGCTTTAATATCTTAAGAGTACTTTCACAGGGCAGAAGTAATTCATGTTACTGAAGTCCAACTTGTAATTTTTTCTTTCATGGATCATGATTTGGTGTTGTATCTAAAAGATCAACCCAAATCCAAGGCCCATTTTTGTTGTTTTTTAATGGTCCCTCTCAGGCCACTCATGAAAATCAACAGAGGTGGTACTGAGGAAATAATATTTTTAAACCTTGTAGGGTAAAAGGGCACATGTCCCCACTGATGTAGAAATCAAAGATAGCAGACAAAAAATTAAATTTCTTTACAACTTACAGCCCATTGACAAGTCTTGGAGGTAGGCAGAGTGACCTTTCTCTAGGAACTCAGCTGCCTTGATGATGACAATTTGCTAAGGGCAAAAGGCAATCTTAGCCTGACCCCCTAGGATTCTGTAAGTCTACCTTAACATATAAAAATTCCTTTCGAAATTTCCTTTATCTCTACCTACCACCCCCAAGATATAGGTTGGCAATCATACTCCAAGCTTATGGGCCCCTGCTATATACATCTGAAGGGTCTCATGACTGAGGTTTTCCTGGACAGTAATAAGTGACCTTTTCCTAAAAATAGCTAGTCCCCTTAAGGTCCTGGACATCTTGCTTCTGTGTATTTGTTTCTAGGATCAATTCATCCTCCTGAGCAAAACCATATGCTTCCTGAGGGCAGGAATCTAGTTTTTATGAGTTGGTATCGCCAACATCACCTACGCCAGTCTTGCTACACAAAAGGTGATCATAAATTTTCCTAATTTATTTATTATTTAGAAAATTCCAGGACTCTTCAGTACCCATCAGTAGGTTCTTGTATATATTATTGCCTTAATATTTATGTATCACTCTACACTGTCCTTATGCCAAGAACTCTGCTAGTATTAGAAATACAAAGATTAACGAGGCAGGTTCCCTGCCCCTAGAGAACTCACAGTCTATTGAGGAAAACATGTCTGTAAATGCATCACATTAGATGTTGATAAGTACTCTCTTGAAGAGAAGCAAAGGATTCTATGGCCACAAAGAAGATGACCAAGTAACCCAAAGTGGAGTTTGGGAGTGAAGAATCCTTCTTAAAGGAGATGACATTTAAATTGTGTTGTCATAAGAAAGAATATAATTCACCCAATAGGAATGAATGTATTTATGTATCAAGAGACATATACGAGGATGCTCATAACAGCTTGATTTGTAATCTTAAACTGGAAACTACTAAAATGTCCATAAACAGTATAATGAACTTTAAAATGGTTGCAAATTAGTACAGTGAAACCCTACATAGCAATTCGAATGTGTGAAATATTACAAAAAGCAACAACATGGACAAATTTCACAATGTTTGGCAAAGCAGATATATAACATAATACATATATTTCATTTACATAGTTAGAAAAAGCAGTGATAATGATTTATGGCTTGGTTACGTTTGGGGAGTTAGATTTGGGGAGAATGAAATACTTTGAGGGATTATGAAGAGATTTTATGCAATGTAAAGGGAATCAACGTTCTCATTTTTCATCTGGGAGGTGGTTATATGATGAGAAACAAAAAACACATAAATCTTACTGAAACCCAGTCCTCTTCCACTTTTATAAGAGGTCAAAGTGCAGGGATCATAGAGGGGCTTATAATCATGAAACAGAGATTTAACTTTATTCAACAGACAATTTGGAAGTAAGGAACTATTTTAAGCAGAAAAAGGGATATAGTAGTTTTTAAAAAGATTTCTCCAAACACTTTAGGGAAAAGAGTTTAGAGAGGATGAATAATAATGACAGCAAGAGGACAAAAGGGATAGCTATTAAAGTAGTTTAGGTGAGAAATAAAGTTATAAGGTTGTAGTGAAGATGGAGAAAAGAAGACACATTCTGGAAGTTTTGAAGGTAGTGCTGAATATAATTTGGAGATTATTTAAATGTACTGCCCAAAGATAAGAGAGAAATTGAGAATGATTTGCAGGTTTTTAAATTTATGTGAATTCATTACATACAATAGGTGGTGTTTTAGCCATAGGTATTTATTTTAGATTTTAAGTCTGAACAGTTAGACACAAGAGCTACATAATGCCAGCATCAGTCTGCCCTGGCCCTGTATATTTAGGCTGTCTTAATCACCATCTGTCCCTACATATATACTATAGGAAGCTTAAACACTTTAGTATCTCACGTTTATCCACAATACTCTCCTGCTATTTGTTAGCCATTGCCTTGTTCTTGACTTTGCCCTCTTTCCAGCCAACACTGATCTAAATATTTATTGACTGATCATGATTCCTTAATTCAACTCTTTGCATTCCTGTGATAGAGAATTCCCCCAACTGTAACTTGTAAACAAACAGAAACAGGATGACAAGAAGAACGTAGCAATAATAAAGATTCTGAGGCTATTTCCATTAGAGCTACCTGAAACATAAATACAGGATTCTCCCTATTTCGAAAGGCAGATGGAAGGCTATAGATGGAATTATAGCCCACATAAATTCATAATTTGAAGCCCTAACCCATAGTGTGATAGTATTTAGATATGAGGCCGTGGGGAGATAATTAGGTTTAGATGAAGTAATGGGAGGGGCTGTCCTGATGGGGCTAGTACCCTTAGAAGAGGAAAAGACATCAGAGACCTCTCACTCCGCCATGAGATAACACAGTAGCAAGTACATGGCGGTCTGCAGCCAGGAAGAGAGCTCTCAGCAGAACAAGACCATGTTGGTGCCCTAATCTAGGAATTCTAGCCCTCAGAACACTGAAAAACTAATATCTTGTTATTTAAGCCACTCACTAGATTGTATTTTCTTGCTGCAATCAAAGCTATAAAGGTATAGAACCGAAAGACAAGAAACGTAGCTGGCCTACAGGATGGGGCAAAACCAGCAATGAGAAGGCTGGCAGGAGCTCTAATTATTCTTTTCCTATGTCTATAGTTATATGGGCTCTTGTCTCTATTACTCTCTGGAATATTACTTCAGTATTATCTCTTTCTCTGAATATTTGTTTTTTAACTTTTCTATAAACGTGATATAAACACACCATTCTGGCAATCTCAGTTCCTGAGTCTATATCTTCTCAGTTCAAGGGACCAAGAGAGACTAACTAGAAATGCCGTGTCCCAATTCCAAATTCCTAGCAGGGAGAATATGAACTGTTCTCCTTGGATCAGGTGTCTGTCCCTGGTTCAATGATCTGTGGCCAGACAATTAAGTCATATAACCCATTACTCAACCAGTAGGCTGTAAAAGGAGGCTAAGACGTAAGTGTAGTTCCTGGACAATATGTCCCAGAACCTGCAAGAGATATGGGTCCTCTGAGGTACTACAAACTCACTATTCCAGGCAGTTACTTGTACCTTTATAGATTTGGCTGTTT
>JAESUZ010004577.1:0-89210 GCA_017311185.1 Proteles cristata cristata
GCCAGGCTCAATTGTAACTCTTGTGTTCTTAACCCCCTTTATTGTCTAAGTCTTGGGTCTGCAAGGCCCATAGGAAGAGCCTTTTGATGATTGCCCACGGAGCTTTCGTCTAAAGTCTCTTTTGTAAAGGCAGGAATATACTTTTCCTTATGAGGTATCTGTGTTCAGTCTGTGTTCAGAATATGGGTCTAATATGGAATGTTATGGGGCCTGGTCAATACCAGTAGGCTTGTTTCCAGCACGAGCCAGTAGTACAATAGTAACAGAAGGAGATACCAGTTTTCATTTCTCATGGCTGAAGCTATGCAAACACTGACATTTCCTTGCTGTGACTGCCGTCCAGGGAGGCCGGTGCGGCTCCCGGCATGTTCAGTACTGAGGAATGAAAAATAATCCAGTCTGAACCCAGAAAATTGGTTCCTGGGCCCACTAGAGTTCCCACTCCTGACCAGGCTCAAAATGACGCTAGGTTTCCCTTGGCATGGCCAGATTGAAACTACAACTTGGCTAAAGGTAAGGAGAGTCTCTTAGTCTACCGCCAGACTCTGTTGGCAGGTCTCAAGGCTGCAGCTCGCAAGCCTACATTGTCAGTCAGGGACCAGAGGAAAGCCCAGCAACGTTCCTTAAAAGAATAATAGAGACATTCCGCCAGTGCACTCCTATAGATCCAGAGGCCCCAGCAAAACTTAGCCGCGGTGGCCATGGCTTTTGTCAGTCTGCTCCCAACAATTGGAGAAAACTTCAGAAACTAGAACGTCTAGGAAAAAGAGCCTCCAAGGTCTAGTGGTCGTGGCAGAGAGCGTACACAGCAGCAGGGACAGTGCAGAGGACAAGCAGATAAGAGCTAAAAAGAGACAAAACCAGGGTCTAGCCAAGATGCTACTCGCGGGAACTGCGGAACCGGAGGACCGGAAAAGACGCCTCAGACAGTTGGCTCCAGGAAAAGAAGGTAAGGAGAACTCCCAGCGGCTCGAGGGGCGCCCCCAGTTAAGCAAAAATCAATGCGCCTACGGCAAAGAAAAAGAACATTGGGCCAAAGAATGCCCCAAGAATAAATCTGAAACTCTCATTCTAGTAATGGGAAATGACAGTGACTAGGGGAAACGGGGTTCGGCACCCCTCCCCAAACCCAGGGTAACCCTAAAAGTAAAAGGGCGATCCACTGAGTTCCTAATGGACACGGCTCAACATTCTGAGGAGCGCGCAGTAGGGACATCAGGGCATGAGGGCCACGGCACAGGCCCCAAGCCAGCCGCCTGCACCCCCGTGGCTCCCACATCCCCGGAGCCATACGCCCAGCCCCAGCCCGGGCAAAGTCTCCGGGGGCGTCCCCGCCCAACCCGTGGCCTCCGCAAGGCGCACTCACCCATCGCCGACCACCACGCACTTGAAGGCTTGCCTGAAACGCTGCTGACACCAGATATGCGGGATTTGATCTAGACTCTAGCAGCTTGTTAAGCTCCTCGTCATTGCGGATGGCTAGCTCCGGGATCTCCACGGTAAAGTAATGGCCCTTGATAAGGAAAAACACCTACCAAGGAGCTGAGGAACCACCGCCCGCCGAGCACTCCCAACCAAACGTGAGAAATTCCTGAAAGACATCTTCATAAAGTATGGCTTTCCTCAGATGATAGGGTCAGACAACGGACCTGTATTTGTGTCCAAAGTAAGCCAGAATTTAGCCACGGCCCTGGGGATTAATTGGAAATTACACTGTGCATACAGACCCCAGAGTTCAGGACAGATAAGAAAATAAATAGAACTCTAAAAGAGACCTTAATTAAATTGACCTTGGAGACTGGCGGAGACTGGATAGCTCTCCTCCCCTTTGCACCCCAAGGAGTATGCAACTCCCACTACCATATAGGGTTAACTCCTTTTGAAAATATGTCTGGCCTGAATTGCATGACTTCTATCAAAACAAAATACATAGTTACTAAACATAGGTTTGAGTTTTCAGCTTCCTATTGCAGAAAAAGTAAGACTATTTAGACCTTTTAAAAAAGTGATTTAAAAATTCTAATGTAAACACCTCTCAATTGGTTACTAGGTCCTCAATTAGAGACTAAGGTTTCCCAAGTTAAAATTCTGCTAAGTGTACTTAAGACTGATGGAAAGCAACCCTGTATATATAAAAAACTGAGAGATCCATAAAAAAAGGATATAAGAAATGGAAATACATTTTTGTTGAGGGTAAAAGAAAGTAATTTTGTCCTAAATAAGACTGGTTGCTTAGAGAGAAATGGCTTTGGGACAAAGTTTAAAGGCAAAGGAAAGATGTAGAAGGTCTGTGAAGGGAAATCTTTGAAAAGGAATTTTATATGTGCTCAGGATAGACTGGTTGAAATGAATGGAATTTGAAAAGTACACTGGTATAAGGTTAAAACTCTGCTTTTCTCTCCGGTCAAAAGACAAAGTTTTCTTGGATTGTAAATCTGCTCTTGATAAGACAATGTAAACAAAAGTTTTCTCCTTTTTTCTGCCAAGAAAACCCGAAGCTTTAGGTTTATCAGGTCTTTGATTGCATAGTTAAATATTCTCAATGTTAAAGGAGCTACCCCAACCAATGTTGGTTTCTAATTGGTTGGTTTCTATATTATGTCAAGATCTATTATTGCCACTTTGGTTGAATAAAAAAAGCTTTAAGGTTTGTAATGATCTGTAATCCTATTTAGGATACGCTTTATAGCTTCCTAAGGTTTTAACAAACTTCCCAGGATTTAAACAGTAAAAAAGGGGGTCTTTGGCCAATTAGGCCCTTTTATCTAAAATGCTAGGTTACTTGGAAAAACACTATACACAACAGTAAACCTTAGGTTATATTGCATGGGTAAGTGCTATTACTGCCCAAATATATATGTAAATCCTAAAGTTTTAATGTTTTGTTATAAGAGTTATTATATGTCACAAAAATAACTAAATTTCTATGGCAATTGCATCATACTGAACTCTTGCCAAATCTTTAACAATGTATGTCCATCTGAGATTTAGATTTTGTCATTTAACTAGATTGTTTGCCTTCATGCAAGAATGTCCGGGGACAATACACCCCATAATACTTAGGTTGCAGTATCGCCACCCTAATGATTGGGACCCGACCGAAGACCCATGATTGGGCCTTCAAATACACAAGAGAAGGGGGGAATGTAGAGCCAAAAATTAAGTCCTCCATTAAAAGAAACCTCGGGCTGCACATAGCCCCAGGCCTAAATAAACTTAACCAGCTTTTCCACTTCTGAGCAAATGCCTGCGCTGTGGGAAGCTAACACCTAACCAGCTCTCTCTGCTTCTGTAACAAAGCTTAAGGCTTGCTTCCCTGCCGCCGGATTGCCCAAGGGACTAGCCCCCTGGGGGCAGCCACTCCCAAAAGGCCAGCAGCCACCCCCCACCTTGCTGAGAGAAGGGCCTGGAGAGAGAGATGTTAACCTGTTAGTCGCCAAACAAGACTTAAAACTCGCTCTATGATAGACTGAATTCAAAGGTATCCCAAATGTTGTAATTAGATCCAGCCAAACCTGATGGCGGGAACCAATCAGATACGGTATATGTTCACATTTGAATGTTAACAAATGGCAAATTTGTAACCATGGAAATCTGTCCCTCCCCATGACTTGTTTACTTCTGTCTATAAAAAGGCTGCAGAGGCTTTGTTCAGGGCCTCTCAGCGTCACCGGCAACGAGTGACTGCGCGGAGGACCGGGTTCGAACCTGCAAATAAACAACCCTTGCCGCTTGGCTTTGACTCTGGTCTCTGGTGGTCTGTTTTTGGGGTTCTCTCGAATTCTGGGCGTTTCATGAGGATGCCAGGTCACCACTGCATCAGAGACGTAGAGGCGAAGATTCTACCTCTACAGGAGAGCTGCAGCCTATGCCGACTTCGCCCGCAGCTGACCTGCAGAGCCCTGCCGCCCAGGACACGTTATTTTCCAGCCCTGCTCAGATACATTCATCAGGTGTGTTTTTGGCGTTCTAACTTTTACTGTGGTTAACATACCAGCTTCTGCTGGTCTAATTTGCTGGTTTGTTAACGGGTAGTTAATGTAACTGTGCACAAGCTAATATGTTCATCAACATTAGGGCTTAGTGAGAAGAGAAAAAAGTTTTGGTGCTTTTTTTACTGGAGGATTTAATAGTTCTGGGAGTCTTTACCACCTCAGGTTACAAGGAACGTTATTTACTATTGTGTTTAGATGACTTAGATCAACTGATAACATGGTGTAGTTTATGATTTGATAGGCTACCAGAATTTTATTGTGAATTGTCAAATTTTGTTTTTATAGCTATTCCCCTTGACTTTGACGTTAGTTCACCACTGACATATGGCACTCCCAGCTCTCGGGTAGAGGGAACCCCGAGGAGTGCTGTTAGAGGCACACCTGTGAGGCAGAGGCCTGATCTGGGGTCTGCACGGAAGGGCCTGCAGGTGGATTTGCAGTCTGATGTCGTGAGTACACAGTACAGTTTTCCGATAGTGGCTCTTGAGGAACTAGAATGGGTAATTCCCCATTAACATTGTCCTATTTTTCTGTATAGCCAGCAACAGAAGATCTAGTGGGGAGTGAGCAGTCTCTAGGCCAAAAACTTGTGATTTGGGGAACAGATGTCAATGTGGCAACATGCAAAGAAAATTTTCAGGTAAGCTGTATTTTAATATCTTACAGCTCTGAAATTTTTGGGAAGAAGGGTTTATGAATTATAAGCAGCCATAACGCTTGACTGTATAAGAATATATATGTCTCCAATAATGACAGACTCCTTATTTTTGCATTTTGAGTAGTTGGTGATTCCTAAATGCATCAAATTTCATCTTTCTCTGTCCACATGAAGAGATTCCTTCAGCGTTTTATTGACCCTCTGGCTAAAGAAGAAGAAAATATCGGCATAGATATTACTGAACCTCTGTACATGCAACGACTTGCAGAGGTAATCAAATAGTCTTATAACGGGGTGCCTGGGTGGCTCCGTTAAGCGTCCAACTTTGGCTCAGGTCATAATCTCATGGTTCGTGGGTTCGAGCCATGCATCGGGTTCTGTGCTGGCAGCTCAGAGCCTGGAGCCTGTTTCAGATTCTGTGTCTTCCCCTCTCTCTGCCCCTCCCCCGCTCATGTCCTATCTCTCTCTGTCTCCGAAATAAACTAAAAAAATTAATAAAAACAAATAGTCTTATAATTCAAATTATGTACTTGTAAAACAACTAGCAGAACATAACTTGTCTTCTCTTCTAGATTAATGTCATTGGGGAGCCTTTTTTAAATGTAAACTGTGAACACATAAAATCATTTGACAAAAATCTATACAGACAGCTCATCTGCTACCCACAGGTAAGAATTTGATTTTGACCTTGATGGATTACAGTACACATCCACAACATCTAGATGGTTTTTTAATAGCTGAATTTCCTGGGCCTCCAGAGCACAAAATCAGAAGAAAATCAGATGATGTTTTAAGGTGAACATTTTCTCATACTTTTACATTTCCAACATTGACATATGTATTAGCTGTCAGTGGCATGTCATAGTTTAGTTAGCCCTTTTTCTTAATAGCATATAAAATAATGATTGAATATTAAAATTGATAGTTGCTTGGGTTGGTTGAAATAAGTTATCGTAAATGAAAATATCTTATAAATAAATGCATTACACATTTGTGTTATCTTTAACAGATTGTGTTAGCTGTATTATAATCTTTTTAAGCTTTAGGTCAAATTTTATTATTGAAGCATCAGCTATATTAATTATGATTGTAGGCTTGTGGCAAGCTGACTTGGTTTTATATCTTGATCTTGCTGCATACTAGCTTTGTGACCTTGGTCGAGTTCCCTGGCGTCCCAGAGGCTGCTTTTTCACCTGTAAAATGGGAAATAAATGTTAACAAATTTGAATGCAGTAATTAACAATTTATCTCTTCTGGTATCATGGGAAAAAAAATAAGACACAAAAATATGAGTTCAAAATCCTTTCATTACTAATTTAAAGCCTAAGACATAGCAGAACATTGTGAAGGTTTCATATGCATGATCACACTTAACCCAAATGAAAATATGCAAAAATGAGATGACTCAGTCTCAATGTACCCAAAATTTTGTAAGCTGCATGTTGTGATTATTTAGAGGTGATACTTCTGGATTATGCCATGTGTTTTTGTTCTTCTATTTTGCTAATATGAAATGCTTTATTTTTTTGTACTTAATTCTAAGATGGGAATATAAACGTAGCCTGGTTTCTTTACAGTCATTTTTATAGGAAGTTATCCCAACCTTTGACATGGCTGTCAATGAGATCTTCTTTGACCATTATCCTGACTCAATCTTAGAACATCAGATTCAAGTAAGACCATTCAGCGCATTGAAGACAAAGAATATGAGAAACCTGAATCCAGAAGGTAATGTTTTTAATAAGAAAATACATAAACAAAATCTTATTTCAATATCAAGGCACTTAAAAAGAATTGGTGTATGTGATAGTGGTGATAATGGATTATAAATTGACTATATAGCAGGTTCATTTACCTTATACACCTTTTTTTAACTTAACTGAAGTTACATAAAAGATGTTACAACTCTTGACAATTCTCTATCTTAAGAACTTGCCCAACTATAATAATTTTACAATTACTAAGTAAGCACTTTTTAATTTATTTTTTTTTATTTTTATTTTTTTAAAGTAAGCCCTTTTTTAAAATCAGTATAGAAAACAAATGCAAGAGGCGCCTGGGTGGCTCAGTTGGTTAAGTATCCACCTTCGGCTCAGGGCATGATCTCAAGGTTCGTGGGTTCGAGCCCCGTGTTGGTCTCTGCTGACAGCTAGCTCAGAGCCTGGAGCCTGTTTCAGATTCTGTGTCTCCCTCTCTCTGAGACCCTCCCCTGCTCACACTGTGTCTCTCTCAGAAATAAATTAAAAAACAAAACCAAGCAAATGCAAATATGAGCCCTGCCTTGGAGCCTAAGAAAGAAATCTAGTTTGGAAAGTAATAAAAGGAAAAATGTAGAGCAAAAGAGCAGTGCAGGAGATATCTCAGCTGAGGGAGGGCATGAGTTCTAGGCCCAGGTGGAAAGAGTTCATGTTGAAAGAGAAATTTGGATTACGGTAAGGATTTGGAAAGCAGGCATGAATTCACTAGACAGCACAAAGGGGGATATAGGTAGAAGTAAACCAGAGCTGAACGTGAATAGCAAATCCTGGGTCCTGAAGAGCTTTGAATTCCAGTTTAATACAGATTTTTACTCCAAAGTCAATAGGAAGCCATTGATACTTTTTCAGGAGAAAACAAAAGAAGGCTTTTGCACTTTTGAGAAGTTCACAGTGGGTCAGTCTGCTGTGCAGGGTATGTTGAAATTCAGTTAGGAGATTTTAACAGTAGCTCCAGTGCAGAACAGCAGGGTCCTAAGCTGGACAGTGGCCATAAGAATGAAAATACAGGACAAATACAGTATTTGCCATGTAGGAAAACTGAGGTATATAAACTGTTGAGAATGAATAAATACGCTTGTAGGTGAATGTGCAAAACACACAAATGTCAGTAAAAGAAAATACAACAACCAATAAGCAATTGAGTATTGGAACTCACTACTGATTAAAGAAGTGTGTGTGTGTGTGTGTGTGTGTGTATGATGAAATTGGTTCCTGACCTCATTTCTATGATCAGCCATTCAGTGGTGATGCCGATGGAGACTATTTGAGTAAGAACACTTAAGTTTTCAGGGGCAAAGCATTGGTACGTGAAGAATTTAGGCTAAGATTGAAGATTATCATAGTTGCAGAGGAAGAGGATTTGCCAGATACTCAATTAATTTCAAAAGTTTATTAACTTTCATGTTTATTTGTATAACTTGTTAAAGAGGTTACTTGTTAAAGTAAAAGGATTGGTGGGAAGAGAAGAAAGGAAGATTTGTAGGTAGGTGAAAGAGAGGATAGGGCCAAGTGGAAATACCTCGTGAATCAGTAAGTATTGGAAGGCTAAAACAATCCACAAGGCCAGCATTCGCTGACTATAGGCTGTATTTTGGTGACCACAAATAACAGTGAAACTCATTTGGAACCAGCAGTGGGAATTAGTTGGATAAAAGTTTACTTGTCAGGGAGGGTCCAAATTGTAGAGGAACAAGGACCAAAAATGAAAAATACTCTGTATAAGATCTTTCTTATATAAATGGCAGTAAGATTGGCTAAGTTATGTAGTGCTTATTACTGCCAGGACACTGTTCTAATTAGGCTTGGTGTATGCAGGTTATTAATCTTCAACAACTTCATAAGGTAGGTGCCGTCATTACTGTCATCTGTAAATGGGCACAGAGTGGCTAAGGGTATCCTCAAGGTCACACAGGTCTTCAGTCCTGATCATCTGGCTCCAGGGCCTGTGCTTTTCACATCCACAGAGACAGCAGAACTTCTCCATGATACAGTGAATGAGATGGAAGGTCATGGTGCAAAGGAAGCAAAAGTATAAACCTAATCCAAAATCAGAAGGTGGACCAGAACAGGAGGCAGACGACCAGGGTGGATGCTTGTTGGAGAGGGAGCCCTAGGGCAGAGAGCCAGAGGTCCATCAGAGTTGAGAAGGAAGAAAACACAGGAAGGGCATCCCAAGCCATTTGTTTCCCTGCCACAGCACCTGTCTGTGACCCCAGCCATCTCCAGGTACCTCTGCATCTCCCAGTAGGATTCTCCTGAGCTTCGCAGCATACCCAGACCTGCCCTGGCAGGATTATAGCTCAGGGAAGAGACCGCATCTGGCTGGGCGGTGGACAGTGGCTAATGGACATGCTGATCTCTCTCCCCAATTCCTTGCAGACATCGACCAGCTTAGCGCCATCAGTGGCATGGTAATCAGAACATCCCAGCTGATTCCAGAGATGCAAGAGGCTTTCTTCCAGTGCCAAGTGTGTGCCCACACAGCCCGGGTGGAGATCGACCGTGGTCGCATCGCGGAACCCTCCGTTTGTGAGCGTTGCCATACCACCCACAGCATGGCACTGATCCATAATCGCTCTGTATTCTCTGACAAGCAGATGGTGTGTGCCTCTCGGGGCCCTGCAAGGCTTCCCCTTTATTCTACCTCTCTGGATCCTCAAAAAGCCAAATTTAATAGGTCCATTAGTAAGGCTCTAAAGCCTGGCTTTCTAGATGGAATTCAGCTATTTCATTCCTTCTTTGACACTAGACTTTGTTATTGGGTTATGAGCTGAGTACTTGAAATTTAAGCCTTCAGCTCTGGGATGGCAGTGTTCCAGGATCAGTAAAAATGGGGGCTCATGACCAGCTCAGTCAGTAGAGCATGTGAGTCTTGATCTCAGTGTTGTAAGGTTGAGCCCCATGTTGGATGTACAACTTACTTGAAAAATCTTTTTTAAAAGATTGGTAAAAATTATTTGGTTTAGTTTTGTCATTTTATTAGCTGTTCAACTAGTACAGAGTGAATTGACAAGTTTTCTGGAGTTTTTCCTCACAAATTTTATTGTAAAGGGAATTGGGCCTTTTGCCTCTTTTATCCTAAAACTTTGAAGGTGAAGTTATTAAGATGACTCAGAAATAAGTAGGAAAAAGGCAAGATAATTTATTTGCTATGATTATGATGGTGTAAAAGTACAAGGAGAAGAACTGTTAAGTTTTTTTGTTTTGTTACGATGCTTAACTTTTAAAAACTTAAGTAGAGCAAATGTGTTCAAAATACTACAAAAAGTAATTACCCTTATGGGGAGTCAGTAAGAAAAATACTAGCAAATGTGAAAAAGTGTTCAACTTTTTACTCACCAAAGAATTGAAAATTAAATTAAGGTAGAAATCTTTAATATTGGTACAAAGTATTGGAGCAAATGTACCTCAGCTCATGCCAGTGTGGTACTGAGTTGGAGATAAAACTGTGGGAACCCTGCTCCCAAGGATATGTAGTATAATATTCTTAGAATGCTTTAAAGATCCCAAATGGACTTGAAATGAAACGTTGAATATCTGAGAGTAGCCTCCAAACTACATGGCCCACAACACACTTTCTGTACCCACAGACCTTAGTGACAGTGGCTCATCCACTTCCCTATACAGGGCTCCTGAGCCAAGCATAAATTTGCCTCCGGACCTTTGCCTTGGCTATTCTTACAATTCAGAACACATGGCTTCCTCTCTAACATTCTTACACCTCTGCCTAAAGGTTGCCTGATCTGAGAAAGGCCTTCCCTAACCTTGCTTTACAAAAAGCATCTCCTCTACCCCCACCACCTGTGTTCCTTACTCTGTATTTTCTTCTGTCCTTTGGATTTGTCACTGTCCGATGTTGTGTACTCACTTGTGTTTGTATATTGTCTGTGTTCATTCCACTCTGAGGGAGAGAACTTCATTCACTGCAAAGTCCCCAATTCCTAGCACCAGGGTCCAGCACACAGCAGGTACTCAGCAAATGACCTCTTAGAGGAGTAGATAGGCAGGTATTCAGGAGAGATGCACAAAAGTGCTTAACTATGAACTGAAAAGTGTGTACTTCACCCAGGCTATCTATTAGAAGTAACTTCTAAAAACATAATTGGGGCACCTGGGTGGCTCAGTCGGTTAAGCGACCGACTTCGGCTCAGGTCATGATCTCACAGTTTGTGGGTTCGAGCCCAGCATCGGGCTCTGTGCTGACTGCCAGCTCAGAGCCTGGAGCCTGTTTCAGATTCTGTGTCTCCCTCTCTCTCTGACCCTCCCCTGCTCACGCTATCTCTCTCTCTCAGAAATAAAGTTTTTAAAAAATTTAAAAACATAATTAGAAATACAGGCAGACATTTAAACCAAGAAATATGTACTACAACCTTGAAATGGCCAAAAAAAAAAAAAAAAAAAGGTCACGTAAGTCACCAGACACTTTCCCGAAATAGGATAATGTGTAAATAAACAATATCCTTCCAAAATTTGTTCATGTCACATTAAAAGCTTTTTAAAAAAATGTTAGCTATCTGGAGATAAAAGCAAAGAATGGTGTTTTAAAACTAAACATGGTAAACATCATAAGTAGTTATCTCTAAGTGGTACAAAGACTTGCAGTTTTGTGTCAATTATGCTTGTCATTTCCTGAGACTTCGTTTCCATTGCTCTTTTAGATCAAACTTCAAGAGTCTCCTGAAGATATGCCTGCAGGGCAAACGCCTCACACTGTCATCCTTTTTGCTCACAATGATCTTGTTGAGAAGGTTCAGCCTGGAGACAGAGTGAAGTTACAGGTAAGAATGTAAATTGTATTAAGAAGATAAGTCTGTCTTGCTTTTTTTTTTGGACAGTTTTTCGTCCTTTGGCTTGGTCTTGCCAGCAGCTGTAATTCAGATCTTAAGAAAATGAGTTGTAATGCTTTAATCACCTTTTTACCTAGCAGGATAGAACCTTTCCCTTTCACTGCCCTTGCAATTGCTTGCTTTTGCTGTCTCTGTTGCAGAGCTGTGAGTGTATTTTGACCTTATGGTGTTAGTGTCTTCAGAAAACAGCTCAGACAGGGCTGGTATTAGTAACATTTAAATTAGGGGCACCTGGGTGGCTCAGTCAGTTGAGTGTCTGACTTTAGCTTAGGTCATGATCTCGAGGTCTGTGGGTTCTAGCGCCGCATCAGGCTCTGTGCTAACAGCCAGCTCAGAGCCTGGAGCCTGCTTCAGATTCTGTATCTCCCTCTCTCTGACCCTCCCCTGCTCACGCTGTCGCTGTCTCTCTCTCTCTCCCTCTCTCTCTCTCTCTCTCAGAAATTAAAAACAAAAACAAAACCATAAAAAATTTTTAATTACAATGTCTCCAGGGGCGCCTGGGTGGCTTAGTCGGTTAAGCGTCCGACTTTCGCTTAGGTCATGATCTCGCGGTTCGTGGGTTCGAGCCCCGAGTCGGGCTCTGTGCTGACTGCCAGCTCGGAGCCTGGAGCCTGTTTCAGTCTGTGACTCCCTCTCTCTCTGACCCTCCCCTGCTCATACTGTCTCTCTCTCTCTCCTAGAAATAAATAAAAACATTTAAAAAAATAAAATAAAATGTCTCCAGATCCTGGTAGAGTGGTTTGATCTGGAGTTGGCTTCAACCTCTTGCTGTTGGTGGTGGCCCTTGGGACTTCTGTGCTCTTACATGTAGGGGTGCGGGCCCGGCGTGGGAGCTCCGTGGGTGGCGGTGGTGACCCGTGGAGGTGGCAGGCGTGGGTGGCTCTGCTGGGTGCTCTGCCGGGGGAGGCGGTGGTGTACCCTGGAGGGCCGTGGGCCCTGTGTGGGCACTCCGTGGGCAGTGGCAACACTGCAGGAAAGGGAGCCAGCCCTGTCACAGGCACCTGGTCACAGGCGGTGGAGGACACGTGGTGGCTCTAAGGCCTCTGAGGAAAAACTTCCTTTTTATCTATGTCTAAGCTGCTATGTCTTTCCAGAAAGGGTAACCTTGAGCAAGTCAATTAATATGCTATGACTTTTTAAGCCTTTTTTTTAATGTTTATTTATTATGAGAGAGAGAGACAGAGAGCACGAGCAGGGAACGGGCAGAGAATCCCAAGCAGGTTCCGCACTGAACCCACTATAATGTGAGATCATGACTTGAGCAGAAACCAAGAGTCAGACTCTTAACCAACTGAGCCATCTAGGTGCCCCTAATTTGCTATGATTTTTATCCGTACAAACAAGGTTATAGTGAAACTTAATATATGTGAAATGCTTAAAACAGTCCTTTGCCCATAGTAAAGTTACCAAATAATTAGTAGCTGTTATTATTATGCTTATATCTGGATTTTCAAGAAGGTATATCTTCCCCCCAAAAAGAGGATTGCCTTTCTAGGATTTCTAGAGTGGTTTTGAACACCTACAAGAGATATTCCTCTGCTTATTCTCATACCTGTATTCTTATACAAACAGTAACAGTGGTCCCTGCAGGAGTGGTCTCCTTACGACTGCTTCACCTTTGCTCTTCTCTTTGGCACTGACAAGGCATTCGCGGTGGGAGTGCAGGGCCTCCTCCTCTGGGTGAACAGGTGTGCACCCACCCCCAGGAAGACATTTTCCTCAGGATCCCCATAGGTCTTTCTCAACTTTGCCAATGGGCCTGCTTCTAGAACTACTATATTCTTTATTTTTTTATTTGTTTATGTTTTTATTTTATTTTGGGGAGAGAAAGAGACAGAGAGCGGGCAGAAAAGAAGCAGAGCGAGAAGCAGACACAGAATCCAAAGGAGGCTCCAGGCTCTGAGCTGTCAACACAGAACCTGATGCAGGACTCGAACCCACCAACCAGAAGATTATGACCTGAGCTGAAGTCTGACACTTAACCAACTGAGCCACCCAGGCGCCCCTAAAACTACTATATTCTTGTTGAGTGTTGGGCCACAGAAAGTATAAAGTGATAAGAATTGTTATATTATTTACAAGTAACCAGGTGCATTGATCTAATTTTATGAAGAGTGGAAAGTTATCTTTACAACTGAAAATAATATTCCTAAGTTGAGTAATATTAATAATGATTTAGGAATCAGGAAGAAATTATATCTTAGACTGCATTGAAATTATATCTAAACATACAACTGACCAGATATGCCCAAAGCCTGTTGTCTTCTGTTGGATAGAAATTCAGGCACATAGATCCAGTGTTGTGAGAAGGAAGATGTGTAGCCTGTGCCTTCTAATGTCAGGTGATTATCTTCTAGCGCATAGAGGGAGACAGAGAGACGTGCCCAGAAGATAGTGCGCTCAATTTTGAGTAATGCTAAGGTTTAAAGAGCAGTTCCAACTTCTTGGTCTCAGGAGCCCTTTATACTCTTTAAAATTAATGAGAACCCAAGAAGATTTTTTTAGTGTGGATTCTATTGATTAATATTTACTATATTTGAAATTAAACTGAAAATATTTAAATATGTATTACTTCACCTAAAAATCCCAATAATAAGCCCATTAATAACAAATAGTATTTTTATGAAAAATATTCTGTAAAACAAAACCACTTTAGTGGGAAGAGTAGTATTGTTTTATGTTTTGCTGATCTTTTTAATGTCTGGACTAATAGAAAACAGTGGAGTATCATTTCTGCTCTGCATTCAAACTGTTGTGGTATCATGCATCCTGTGGCCTCTGGAAAACTCCATTGTGCACAGGTGAGAAAGGAAAATAAAGTCTTCAGAAAATAGTTCTGGCCATGTGGGCCACCTGAAAGGGTGTCAGAGACCTCCCCAGGCCCCTCTTTGAGAAATAAAGGTCTGAAGTATTCCATTTATCAGATAACCTGTGGTGCAGAGTTTTGAGTACTACTGTAATAGTAGGTATAGAGAAATCACCAACCAATAGTAGATATAGAAAAATTTGCCATTTCCAATGGCAAATTTCAAGAACATTTTATACCCAAAATATATGCCTGATTTAAAAACAAACAAACAAAAAAAGACCTAAGTCTGAACTAACTCAGTGGAGTTAGTTGTTTCCTTACATGTTCTCTTCCTATTGTAGTGGACATACCATCACAGTTTAAATCTCCTGGAGCAAATTCCACTCTATCCACACCCAAAAGAAAGTGGTTCAGGCAGTCTTAGATTACCCAGTGAAGACTTGGGAGTAGTAGTTAGATCAGACTATATCAGATGGGGAAAATAGCCCCTAAAATAACTAAGAAAATAGGCCAGGCAGACAGATAATATCAGTTAACAATCTGGTATGTGGAGGGAAAAACTTGCCCCCTTTACCTTCTTCCAGGGGACTGGAGGCCATGAATGTCTTAATTTCCCTTACTTTGAGTGGTTGGTTTTCCAAATAGCATTAATCACCTACGAGTCAAGACAAATAAGATTGGATATAATGAAACTAGAGGAAATCATTCATTTGCTGCAGCAAAAGAATCTATGAAATTTGTGTGAAAATATGTAAATTTAGCATTGTTTCCAATGGCAGTGAAGCTGGAACCCCAGTTCTGGTTGTATATTTTTCTGAAATTCTGTTTTGCTCTCGTCCCCAGCCACACTCCTTACTCTCACAGCCTCCTTTTGCAGTGCCAAGCAGAGAGCCTGCTGTTGCTGCTCCAGGGCTAACCCCAGTCCTCTGTAGCTCATTACATGCCCAAGAGCATTGAGAGTCAGGGGCCAGAGAGCTGCCTTTCTCAGCCAAAAGTTCTCTAAATGGATGTACCCATTGGTGTTCTCTGAGCATGCATAGCTTACTCAATTCCATGCACCATTCTTGCCTGAGGATGGGGAACATTGGCTCTTACTAACCCCAAGAGAGATAGATGAGTGTGGACACCATTTCAGATTCTTAGGCCAAATTTATGACACTTTTTTCTGGAGATGCTCTCACATTGGTCCCCTCCACCATAAACTCTTGTGTACTTCTATTAGATTTTGGCAGTTTCTAGAATATTCCACAAATACAAACTACAGGCAAGAAAATGAATTTTTCTTCCTTCTGAGAAATAGGTGACTTTGCTTCTTAATCAATACCCAAAGCCCTTTGCAGCATGAAAAGAAGTCTTCAGTCAGCCAAGCTTATAGATCATTCTGCAGAAGGCATTTATCATAGATGGTCGGCTATTTCTAGCTGCTCCATACTGTGGCAGTTTCATAGATAGAACACATGCCTTGTTCCCACTCCTCTCCATCAACCACTGCAGACTTCACCACCTTTACCTAACACATTTCCTTCTCAAGCAGAGACACATGGCAGCAAGGAACACTAGCATTACAAATTGGAGAACCACCAAATCCTAGAAGGGAGGAAAATGAGGCCAAGAGAGATTTCAGGACCTGCCCATATTACAAGATGAAAGGTGTCCTCTCTACACCCCATTCTGCCTCCAGCAGTCTGTCAGAGCAAATCCCATCTACAGCAGCATTGATGAGATTGGGGATGTGTACCTGAAGGCATGATGGGGCAGCATTCTCTTCTGAACAACCTTCACCTCTATTGCAATCCTAAATCTCAATCAATCTCTGGGACTTACTTAGGTTTAAAAAGTGTGATACGCTTCATCCTTATTGTATCTCTCCTGAAGGGTCACTCCAAGAACTTTTTCCTAAGTATTCTAAGGCACCTCTTACACTGTAACCAGTCACACTTAGGGGTGGCCCTTGCTTTAGAGAGAATGGAAGAGTTGAAAATCATTTTAAAGGAAATCTCTGGTCACATATCCTGTTTATGCTGTTGGTCATTGGAGTAAATATCTTCGAAAAGAGTATACTTTGCATTTATGAATAGTTGTATCTCTAATTTATTCTGTGCTGGTAGTTTACACACCTAGACTATTTATAAGAAAGCGGATGAGGGCTGCACAGGATCTCTGTACTATCTTTGCAACTTTCTATGAGTCTATAGTTCAAAATAAGGCTTTTTAAAAATCAAATGAATTACTGATTAAATAGTAATAAATAATAGTGAATTAAATTATATTACTTTTTAGGGAGCTTATTTGAATGTACCTAAAAACACCAATAATAGCCATAGCAGTTACCATTTATGCTACAGTAAGGCACAAAGGATACATTCCGTCTAGTCCCCACATCCACCCTGGATGTCCACAGTCCTGTGGCTGGGTGGATCATAGGCAGGCTCAGAGCAGACTTGTGTGTGACTAGAGAGGATGCTTGCTTCACTTTAAGACATTTCTCTCCACTGGTTACCACTGTTTTAACAGAGCCCTAGCTTTTTGGTTTTCAAAACTGATTATAAAAGTGTTATATATGTTCTGTTAAAATTTCAGAGCATCTGAAAAGCATAAAAGTGAAAGTAGGAAAAAAAAACCACCAAGAGTTCTATTATAAATCATTCCAGATATAAAGTTTCATGTTTCCAATTATTTTAATATATGTATTAACTTAGAAGCAAAATGGATTTATAAGCCCACACATTGTTGGGAATGTGAAACGGTGCAGCACTTTGTACCACAGTTAGGCAGTTCCTCAAAAAGTTAAACACAGAATTACTGTATGACCCAGCAAATTTCTCCTAGGCTATCTACCCAAGAGAACCGAAAACATAGTCCACACAGAAACTTGTTCATGGATGTTCATAGCAACTTCCATAACAGCTGAGAAGTAGAAACAATCCAAATGTCCATGAACTGATGAATGGATAATAAAATGTCATTTATCCATACTGTGGATTATTGAAGCAAAAAAGGAATGTAGTATTGATACACAAATGCTATAACATGGATGAACCTTAAAAACATGTATGTAAAAGAAGCAAGACACAAAAGACCACATTTTATATTATTCCACTTATATATAAAGTCCATAAAAACAGCAAGTAGATGTGTAGCAAGAGTGACTGCTGATGGGCACAGCACAGGAGTACCTGGGGTGGTATTGGCATGAGAAAACATTCTGGAAGTAGATGGTGGTGGAAGTTCCACAACTCAATGAGTACACTAAAAACTGCACTGTGCACTTTAAAAGGATGAATATTTTAGTATGTTACATATCTCGGTTTTTAAAATTTGGATTTAGGGGCTCTTGGGAGGCTGAGTTAAGTGTCTGACTATTAATTTCAGCTCAGGTCATGATCTCATGGTTCATGGGATCAAGACCCAAGTTGGGCTCTGCACTGACAACATCCAGGTTGCTTGGGATTCTCTCTGTCTCTCTTTCTCTCTCTGCCCTCTCCCACCCACAAGCATGCAGTATGCAAACAATAAATAAATAAATAGCTTAAAATTTAAATTAAAAAAATAAAATAAAAATTGTGTTCTGCAGTAAAGAATTTGGATGCTCATATTGCATGACATCACACAGAAGGGAGTATAACTCTTTCCATGAACTATCAGCAATTCCCAGAGACCCCAATCAAAATACTTGGTACTAGTCAGAGTGGCTAAAATGAGCAAATCAGAGAACTCTAGATGCTGGCGAGGATGTGGAGAAACGGGCACCCTTCTACACTGTTGGTGGGAATGTAAACAGGTACAGCCCCTCTGCAAAACAGTGTGGAGGTTCCTCAGGAAACAATAGAACTCTCCTAGGACCCAGCAATAGCACTGCTAGGAATTTACCCAAGGGATCCAGAAATGCTGAGGCATAGGAGCACATGTACCCCAATGCTCATAGCAGCACTCTCCACAATAGCTAAAACATGGAAAGAGCCTAAGTGTCCATCAACAGATGAATGGATCAAGAAGATGTGGTTTATCTATACCCTGGAATACTACATGGCAATGAGAAACAATGAAATCTGGCCATGTGTAGCAACCTGGATGGACCTTGAGGGTGTTATACTGAGCGAAATAAGTCAGGCAGAAAAGGACAAATATCATATGTGTGCACGTATAGGAGGATTAGGAGGAACTTGACGGAGGACCAAGGGGGAGAAGAAGGGCGGAAATGGTGGGGGAAAGGGAGAGAGGCAAACCATGAGAGACTCTTGAATGCTGACAAAAACTGAGGACTGATGGATGTGGGGGGGAGGGGGGAAGGGCATGGAGGAGGACACTTGTGGGGTTGAGCACTGAGTGTTATGTGGAAACTAATTTGGCAATAAACTATTTGTAAAAAAAAAAAAAAATACTTGGTACTCATTTTTTGTGGCAAATATAACTTTTTAATTGTGGTTGAATATACATATATACAGTTTTAACCATTTTAAGTGCATTTTGTTAAATATAATTTTAATAGTGCATGTATCTTGATTCCTTCCCATTTAAATACTACATCTGTTACTATAAATAAAATATAGCTATAGAAGCTTTCTAATTTTCTGAGATGTGACAGAAATTTTTCTGCAGATTCACTTTATGCAATCTATAAATTAAGATATATCCTAAGACATTTATTCTGGAAAAATGATGTTTTCAGATTTTTAAAATATTTTTATTATAAACTCAATGACTTTATATTATTTCTCCCCTCTATTTTAGTGAAACATTTATTTTACAAACTTTTTTAAACATGAAAATATAAACTTTGGTGGCGACTACCCTATTAGACAATTTGTTTGTTGTTTTAAACATATTTTAAAGGGATGGCTTTTTAGAAGGAATGAGTTTCCTATGCAACAAAGTGAAACCTTATGCAAAAACGAATGGGAAAGAATGAACCGAAGTGGGAAGAACAATATACTTTAACTGCCAAAAGTTAGCCTCAGCACAAAATCGGTCCCAGTCAGAGACTGGAGTCACTTTGAGGAATGTGTATACTGCCTGAGACACAAGCTCTAGTTCGCAGAGCCATCTGAATCGTTTTGTTTGGTTTTTTTCACACCAGTAGAGAAGCTGATTTTTATAAGACTAACCTTTTTATTTAATGCATAGCCATCCTATACCTAAGACATATTAATGTTAAAACATAATGCATAACCGGTACAAACTTAAAATTGGCCATTAGCATCCTCTAAGTAAGCATCATTAAATTCAAAGAAAACTTTCTTTTCTAGGGCTCTCTTCATAGTATAGTACTTGGGAAAGAAAATTCCAAGGGAACATTGGTTCCAAAAAGACTTCATGGGTATAAATTGAAGAAACTTCCATTTGTCCAGATTTTACATGTGTCTTTTACACAAGGTTTTCCAGAGTCTCCCACTCCAGTGTATCCTGCTAAGCCACAGATAAGCTGCACACAGCAACCCTAACTGACCATAGAACCCTGTCTTCTTGGAGTTTATGGGACTCCACACAACAGAAACTCTAAAAACTTAGGAAAATCGATAAGTACTTGGTTACTCTCTGGAAAGGGTTGTTTATCTTTCTATTCTGTACAAATCTTTTATCATACTTTTAGTTTGACTCTATTCCTTCAGAAAGAATGTTACTCTAGGGTTAAAATCTTGTCTTCAACTGGGAAATTTTGAACAGAAAACAGTATAGAAGTTAATAGCCAGAGCACTTGGGTGGCCTAGTGTCTGACTCTTGATGTTGGTTCAAGATCTCAGGGTCGTGAGATTGAGCCCCATGTAGGATTCAGCATGGAGCCTGCTTGGGATATTCTCTCCCTCTCTCTCTCTGCCCCTACCCCCTCTCAAAAAATAAATAAAAGTAAAAAAAGAAGTTAATAGCCTAAACAATTAGCAATATGAATAATAACAAGAACATCAGATGGCCACCATGTTGAGTACTTATTCTGAGCATAGAAACCCTAGTAGATGCTGCGCATGCAGTATGTTTTTCACCCTTTGCAGTCACACAACAGGTATGTAACAATCTTTCCCAATTTCACAGAAGAAGAAACAGAAGGTGCAGGAATTAAGCAACTTTCTTAAGGTTTCACGGTATATAAAAGGCAGAACTAGAGGGAGAGACAGGTCTCACTGCGGGGCCCATGCTACACCCACTCCTGCTTAAACAAGGGGCTTGAGCAAAGTCTTAGCTTTGCCTTGGATGTAGTCAGGTCTAAGATGAGAAAC
The DNA here is from genome assembly GCA_017311185.1 of Proteles cristata cristata. Classification (NCBI taxonomy): domain Eukaryota; kingdom Metazoa; phylum Chordata; class Mammalia; order Carnivora; family Hyaenidae; genus Proteles; species Proteles cristata. Next base: position 20,279 of record JAESUZ010004577.1, read on the forward strand.
ATTTATTGGTGTAGAAAATTACTGTTTGCCCTCCAGCATTGCATTTCTCCAGATTACACATAGAAAATGAGCATATCACATGTGCTGGGTCTGGTTTCTGCAAGGAAGTATGTAGGTGCTTGTGATCACTGCGTGTCGGCTATTCATTCACCAAGTCTCCTGACCACTTTGTCTGGGCGTGCACTTCTCTGCAACCAGGACAAGTCCATGCCGACCCACTGGGGAGTTCACATCAAACAGTGAGAGGACAGCAGAGGAACAGGAGTCAAGTGGCCTGTTCCATGAGAAGAAAGGAGCCACGCCAGGAGCAGGAAGTCCTGGGCACATGGCAGACAGAGAGCAAGTGACAAGTCCACATCCCATGTCCTTCCTGCCACCCCAGCCCACCCTCGGGGAGGGACACAGTGGGCCCACCCCGTTCCTTAGTCTTGGGGAAGGGCAGTGAGAGGTAAGCAAATAAGCTTACCTCGGAACCTTCCTAACAGCTTTGCTTGCCCTTAGCCAGCCCTAGGTCACCCAGCCCTGTCCATCACAAACAGCTGCTGCAGGGTACTTCTCAGAAATAATCAAGAGAGGGAGAGAGTGAATTTTCACTAGGCAATCTCTTTTTACCATGTGTTACCCACCCCCTGCCATTTGCTTATTTGCTTGCTTGATTTTAACCCAAAACCTAAAGATTCACAGGAATGATATTGAGCTTGGTGTTTGTCACAGGGACGCCTGGGTGGCTCAGTCAGTTAAGCATCCGACTTCGGCTCAGATCATGATCTCACAGTTTGTGGGTTCAAGCCCCATGTCCGGCTCTGTGCTGACAGCTGGCTCAGAGCCTGGAGCCTGTTTCAGATTCTGTGTCTCCTTCTCTCTCCAACCCTCGCCTGTTCATGCTGTCTGTCTGTCTGTCTGTCTCTCTCTCTCTCTCTCAGAAATAAATAAATAAAAAAGAAAGAAAGAAAGAAAGAAAGAAAGAAAGAAAGAAAGAAAGAAAGAAAGAAAGAAAGAAAGAAAGAAAGAAAGAAAGAAAGAAAGAAAGAAAGAAATTGACATGAGGACCCAAAAGGGGATGGAGAAATGCTTGTGTCTTCTAGTGCATGCTAAGACCCTGATCTTTAGGTTCTGAGTTGTTTGGTTTTATTAGCTGCTAGATCCTAAGCACCTAAAACTTGCTATTAAACACTGAAAGAAATAAGAATATATAGATATTTACTCACAGATAAATTCTATCTTGTTGAGATTTAGAGCAAATTCTAAGAAGGTTTTTTGAGATGTGTGTCTGTTTATGTGTATGTATAGCAACTAAAACAGGATTTTTTTAGTGTGATATAATGTGAATAACAGAACTTTCCACCTTAACCATTTTTAGTGTCATTGAGTACGTTCAAACCATCCCTCATCCATCACACCCATCCATCTCTAGAATGTCTCCATCTTCCCAAAGGAAATCTCCATGACCATTAAATACTGTCTGTTTCCCAGCCCTCAACCCCTAGTAACCATCATTCCACTTTCTGTTTGTACCGATTTGATTGCTCCAGGAATCTCATGACTGGAATCACATAATAGTTGTTCTTTTATGTCTGGCTATATCCTTTACTTTAGATAACTTATTGATCATTTTTCTTCTTATGTGAGTAATACATATCTATTTTGGAAAAAGGTAGAAGACACATAAAAGCCAAGGGAAAAAGTAAATATTACTTGTAAGCTGCACTCAGATAACCACTAAAATCGTTCATACATCTTTCAGTCTCCTTTTCTTTCAGCTTATTACATGCAGGTAATGCATAGGAATATACATAGAGACATATAATTTGTTACCTGCTTTTAGCAACATATCAGAAACATTCTCCCATGTTCCTAAACACTTCTATGTAACCATTTCAATGGCTGTACAATACTTTATTGGAGAGCTGTTATCAGAATTTAATGAACAAACTCCTTCCAGCTCTTGCGCAGTTTCGAAGGCCTGTTTGTCTGTGTGGCACTGTCTTCCCCATCTGAATCACCACACATCCTGAATGGTGTCTCCTAGGCATTAGAGATGGTGTCTGTTAAGCAAAACTACACATGAACAGGCACTTAAGTGATGAATACCATCAACAGCATCTTTTCCTTTTCCAGGTCAGCAGGGCTTTTCAGCTTGATCGACACCATGTGGCCTCCAGTGATGCTTCTGAAAGCAGCTGGCCATGGCCGAGGCTGTGAAGAGGTGAGCCAGCATCCTCGGAGCCCCCCTGGTTGCCATCTGCACTGTCCAGGCACTACGTCAGGCCCCAGCCACGGTCCACATCCCTGAGAAGCTGAGGTCCAGGGACTATGAGCACAGAGATTCAGACTCGTTCACCTCAGTCTAAAGTCCAGCTCTGGCTGCTTTCTTTGCTAAGTCACACCCCGTTCTTCTTGAGGTTAATTGATGACGATGTCTTAATACCACAAGCATTGCATGCTGTTGCAACAGTCAGCGTCTTAGCCTCGTACTAAACAAGCCACAGGGTATTTCCCCCTCCACCTCCCAGTTACGATTAGAACCAGCATTCAGTTACCAATTAGAGCACAAACTCACCTAATGTCATAAATAAAATCCATGGTATTGGTACAACTACCAGGGCAGACACGGATTTCCCTTCCCCTGCTGCACCAGATTGTTTATGGTGCTTGCCCACAGGTAGTAAAACTGACTGATTAAAACCTGTCCTTCTCCTCCATCCTCAGTTTTATCCAGCAGACCAGCCGCGGCTGCCTTGGGCTGTAACTCCAAAAGCTGAAAACTGGGGACTATCTTGTTTGTGTGGTAGCTGACTTCCTAGCAGACTGCTAAGACTATAACTCTGTACTGTGCTAGACCAGGAAATAGTTGTCAACAATGCCCACTTTTTTTTTTAAAAGGGAAGAAGTTTCTTTTTTTTTTTAATGTTTATTCATTTTTTTGAGAGAGAAAGAGAGACAGAGACAGAACACAAGTGGAGGAAGGACAGAGAGAGAGGGAGAGACATAATCCGAGGCAGGCTCTAGGCTCTGAGCCATCAGCACAGAGCCCGACATGGATCTCAAATCCGCAAACCACAAGATCATGGCCTGAACTGAAGTCAGACACTTAACTGACTGAGCCACCCAGGCACCCAAAGAGGAATAAGTTTCTAAATAGTATTTTCAAATATACTCTGAAAAATAGTTTGTTTTTGTTTTTTAAGCTTATTTATTTACTTAGAGAGACAGCAAGCTTGGGAGGGACAGAGAGGGGTAGAGAGAATGAATCCCAAGCAGGCTCCACAATACCAGTGTGGAGCCCGATTCAGGGCTCGAACTCACGAACTGTGAGATCATGACCTGAGCCAAAATCTAGAGTTGGATGCTTAACCGACTGAGCTACCCAGATGCCCCTGAAGCACCTGAAGGTTTGTTTTTTTTTTTTAAATCCGTAATAAATTCAAAAAGTATAAAAGTTCTGGGGCGCCTGGGTGGCTTAGTCGGTTAAGCGTCCGACTTTCGCTTAGGTCATGATCTCGCGGTTCGTGGGTTCGGGCCCCGCGTCGGGCTCTGTGCTGACTGCCAGCCCAGAGCCTGGAGCCTGTTTCAGTCTGTGACTCCCTCTCTCTCTGACCCTCCCCTGCTCACGCTCTCTCTCCTAGAAATAAATAAAAAACCTTTAAAAACAAAAACAAAAACAAAAAGTATGAAAGTTCTTATGTTTGTTCCCAGAGGTAAACAACACAATCAATTTCTTATATAACCTTCCAAAAAGATAGAATGCATCTGTGAACAAATATGTATATATTAAAAAGTAGATTTTAATAGTATATTTGAATCTTTACCAGTACTCTCATGTTTACCTTTGCCTTCATTTTTTAAACAGGTAAAAACACACGTGCCTCCGCCTAGCTTCTGTTACATTCTCGCTGCTCATCCAAATGTGGGACAGATTGATATAATCGAAGAAGACCCCATTTCTAAGCTTTACCAACCTCCAGTTCCCCGGTTCTTAAGAGAAATTCTCCAGGTATCATCTGTGTTTGTAACAGGGTCTTTAATTACTTTTACTGTATTTGTGTGTTTTGTGTGATGTTCTAATCATTTTCAATGCCTTTCCAGACTGATGATCTCAGGACACGTTGCAGTTTCTATGCCAGGGTGATTTATCAAAGATCACAGGTAACAATCCCTCTCTCTCTCTTTCTGATAAGGTGTCATAAAGTTTATTAAAGGATAACCTCTCATAGAAGTTAATGGAGTGGTAAAATGGAATAAATCATTTCTTGTGCAGGTGCAGCCTACCGGCCAGTGGGTAAGTCCTGGACACAGCCCAGGTTGAGAGATTCTCAGCCCAGCACTGTGCGTTCCTGTTGGGCACACAGGCAGGTTGTAGAAAGGGGATACAGGGAGGAATCTCAGGACTGAGCTTGGCCCCAGCCAGAACTGTCCAACAGCTGAGCTAGCAGCAGGTGAGGGGAAGCCCCATGGCCTCAGAAGGCGTTGGCAGTTCTGGGGGGATGCTTGTCTGCCACCTTGCCACTCAGCAAATCAGCACAGAGCAGACAAGGGAAAGAGATGGGTTTGGTAAGCTGAACACAAGACATAAGTTCTACAAGAAAAATACCTCTGCTGGACCTTAGCTCAGAGAGGAACATGCATGCAAATCTATCACCTGAGGAGTACAGACCATCCTGTTGTTCAATCCTCATTTTTCTTTTCTCGGTTCACTTTTTAATCATTTGACAGCAAATTGATACCCCTTATGAGAAATAAGAGAGTGACTGACATTAGTCATTCACAGTGTGTCCTGTGAGCCATCCCAGCATTTGGCTCAACAGCCAGGGCGACAGGCCTCAGTGAAGGTAATATCCAGGTACCTTATGTGTCTCTTCCCATCCAACCCTTAAGCAAACTGAAGGCTGACTGCAAACTCCCCACCCGCTGTCTGCAGGACACTCAGTATGTTGCGACATGCTTGGCACCTGGCACACTTCCTAGTATTCTAACACACATTCTAGGTCAGATGGCTGTGTCATCAGGTAGTGGTTCACTGTGCAGCTGCCCTCTACTCTGCCATTAGAATGCTGTCTTCGCGAGCAATATACACATGTTGGTGCCCATAGAGCCTTACCTGCCTTCTGCCCCAGCTGACAGCAGGCGTGGAAAGTAACAAAAGCAGGTCAGATATACCATAGCTACGTCTCATTGCTAGCCCCAACGGACAGAGAGAGACAGACTACAGGTCACTTGCCTCACTAGACGAAGGAGCCCTGCCAGAAGGGCCACGGTGTGGCGCAGCCAGCCCCCTGTACATCACCGTGATGGTTCACTTTAAGAATGGCACTAGGAGGGGCGCCTGGGTGGCTCCGTCGGTTAAGTGGCCGACTTTGGCTCAGGTCATGATCTTGTAGTTGATGGGTTGAAGCCCCGCATCAGGTTCTGTGCTGGCAGCTCAGAGCCTGGAGCCTGTTTCAGATGCTGTGTCTCCCTCTCTTTCTGCCCCTCTCCCGCTCATGCTTTGTCTCTCTCTGTCTCAAAAATAAATAAAAACTATTTAAAAAAAAAAAAAAGAATGGCACTAGGAGTCACTGCAAGAACCTGAGTTTTCAAAGAAGACTCAGATGTATTTCTATTATACAAATGGCCAAGTCATGCAAGTGAAAGATATTTAACTTATTTTTAAATGATCTTATCTTTAAGTAATCTCTATACCTAACTTGGGGCTTGAACTTACAACCCTGAGATCAAGAGCTGCATGTTCCACCCAACTAAGCCAGCCAGATGCCCCCATAACTTTTATTTTAAATAAAATTATTCTAACCTTTTAGATTAATAGTAATTATAGGTTCATAATAGACTACCAAGAAATACATAGTGTCCTCCTGTGCACTGTCCCCTGTACTAACATCTCATACCCAGAGTAGCCACCACACAACACCCAAACCAAGAAACTGACATCAGCCACTAATCCAGTGTCATCATTATAATTATGTCATTTCATGATCGTTACACAAATGAAGCCACGCAATATATATCAGTGTTGTTTCCTAGGCCAGCTGCACAAAGTACCAAAAACTGGATCATTTAAAACAACAGAAATGTGTCACTTCACACTTCTGGAAGCTAAAAGTCTGAAACCAAGGAAGGTATCAGCAGGGCCATGCTCTCTGTGACAGCTCTGGAGAAAATCCTACCTTGCCTCTTCCACCTCTGGTGTTTTCCGGCAATCCTTAGCTTGTACACACATCACCCCAGGCACATGGCCATCTTTACCCTCTGTGTCTCCACATGTATTCCCTCTGTCCCTATCAGTGTCCAGATTTCCTTTGTGATAAGGACACCAGTCATATTGGATGAGGGCCTGCTGTAATGATTTCACTTAACTTGGTTAAGTTTATAAAGACTTTTATTTCCAAATTAGATCACATTCTGAGGTACTAGAGTTAGAACTTCAGTGGATCTGTTTGGAGGGATACAATTCAACTTGTAACAGCTCCTTTGGTAGCTATTTGGTTGGGATGTTTCTCTCCCCAGCTAATAAAATTCTCTAGAGATTCATCCAGAGAACTAATAATGTTGAACATCTTTCATGTGTTTATTTGCCATCTGTGTAACTTCTTTGGTGAAATGCCTATACATGACTTTGCCCATTTTCTGTTTTGATTCTTTGTTTACTGTTGAATTTTTATTTATTTTTTCAATATGGTATTTTCTTTTATATTTATATTTTTTTATATTTTAGTTAGCTAACATACACTGCAATATTGGTTTCAGAAGTGGAATTCAGTGATTTATCACTTACATATAATACCCAGTGCTCCTCACAAGTGCCCTCCTTAATACCCCTCACCCATCTAGCCCACTTCCTATCCAGATCTCTCCATCAACCCTCAGTTTGTTCTGTCATTAAGAGTCTCTTGTGGTATGTTTCCCCTTCTTCTCTTCCCATCCCCCCTTCCCATATGTTCATCTGTTTTGTTTCTTAAATTCCACGTATTATTGCTGAATTTTTAAAGTTCTTTATATAGTCTTTACACAAAGCCTTTGTCAGATATGTGATCTGCAAATATTTCTCAGGGTCTATAATCTGTCTTTTCATCCTTTCAACAGGGGCTTTGCGGAGCAGAGTTTTTCATTTTTGTATGGTCAAATGTATTAACTTTCCCTCTTATGGATCATGCCTTTGTCATAAAGTCTAAGATAAGTCAAGTCTCTTTGCCTAGTCATAGGTCCCGAAGTTCATCTTTTTTTTTTAACGTTTATTTATTTTTGAGAGACAGAGCATGCACGTGTGCGTGCGCGCGCACGCGCACACACACACACACACACACACACATACACACACACATGTGAATGGGGGAGGGGCAGAGAGAGAGGGAGAGAGAGAATCCCAAGCAGGCTCTGCACTGTTAGCACAGAGCCCAGCATGGGGGGGATCTCACAAACTGTGAGATCATGACCTGAGCCCAAATCAAGAGTCAGATGTTCAACCGACTGAGCCATTCCGGTGCCCCCAAAATTTATCTTTTTATGTTCTTTTTGAAAAGATTTATAATTTTACATTTGAGTCCGTGCTGCATTTTTGAGCTGGTTTTTGAATAAAGTGAATAGTTTAGGTCAAGGTTCTTTTTCTTTTTTTTTTTTTTTTGCCTAAAGATGTCCAGTGTTCCAGCATTATTTGTTGGTAGGCTGTCCTTCCTCCATTGAATTGCTGTTGCAACTTTGTCAAAAATTAATGGACATTTTTGTGTGGAAGACCTTTTTTTTAAGGAGGCTTTCATGCCCTGTGTGGAACCCAACACAGGGCTTGAACTCACAATTGTGAGATAAAGACCTGAGCTGAGATCGAGAGTCAAACACTTAACTGACTGAGCTACCCAGGTGCCCCCAGAAGAGATCCATTTTTAATAAAATTTTAGCAGTAAGATTGGTAGTACAGCTTTGAATTAATTGGTTATTTGTATGTTTTTTTATAGAGGATATAATTTGTTACTGATTTTATTCATAACCCCAATAGTAAAGATACATTGACAGTTAATTTCAAAGGAAATTAGACCATTTTGGCTCATCAAGAAATTGAAAAAGAAACAGTAAGCTAAATTCAGGGTATTTATGAAGCATCTCTAAAATCTTTGAAGACTGTCAGAAGAACCCCCAATTGTAGATAATCTTATAGAAATCTTTGCCCTTCCTGAGATATCTACCATTTTTTAAAATGTGATTTTGCTAGTTGTTCCCCTAAAATCATTTATAACTCCATGGTCCAATACAGGTTCATGCATTGCACTTAGTTGTCATGTTTCTTTCTTCTTCAAATGGAACATTTCTACATTTTTGCTTATTTTTTATGACCTTGACATTTTTGAAGAATAGAGATTACTTACTTGGAATGTCTCTCCATTTGGATTTAACTAAATTAAGGCTATGTATTTTTCTCAGCCATACCACATAAAAATACTGTCTTCATATCAGGAGGCACACAGTTGATTTGTCCCAGTTTTATAACATTTTATCAATTGATTATGATGGTGTTTTCTAAAATGCTCAAAATCACTCATCATCAGGGAAATACAAATCAGAACTACAATGAGATACCACCTCACACCTGTCAAAATGGCTAAAGTTCACAACACAGGAAATAACAGGTGTTGGGAGGATGTGGAGAAAAGGGAGCCCTTCTGCACTGTTGGTAGGAGTGCAAACTGGATTAGCCACCCTGGAGAACAGTGTAAAGGCTCCTTAGAAAGTTAAAAATAGAACTACCCTACAATCCAGCAATTGCACTACTAGGTATTTACCCAAAGGATAAAAAAATTCGAATTTGAAGGGGCACGTGCACCCCAATGTTTATAGCAGCATTATCAACAATAGCCAAATTAAGAAAATAGCCCAATGTCCATTGACTAACAAATGGGTAAAGAAGAGGTGAGATAGGTATATGTGTTATGGAATATTACTCAGTCATGAAAAAGAAATCTTGCCATTTGCAAAGACATAGAGGGAGCTAGTGAGTACTATGCTAATTGAATCAGTCAGAGAAAGACAAAGACCATATAATTTCCCTTATATATGAAATTTGAGAAACAAAAGAAATGAGCAAAGGGGGAAAAAAGAGAGGCAAATCAGAAAGCAGACTCTTAACTGTAGAGAACAAACAGGGTTGCTAGAGGGAAGGTAGTCAGGGAATAGGCTGGATGGATGATGGATATTAAAGAGGGCACTTTGATGAGCACTGAGTGTTGTATATAAGTAATGAATCACTAAATTCTACACCTGAAACTAATAGTACACTATATGTTAAATAGCTAGAATATAAATTAAAACTTTTGGGGGGAAAAGATGGTGTTTTCTAGTTTTCTCTACTCTAATGAGTATCTGATACATATAAGTTAATAACTATGTAACAAACATTGTAGGAAGATATATTGAGACTATATAAACATCCTATTTTTATCAAACTTTTACTCACTCATTTTAATATCGATATGATTGTTGGCCTGAATTATTACTCTGATAGTGGTCGAATGGTAGATTTCTAATTCTAGTATACCCTCTATATTTATTAGTTACATTCAGCTATACTTAGGAGCTTTTTATTTCATTGATTTATTTATGTATTTACTTACTTATTTCAGTATGGACCCATAGATTCCATTTTTTTCAAATCTTATTGTTGTTTATTTGCATGTTCAAGTTTACCAGATTCAGGCTGGTTCCTGTACACTTTGGACGTGTTCCTGTCATTCTTCTAAGTACTTGCTTACCGTCTGACACAATAAGATGTATCAGACTCATCTTGTGCTTTCTCTGCTCTGGAAACAGCCATCTCTTCAAGGATCCCTGGTTGATTTTAATGGGAAATAGCACTTAGAAGCAAAGGTCTGGCTACTAGATGGACCCATTGCCACTAGGATGTTATTGCCTCTAGGCCCTCTCAGTGGACAGAGCAAGGAAGTATATGTGTGTAAACCCAGGCACACATACACATAAATCCATATTTCTTTCCGTTTCTCCATCTATATCCAAATCTTAATTTACACCAGTATCTCCAGTAGATCATTACCACAGAATTCACTCTAGGTTTCCCCATTTCCATATTTGTAACTCCCTTATCCAATAGTGAGAAACCTGGCTCTCATTTTCCTCAATATAATTTACTCTAATTTTCTGTGTGTAATCAGCCTTTCAACCATGTGAGCTCCCCATTGACCCAAACCCACAGCTCTGACCATGCAAGTCACTTTCACTGCCCAGTCCTGTCAACCAGCCAAATGGAATCCTCAGCCTGGCCATGCCATCAGTCACCAGCTGAACCTCAAGCCAGCCAGGTTGTCATGGTCCAGCCCTACTGACTGCAAGGGTCTTCCTAGGCAAATCCTTGGCCCCATTGGATCTACTAAATCCTAAATCCTGACCAGGGTAAAGGATAGAATACTATTACAATGAATTTTAAAAGGCATTACAACTTTTGCAGATGAAAGAAAATTATAGGGTGCCTAGGTGACTCAGTTAGTTAAGCATCTGACTCTTGATTTTGGCTCAGTTCTCGCAGTTGGTGAGTTCGAGCCCCATATCGGGCTCTGTACTGACAATGCAGAGTCTGCTTGGGATTCTCTCTCTCCCCACCTCTCTTTCTGCCCTCCAGCACATGCTTGCTCTCTCTCTCTCTCTCTCAAAAATACGTAAACTTAAAAAAAAGAAAATTATTATTATTAGCTCAGATTGTTTGCTAGCAACCAAGACACACAGAGTCTACTATACATTTGAAAGAATAAGAGAAAAATAAAAATTGTTGCAGATACAGCAGATATTTTATACCTGTTATACACCACAACCCTATCCAAAGTCTGAGGGCAATAATAATTATTCCTGTCTCAGTCAGTTTGAGCTGCTATGGATTAAACAACAACAGTTTATTCTCACAGATCTGGAATATGGGAGTCTGAGTTCAAACTGCCAACATGGTCAGGTTCTCAGTGAGGGACCTCCTCTTGGTTTACAAAACGGTATCTTCTTGCATCCTCACAATGTGGAAAGCAGAGAAGACAAACTGTCTCATGTCTTAGAAGGCACTAATTCAGGGGTGCCTGGGTGGCTCAATCAGTTAAGCATCTGACTTTGGCTCCGGTCATGATCTCAGGGTTTGCTGAGTTTGACTCCCACCCCACATGAGGCTCTGTGCTGACAGCTCAGAGCCTGAAGCCTGCTTTGGATTCTGTGTCTCCATCTCTCTCTACGCCTCTCCCACCTGGGCTCTGTCTGTCTCTTTCTCTCAAAAATAAATAAATGTAAAAAAAACTTTTTTTTTTTAAAGAAGGACACTAATTCCACCATGAGGGTGACACCCTTGTGACCTAATTACCTCCTGAATACCCCACCTACCATTACGATCACATTGGAGGTTAGGAATTCAACATGAATTGGGGATATGGGGGTGGATATAAACATCAGTTTATAACAATCTCTGATTCTTAGGAAGTGTACATCTAACAGGACAGAAGAATGTGTAAGGACTAAATACTTACTACAATGTGGTAATTAACATTCTAGGTATGGGAACATGAGATCTGGAGAAAAAGAGTAATGGAATCTCCCTGAGTAGGTCAAGGATAAGTACATTAGTACCACAGAAGGGCAGATTATATCCCAACAAAGGAGCCCTTTAAACAAGTACAGGTTTGGGGTTCCCAGGGCTCAGCCATGTCAATCAGGTCGGATTGTTTGCTAGTGACCAAGACACACAGACTCTTGTATATTTGAAAATATTTGTTGGAATGATATCTAAAATACTGTTAGTAATAATCATCTAACGTCATGGCTTTTAAAAGTTTTGGATATTAGGGATAACTGGGTGGCTCAGTTGGTTTAGTGGTCGACTTCAGCTCAGGTCATGGTCTCAGGGTTCGTGAGTTCGAGCCCCACATCAGACTTGCTGCTGTCAGCCAGTCAGCTCAGAGCCCACTTAAGATCCTCTGTCCCCTTTCTCTCTGCCCGTCCCTTGCTTATGCTCTCTCTCTCAAAATATAAATAAAAAAACATTAAAAAAAATTTTTAAGTCTTGGATGTTAGAATAGCTATTAAAGTTAAAGACTTAACTGTGTTTGAATTATAGCTGAACAATTTGCTTCTTCTACAGCAAAGAGAGATTTGGCTGATGGTGACTGATGTCACCCTGCAGATGCAGGAAGAGAATAACGCTGGCCTCCCCAAAACTGTACCAGTCTGTGTGGCCCCCTCCTGTGTGCTGAGCCAGGAAGTCCTGGAAGCGCTCACTCAGGCTGCCCCTCACAGCTTCCTCTTCAGGGACACTCTCCGAGCCCAGGGTATGCTTTTTTTCTTCACAGTTTTGACCCAGCAGCTACTGATAGACACCATAAAATGGCATCATGGTTTGTAAATGCCTCTGACTTAATCTGGAACTGCATCCCCTTCGTGAAGCCAACTGAAGACGTGGTGTGTGGAGTGGAAGAGGCCCATAGTACCAGCCTGGGACTTTTACTGACCCCTGTCATGGCCACCTGGACAGAACTAGAACCCTTGCAGTGCTGACACCCTCTGTGGAAGATGCCATTGGTCACTCAAAGATCATCTCTTGTGGCACACCTTACAGGTGCAAAAGCTACCTGAAGCCATTGCCTGAGACATCACTTTGTAAAACAAACAAAATGCTGGAACAGTATAACTTCATGCTTAGATCAGTTAACTCTTTTTTTCCAGGAATCAAGTTAAAATCCTGCCCTAATTACATTTTTTTAATTTTGTTGAGGTATAATTTGCATACCACAAAACTCACCTTTCCAAATTGAATTTGAATCTAGTATTTGTGTGCTTTTCCAGCTTAGCACACTGGTGGCTTTAGGACTTCCTTTCTGCACAGTGCACATGTCATTGGACACAAGGGAGGGGCCGCAAAACTGCCCTCTGCCCACACAACCTGTAGGAGGCTGGCAAAGGGCAATGTCCTTACTGGGAGAGAACTCACTTTTTTCTTCCGTGCTTCACTAATCTGAAATGTCTCTGTTGGCAGGTCAGATTGTTTGTGTTGAACGAAGTGTCCTTTTGCTTCAAAAGCCCCCTTTGGGTGTGGCCTCCAGTGCACCCTCCTGTGAACTGACCAGCCCTGTGAAGCTCAGTGAACTGGATTCTGTCACTCAGGTCAACTCCATTTGCAGCGTTCAAGGTGGGTCGTCAAGTCAGGACTTGTGGAAATAGAAATGGTATTTATATATTTTTAAATATCACACTTCATATTCGTTTACTCATGTATTCAACAAGCATTTATTGTTGTCTGACATGTTCCAGACTTTGGATACATAAGGAACAAAATCAGAAGAGGTTCTTGCCTCTTAGACTTAAAGTCTATATAGAAAGAAATCAGTCAGCTATGTATACAATCAGATTGGTAACGGCAGCGTTCTGAGTGCTCAGAGTACTGATCACTGGGACCTCCCGTTGTTAGGGAAGTCTCTGGGGTTCCCCAAGGCCAGGAGACTTGTGCTGCGATCTGAAGGGTAGGAAGTAGCTAATTAGGTGAAGGAGTAGAGGCAGGAAGAGTATCTGAAGGGGAAAAAACCAGGACACATAAAGGCTGCTGACAGGGCAGTGTCAGGGAGCACCAGAGTCTGGGAGTGGGCGGAAAAGACATCTGATGAAGGCAGTGACTGGAGACCAGGCGGAGAGGAGAACCACTGCCCCAGTGGGTGGCCCTGGCATGCTCTCTCATTGACAGAGAGGAGGGTGCTCCAGTTTTTGTCTCTGCAGAGCAGAGTGGAAGGGCCAGGGCCTTGGGTAATAGTCAGTGGGAGGGCAAGCACCAGTCCCACAACGTGAGGTAAGGGAAGAGGCGAAGTAAATATGGAAGTGGGTTTAGTTGGGGGAAACTGACAGGTTGGGTAGTGAATTCAGTACAGAGGGAGCAAGGCATAGATGAGGGTGAGAATGTACCTGAGGACCTCTGAGATGCCAGTTTAGGCCACACGGTGATGGGAGAGCTGTTTAAGCAAAGAGGACATGGTAGAAGAAGCCAGCTCTGAGAGCACAATTTTAGCTACATCTTGATGAGTTTAGATGTCTTGATACATCTGAAAAGACGTTTCAGTAGCTGGTTGGATATATGAGTTTGGGGCTCAGCATAGCATTAATATTCTCCTTTTTAACTTTTTGAATTTTTTAGTGGAAAAAGTAGTACATGTCCAGTGGAACTAGTGAAAGGTGAATAAAGAGAAAGTATTTTCTACCATGCACTGAATATGCTGCACTCTGTACACACAGGAACACGCATATGTGCCCCCTTCCGAGGGAATGTGTGTGACTGCAGAACTCTGTAAAACACACCATCCTGGCCCTTGCTTTCCTCACTTAGTACTCTAGCAGGGATGTCCACCCAGATGGGTGGGTAAAGATCTAACTCAAGATATTCATTGTTGCATAATATTCTCTTCTATGAATAAACTGTCCACTGACAGACATCACACATGTTCCTCTGTCTTGTGTGGTTGTAAATAAGGCTGAAATAAACATCCTTTACATCAATCCGTACTGATTTCTTTGCAGGAAGATTTCAGGGTCTTAGAGTTCATGTATTTTTTTTTTAAACAACTTAATTGAGATATAACCTACATCACTAGAATTCATTCATTTAAAATGGTTTAGTATATTCACAGATGTGTAACTGTTACTACAATCTATTTTAAAACCTTGTTAGGGCACCTGACTGGCTCAATCAGTAGGGCATGTGACTCCTTATATCAAGGTTGTGAGTTTGAGACCCATGTTGGGTTTAGTGATTTTTAACAAAACAAACAAACAAACAAAAACACTGTCATCATTCCAGAATAAGCCTTATGCCCGTTGTCAGTGCCATTATGTGTTCCCACCCTATCCATTGCCCCTGGTCTTAGGAGAGCACTGATCTACTTTCTGTCTTTGTAGATTTGCTTTTTCTGGATACTTCACGTACACAGAGTCATACATTATATGGTCTTTCCTGATTGGCTTCTTTCATTTGGCATAATGTCTTCAAAGTTGCCCGTGATGTACCATGTATCAGTGCTTCATTTTTGTTGATGACTGAATACTTCCTTGTATGGATGCCCCACATCTTGTTTTATCCATTCATTAGTTAAAGGACATTGGGTCGTTTCCACTTTCTGGCTATTGTAAGTAGTGCTGCTATGAATATTTATGGACAGGTGTTTTGTTTGAACAACCTGTTTTCAAATTTTGGGTATGTATGTAGGAATGGAATTTCTGAGTCATATGGGAAACGCTGTATTTAGCCTTTTTGACAAAAAAAGTGTTTTCCAAAGTGGCCACACTATTGGTTTGTGTATCCTTAATATTAAAAGATACTAAGTTAATTTCCAAAAAATATACAGAAATTCACATTTCCAAAAGGCTTTCTAAAAGGGCATGTTTCCCTCTGCCTTGCCCACCATAAGATTCCTGAATCTTTCTATAATTTTTATAAACAGCAAAAACTCTGATTCCGTTGTTGTTTTAATTCACATTCTCCTGCCTGCTTGTGAGATTGAGCACTCAATTCATTGTGTTGAGTCCATTTGGATTACTCTTCTTGCATTTTCTTTTAGTGTTAGGACCAAAAGATAACTAAAGTTGTAATTTTAAGTGAGAAAGGAAAGCAGTATAGCCTAGTAGTTCCAAAGAAAGCAAACTCCAGTAAGTCATCTGTCATCTGGATCTTCCATCTTGTCATCTAACAGGGGGCTCATAGAATCCACCTTAAAGCATTGTTGAGGATTAAATAAGATCATGCACATGAGGCTGTGGGGGCTTGGAGTACTCACAGCCTAGTGGAGAAGGACGACATCTCAGTGCTTTCACTGACCCTGACGAGGGGGCTGGATGACAGCAAGAGCCAATGAGGCAGTGGGTGGGTGGCCTTGGGACCATTAGGATTGGTCAGGCAGAGTTGGTGAGGCAGACCTTCCAGGTGGATGAGGCCATATAGAAAACCTGTGGAGATGCCAACCAACTGTAAAAGCTTCATGCTGGAGGAGGTATAGAATGGAGTTGGTTCCGTCTCTTTCCCAGTCATGCTAACTCAGGAGGTTGTGTGAGGTTGTCTTAAATGGAGCAGTTCTGTCAGCACCATAGATAGACAGTTGCAAAGCCATGCTGGTTGCTGGCAGGTAGTTTGAAGCATGTCGGTAAGGCAGGGTTCTGTCAGCACCATAGATAGACAGTGGTGCAAAGCCATGACTGGTTGCTGGCAGGTAGTTTGGAAGCATGTCGGTAAGGCAGGGCTGGGAGTCTGCAGAGGCTGAGGGGCTGTTGGGGCATCTGAGAGCTGGCTCTGCTGGGCCTCTGGGCACCCAGGCTTCGAGGACAGTCACCCTGCAGGTGTGTGCCCTGGAGCAGACATGTTGCACATTTGTCCTCGTCACTGTGCCCACGGCGTGATAGGCTTGCACATCTCCTCCACCTCCAGAGGCCTGCCTTCCACCTTCATTCTCTGCAGTGCCTGCTCCTATCCTCCTCCCACGCCTCACCTCTCTCAGAGCCCAGGGACTCAGAGGAGAGAGCAGGGTGTGGGAGTGGCATTTTCTGCCCCCCACTGGAGGGGAACCGCTAGGCGCCCACACTCCCTGAGCTGTACAGGACCCCGTTATGAGACCATAAGAATTGCCACCACCTGTAGCACCGTTTCAGCTAGAACTCTGGTCTATAAGTGAATGGAAGTGGTACCAGAGGGGTTCCTTGCTCTGTTCCTGATATTCAGGGGAAAGCATCTACTTTGTCAACCAGCTGTAGGGGTTGTGTTTATTTTTCTTTCTGCTAAAGATCGAATCTCTTTTTTCCATACTTTGAAAGACAAACTATTAGCTCTTTTGTGCTTCTTTTACTCTACTCTTCCTTTCCACGTTCCTACAGTTGTTTCTGTACTTTATAGTATTAAGATTGATGGTATTCAGTTCTAGAACCATAATAAGGCCTTGAACATTCTGTCTATAGAGCAATTTTCTTTTTTTTTAAAGCTTGATTTTCAAAGATGAAAATCAATAAATGGCATTTTTACTATTATGATTATATAAATGTTTTTCACCAAGTAGGAAAAACTGTACTGTACTTCTATTTCCTTTCTTATGTGATTTCTCATGGAATTGTTTTGTTTATTTTTCATTATTTTTAAATTTACATCCAAGTTAGTTAGCACATGGTGCAACAATGATTTCAGGAGTAGATTCCTTAATGCCCCTTACCCATTTAGCCCATCCCCCACCACAACCCCTCCAACAACCCTCTGTTTGTTCTCTATATTTAAGAGTCTCCTATGTTTCATACTCCTCCCTGTTTTTATATTATTTTTCCTTCCCTTCCCTTATGTTCATGTTTTGTATCTTAAATTCCTCATATGAGTGAAGTCATATATTTGTCTTTCTCTCACTGAGTAATTTCACTTAGCATAATACCCTCTAGTTCCATCCATGTGGTTACAAATGTAAGATTTCATTCTTTTTGATAGCCAAGTAACACTCCATTGTGTGTATGTGTATATGTATACATTTTGTGTATGTATGTGTGTGTGTGTGTATGTATATATATATATATACATACACACACACACACGTATACACTACATCTTCCTTATCAGTTCATCTGTTGATGGGCATTGGGGCTCTTTCCATACTTTGACTATTGTCAATAGCACTGCTATAAACATTAGGGTGCACGTGCCCTTTCGAAACAGCACACCTGTATCCCTAGGATAAATACCTAGTAGTGTAATTGCTGCATCATAAGGTAGTTCTAGTTAGAATTTTTTCAGAAACCTCCATACTCTTTTCCAGAGTGGCTGCACTAGTTTGCATTCCCACCAGCAGCACAAAAGAGATCCTTGCCAACATCTGTTGTTGCCTGAGTTGTTAATGTTAGCCATTCTGACAGGTGTGAGGTGGTATCTCAGTGTGGTTTTGATTTGTATTTTTCTATGATGATGAGTGATGTTGAGCATTTTTTCATGTGTCAGTTGCCCATCTGAATGTCTTCTTTGGAGAAGTGTCTATTCATGTCTTTTGCCCATTTCTTCACTGGCTTATTTGTTTTTGAGTGTCGAGTTTGATAAATTCTTTATAGATTTTGGATACTAACCCTTTATCTTATATGTCATTTGCAAATATCTTCTCCCATTCCATTGGTTGCCTTTTAGTTTTGCTGATTGTTTCCTTCACTGTGCAGAAGTTTTTTATGTTGATGAGGTCCCAATAGTTCATATTTCCTTTTGTTTTACTTGCCTCCGGAAATGTGTTGGTAAGAAACTGCTGCAGCCAAGATCAAAGTGGTTTTTGCCTTATAGGGTTTTAATGGCTTCCTGTCTTGCATTTAGGTCTTTCATCCATTTTGAGTTATTTTTGTGTATGGTGTAAGAAAGTGGTCCAGGTTCATTTTTCTACATGTCGCTGTCCAGTTTTCCCAGCACCATTTGCTGAAGAGACTGCCTCTGTTCCATTGGATATTCTTTCCTGCTTTGTGAAAGATTAGTTGGCTATATGTTTGTGGGTCCATTTCTGGGTTCTCTATTCTATTCCACTGATCTGAGTGTCTGTTTTTATGCCAGTGCTGTATCATCTTGATGATTACAGCTTTGTAATACAGATTGAAGTTCAGGATTGTAATGCCTCCAGCTTTGTTTTTGTTTTTGTTTTTCAAGATTGCTGTAGCTATTTGGAGCCTTTCCTTGTTCCATACAAATTTTAGGATTGTTTGTTCTAGCTCTCTGAAGAATGTTGGTGTTATTTTGATAGGGATTGCCTCATAGAGTTTTATATTAACTTTAATTTTCCTTACGTTGCCTTCACCCACACCTTTTTTCCCCCCAAATCTCCAAAAATGATGACAAATCATTGGAGTTATCCTTTTCCTTTATAATTTCCCTCCTAGAATTTTCTCTCCTTCTAAGCCAATCTTGACTAGCTGTTCTGCTCTCAACTACTGTCCTAGGACTCCCTCGCATTAATCATCTAGGTTTGATTCACTATTTCCTACATATGACTTCTTTGTTGGTTTATTCTACCTATAGGTTTTTGTAGATGTTCTTTACCAAGTAAGGAAGCTCTTCTCTATTCCTGGATTGCTAAGAGTTTTTATCATGACTGGCTGTTGGATATTGTCAAGTTATTTTTCTACATCTACTGATATGACCATATGATTTTTCTTTAGTCCATTAATATGATAGATTACATTAATTGACTTTTTGAAATATTGAGCCAGTCTTGTATACCTGGAATAAATCCCACTTTTGGTCATGATATATATTTTTTATACAGTTAGATTAGATTTGCCAGCATTTTGTTAAGGACTTTGCATCTATGTTCATGAGAGATGTTATTCTGTACCTATTCTTCATATAATGTCTTTATCTGGTTTTATATTAGGGTAATGCTGTACTCATAGAATGAGTTTAGGAAATCCTCCTTCTGCTTCTGTTTTCTGAAGAGATTGTAGAGGATTGGTATAATTTCTTCCTTAAAAGTTTGGTAGAATTTGCAGTGAACCTTCTGGAACTGGTATTTTCTGCTTTCGTGGATTATGAATTATTCATTCAACTTCTTTAATAGAGATTAGCTAATTCAGATAATCTATTTCCTCCTGTGTGAGTTTTGATAGATTGTGGATTTCAAGGAATTAAACCATTTCATATAACTTAGCTAAATTGAGGAATAGAGTTGTTCATAACATTCTTTTATTATCCTTTTAATGTCAATGGGATCATTAACCATGTCCCCTCTTTCATTTCTGATAAAATTAATTTGTTTCTTCACTCTTGTGTTGTTGATTAGCCTGTAACAAATTTATCAATTTATATTGATCTTTTGAGGGATCAACTTTTGGGTGTCTTGAATTTCTCTGTTGATTTTGTGTTTTTGATTGTATTGATCTCTCCACTAATTTTCATTATTGCTTATATTCCCTTTGCTTTAGTTTTAACTTGCTTCTCTTTTTATTTTTTCTAAGATGAAAGCTATATGATACTAGATTATCTAATATATGCATACAGTGCTATAAATTTCTCTCTAAGCACTGCTTTTGCTGCATCCCACAAATTTTGTATGTTTTAATTTTCATTTAGTTCAAAAATTTAAAACTTCTCTTCAGATTTCTTCTTTGACCCATGTGTTACTTAGAAGCATACTGTTTAATCTCCAGTTGTTTGAGGAGGGTGGGGTTCAGCTATCTTTCTGTTACTGACTGTTTAATTCCATTGTGGTCTAAGAACATACTTATTAGTATGATTATTTCTTTTTTGAGAGAGAGAGAGAGCACATGAGCAGGGGAGGAGACAGAAGGGGTGAGGACAATCCTAAGCAGGCTCCACATTCAGCATAGAGCCCAGCATGAGGCTTGATCCCACAACCCTGGGATCATGACCCGAGCTGAAATCAATAGTTGGAAACCCAACTGACTGAGCCACACATGCCCCCCTGATTTCAATATGATCTCTAGATTATATGATTTCTATACTTTATTTTTTTGTATTTTACATTTTGTATTTATTTATTTTTAAATAATTTATTGTCAAGTTGGTTTCCTTATAACACCCAGTGCTATCCCAACAAGTGCCCTCCTCCATGCCCATCATCCCCCTTCCACTCCCTCCACCCTAATCAGCCCTATGTTTGTTCTCGGCATTCAGGAGTCTCTCATGGTTTGCCTCCCTCCCTCTCCCCAACTATTTTTCTCCTTCTACTCCCCCATGGTCCTCCGTTAAGTACGTCCTAATCCACCTATATGTGCAAACATATGGTATCTGTCCTTCTTTTCCTGACTTATTTCGTTCAACATAACACCCTCAAGTTCCATCTACGTTCCATCAAGTTCCATCCAGTTTTCATTCTTTCTCATTGCCATGGAGTATTCCTTGTATAGATAAACCACATCTTCTTGACCCATTTGTCAGTTGATGGACACTTAGGCTCTTTCCATGTTTTGGCTATTGTGGAGAGTGCTGCTATGAACATTGGGGACATGTGCCCCTATGCATCAGCACTCCTGTATCCCTTGGGTAAATTCCTAGCAGTGCTATTGCTGGGTCCTAGGGGAGTTCTACTGGTAATTTTTTGAGGAACCTCCACACTGTTTTCCAGAGGGGCTGCACAAGTTTACATTCCCACCAACAGTGTAGGAGGGTGCCTGTTTCTCCACATCCTCGCTAGCATCTAGAGTCCTCTGATTTGCTCATTTTAGCCACTCTCACTGGCATGAGGTGGTATATCAGTGTGGTTTTCATTTGTATTTCCCTGATGAGGAGAGATGCTGAGCATCGTTTCATATGTCTGTTGGCCATCTGGATGTCCTCTTTGGAGAAGTGTCTGTTCATATCTTCTGCCCATTTCTTCACTGGATTCTTTGCTTTGGGGGTGTGGAGTTTGCTGAGTTCCTTATAGACTTTGGATACTAGCCCTATATCTGATATGACATTTGCAACTATCTTTTCCCATTCCGTCAGTTGCCTATTAGTTTCATGGATTGTTTCCTTTGCCTTGCAAAAGCTTTTCATCTTAATGAGGTCCCAATAGTTCATTTTTATTCTTGATTCCCTTGCCTTTGGGGATATGTCAAGGCAGAAATTGCTGTGGTGGAGGTCAAGGAAGTTGTGTCCTGCTTTCTCCTCTAGGATTATGATGGTCTCCTGTCTCACATTCAGGTCCTTTATCGATTTTGAGTTTATTTTTGTGCATGGTGTGAGAAAGTGATCCACATTATTCATTCTTCTGCATGTTGCTGTGCAGTTCTCCCAGCACCATCTGTTAAAGAGGCTGTCTTCTTTCCATTGGATACTCTTTCCTGCTTTGTCAAAGATTAGTTGGCTGTACATTTTTGGGTCCAATTCTGAGTATTCTATTCCATTGGT
Source organism: Proteles cristata cristata (assembly GCA_017311185.1). Lineage (NCBI taxonomy): Eukaryota > Metazoa > Chordata > Mammalia > Carnivora > Hyaenidae > Proteles > Proteles cristata. Next base: position 42,117 of record JAESUZ010004577.1, read on the forward strand.
CTATGTGTCCTTTTTTGTGCCAATACCATACTATCTTGATGATGACAGCTTTGTAGTAGAGGCTAAAGTCTGGGATGGTGATGTCTCCTGTTTTGTTTTTCTTCTTTAATATTGCTTTGGCTATTCGGGTTCTTTTGTGGTTCCATACAAATTTTAGGATAGTTTGTTCTAGTTTTCAGAAGAATGTTGGTGCAATTTTGATTGGGATTGCATTCAATGTGTAGATTGCTTTGGGAAGTAATGACATTTTAACTATATTTATTCTTCCAATCCATGAGCATGGAATGTTTTTCCATTTCTTTGTGTCTTCTTCAATTTCCTTCATAAGTTTTCTATAGTTTTCATCATACAGATCTCTTATATCTTTGGTTAGGTTTATTCCAAAGTATATTATGGTTTTTTGTGCAATTGTGAATGGGATCAGTTTCTTGACTTCTCTTTCTGTTGCTTCATAGTTGGTGTATAAAAATGCAACCTATTTCTATACGTTGATTTTGTACCCTGCAACTTTGCTGAATTCATGGATCAGTTCGAGTAGGCTTCTGGTGGAGTCTGTCGGGTTTTCTATGTAGACTATTATGTCGTCTGCGAAAAATGAAAGTTTGACGTCTTCTTTGCCAGTTCTGTTGCCTTTATTTCCTTTTGTTGTCTGATGGCTGATGCTAGGACTTCCAGCTCTATGTTAAACAACAGTGGTGAGAGTGGACCTCCTTGTCGTGTTCCTGATTTCAGGGGGAAAGCTCTCAGTTTTACCCAGTTGAGGATGGTGTTAGCTGAGAGCTTTTCATAGATGGCTTTGATGATGTTTAAGTAAGTTCCTTCTATCCCAACTTTCTCGAGAGTCTTTATTAAGAAGGGATGCTGTATTTTGTCAAATGCATTTTCTGCTTCTCTCAACAGGATCATATCGTTTTTATCTTTTCTTTTGTTGATGTGATGTATCACATGGATTGATTTGTGAATATAATAATCAGTCCATTTTCATTCATGATTTTGTCTCTTTGAGTACTCTCTCTTTTCTTTTTGAGAAGCCTGACTAGAGGTTTGTCAATTTTGTTTATTTTTTCAAAAAGCCAACTCTTTGTTTCATTGATCTTTTCAACTCTCTGGTTTCTCTGTTGTTTATTTTTGCCCTGGTTTTTATTATTTCTCTTCTCCTCCTGGGTTTGGGGTGCTCTTGTTGCTCTCCCTGTAGTTCCTTTAGGTGTACTGTTAGATTTTGCACTTGAGCTTTTTCTAATTTCTTGAAATAGGCCTGGAGTGCAATGTACTTTCCTCTTAGGACTGCCTTTGCCGCATCCAATAGAGTCTGGATTGTTGTATTTTCGTTTTCATTTGTTTCCATATATTTTTAAATTATTTCTCTAATTGCCCATTGGCCCATTCGTTCTTCAGTAGGGTTCTTTCACCCCCATGTTTTTGAAGGTTTTCCTGACTTCTTTTCAAGTTTTGTAGCATTGTGATCTGAAAGTGTGCATGGTATGATCTCAATTCTTTTGTATTTATTGAGGGCTGCTTTATGTCCCAGTATGTGATCTATCTTGGAGAATGTGCCATGCGCGCTTGAGAAGAAAATGAATTCCATGGCCTCAGGATGTAGAGTTCTAAATATATCTGTCAGATCCATCTGGTCCAATGTGTCACTCAAGTCCATTGTTCCTTTAGTGATTCTCTATCTAGTTGATCTATCCGTTGCTGTAAGTGGAGTATTAAAGTCCCCTGCTATTAGCACTTTCTTATCCATAAGATTGTTTCTATTTGTGATTAATTGTTGTATATATTTAGGTGCTTCCATATTCGGTGCATAGACATTGATAATTGTCAGCTCTTCCTGATGGATAGACCCTGTAATTATTATATAATGCCCTTCTTCATCCCTTGCTACTGTCTTTACTTTAAAGTCCTGTTTGTCTGGTATCAGTATAGCTACTCCAGCTTTCTTTTGACTTCCAGTGGCATGATAGATATTTCTCTATCCCCTTCCTTTCAATCTGAAGGTGTCCTCCAGTCTAAACTGAGTCTCTTGTAGATAGCAAATAGAAGGATTTTGGTTTTTTATCCATGTTTACCCTGTGTCTTTTGATTGGGGCATTAAGCCCATTTACATTCAGTGTTATTATTGAAAAATATGGGTTTAGAGTCATCGTGTCCTTTGTGGGATTCATGCTTGTGGTGGTGGTTCTGGTATCTTGCATTCCTTGCAACATTTCCCTCATAAAGTCCCCATCAGGATTTCTTGTAGGGCTGGTTTAGTGGTGACATATTCTTTCAATTTTTGTTTATTAACAAAGAGATAAGAGAGACTTTTATCTCTCCTTCTATTCTGAATGACAGGTTTGCTGGATAGAGGATTCTTGGCTGCATATTTTTTCTGTTCATCACATTGAAGATCTCCTGCCATTCCTTTCTGGCCTGCCAAGTTTCAGTAGATAGGTCTGTCACCACTCTGATAGGTTTCCCTTTGTATGTTAGGGCCCTTTTCTCCTTAGGAGAAATTCTCAGAATTTCTTTCAGAATTCTCTCTTTGTCCTTAGATTTTGCCAGTTTCTCTATGATATGTCATGCAGAAGACTGATTCATGTTACATCTGAAGGAAGTTCTCTGTGCCTCTTGGATTTCAATGTCTGTTTCCTTCCCCAGATTGGAGGAGTTCTCTGCTACAATTTGTTCAAGGACTCTTTCAGCGCCTTTCCCTCTCTCTTCCTCTTCTGGAATTCCTATGATACGGATATTATTCCGTTTGATCGTATCGCTGAGCTCTCAAACTCTCCTTTTGTGTTCCTGGATCATTTTATCTCTCTTTTTTTTCAGCTTCCTCTTTTTCTATAATTGTGTCTTCTAAATCACTTAATCTCCTTTGTGCTTCCTCAGTTCGTGCATTGGACGCTTCCATTTTATTTTGCATCTCATTTATAGCATTTTTTAATTCATCACTTCTATTTTTAAGCTCCAGAGTGTTTGTAGCAATAGTTTCTCTGTTGTCTTCTATGCCTTTTTCAAGTTCAGCAATTAATTTTATGACTATTGTTCTAAATTCTTGTTCAGTTATTTTGCTTATATCTGTTTTGAGCAGTTCTTTAGTTGTTAATTTTCCTGGAATTTCTTTGGAGGAGAGCTCTTTCGTTTCATCATTTTGGTTAGCTTTCTGTCTCTTGTTAGTTTTAAAAGCTTGTTATGCACTCTGCACCTGCAAGTGCTGCTGTACCAAAGAAGGCTCCTTGACTGCCCAGGGCCTGTCAGTTCAGAAAGTGTTCTTTGAATGGTGTCTCTTGGTCTCTCTCGTTGAGACTCTGGTTATTTTATTTTCCTACTCCTAGTGGTATTTGGGACTCTCCACCATGTGTACTTTGGCTTGTTTCTTGAGGTAGCCCAGGGGGTGAAGAAAACAGACAGACAAACCCGCAGGGAACAAAGGCACACAAACGCATAGACAAATCCAACAAACACACAAGCCGAAAGGGAAAATGAAAAAGAAAAAAAGGAAGGGACACATACAAAAAAAAAAAAAAGAGGAAGGAGGGAAGACAAATAACAAAAATAAAAATACATAAAAAAGAAACAAGAAGAAAAAAGAAAAAGCCCAGTAGACAAAGGACAGTCTAAAGCATAGAACCAGAATTTCCAGCTACAAATAAAGAGCCGGGCGTATGCTGTGCTGGTGAAAGAGCATGTACAAAGAGAGAAATGACAGGGCAGGGAGGAAGCGAAATTAGAAATGACTAAGAGGCTTAATTCAGAGAGAGAAAGAGGAGTAATGTGTTTGGAGAGAAGGTGAAATAAATGATGATAATGCTACTCAGAGAAACTATATAGTCTGATTACCCCAGAGAGAGAGAGAGATAAAAAGGTAGGGGTGGAGGTGTAGAATTTACATCTAGAGAATGGATTAAATGTGACTGTTTAAGCAAGCCAGTGACCAGAATTAATCAGGGCAGTGCTTCCATGTTGCTCTTGTCCCAGCTCCAGTAAAAAAGAAAAAAGAAAAAAGAAAAAGAAAAGGGCAGCTCTCGAGCGGGGATAGACATGGTTTGGTCCAGTGCATCCCACGGGGGTCCTGCCTTGGTGGTTGTGGGGAGAAAAGTGGCGGCGCCCCAGTCCCTTCTTGAACCAAGCATTGCAACTCACTCTTTTGGGTGGGATCTCCGTGTACCAGGGGCGTAGCCAAGGTGAGTCGTGCTCTATATCCCAAGCCAGGCCTCGTTTCCAGATCTTAGTCCTTGAGCCCCATTGATATTGCCTGAAATAAAAACTTGTAGGCGAGTCCCTCAGAGCAGTTTCAAGCCTCTTGCCTCCCCCTGGGGGTCCAGCTAAGCCAGAAGGACAACAGCACAGTTTCAGGCACCACTCACATCCCCTCCAGGTGGAGCTGGCGAGCGAGGAGCAGTTTCACCCGGGGTCACCTGAGATGAGTGCGTCTGCCTAGGGTCAGCTGGACAGCAGGAAACTGGATCCCTCTGTGTCCTGAGTGGAGGTTTTTCTCTTCTCCAGCGACAGGGACAGTGCCTTGAGCAGTTTCAGCCACTCTTTTTTTTTCCCCCTAGACTCACCATGGCTCCCCACAAAGGGGAATCCCCCCCCCTTCCCTCTGTGTCTCCGGTCCCAGTTCAATTTTATCTTTCCCAGTTCACACTCTTGCTGTAAGGTTTTCTCAGCGGACTCTGTCTCCTTTTCCTTCCAAACTCCTGGATTCTGTAAGGGTTCCTGTGGCTTCAGGCCTTCTCCATGTGAGAGATGGAGGCGAGTCAAATGTACGGAGCTCCCTACTTCTCCACCATCTTGCCTCCTTCTGATCTCTATACTTTAAAATGGGTTTCATTCCCCACTTTGTGGTCTGTCTTGATGGATATTCCATGTGAGCTTGAGAAGAATGTTTATTCTGCTGGCATTGGATCGAGTATTCTATAAATGTCAATTAGACCCAATTGATTGATGATGCTGTTCAATTCAACTATGCCTTTGTGATTTTCTGCCTTTGGATCTTTCAGTCGCTGATAGAAGGGTATTGAAGTCTCAAAGAATAATTAATAAAATACAATAGTGGGTTTCTTTATCTTACCTTGAAGTTTTTTCAGTTTGCTTCCCATATTTTCACAGTCTGTTGTTAGGCACATATACATTAAGAATTGTTATATTGGGATGCCTGGGTGGCTCAATCAGTTAAGCAGCCGACTTTGGCTCAGGTCACGATCTTGCGGTCCATGAGTTTGAGCCCTGCATCAAGCTCTGTGCTGACAGCTCAGAGCTTGGAGCCTGCTTTGGACTCTGTGTCTCCTTCTTTCTCTGCCCCTCTCCTGCTCATGCTCTGTCTCTCTGTCTCTCAAAAATAAATAAACATTTAAAAAATTTTAAGAAAGGAATTGTTATATCTTCTTGGCAAATTGACCCCTTTTTCATTATTTAATATCATTTCTGTCTTCTCTCTAATAGTTTTCCTGGCTCTGAATTCTACTCTGTCTGAGATTAATATAACTCTTTTAACTTATTAGTGTTAGCAGGATATATCTTTTTTCTAGAACTTTACTTTAATCTCTGTGTGCCTTTATAGTTGAAGGAAACAACAGAGTTAGCTCTTGGTTTTTGTCCATTCTGACAGTCTCCTCTAATTTGTGTATTTAGACCATTCACATATAAAGTGAATATTTATATAATTGGATTAGTACCTAATATGTTTATAATTGTTTTCTATTCATTGCACTTGTCTTCCACCTTTCTGCCTTTTCTCCTTTTATTTTTTTATTTTTTATTTTTTTAATGTTAGAGTGCGAGCTGGGGAGAGGGGCAGAGGGAGAGAGAGAGGAAATCTTAAGCAGGCTTCAACTCAGTGGGAAGCCCAATGTGGGACTAAACATAGTGGCTCAGTCCCGTGACCCTGGGATCATGACCTGAACCAAAATTAAGCTGCCCCATGAACTGAGCCAACTCAGGCACCTGTCTTTTCTCATTTTAATTGAACATTTCATGATTCCATTTTCTCCTCTCTCTCAGCGTATTGATTATGCTTTTTTTAAACATTCTTTTCTTTAATATTTATTTATTTATTTTGAGAGAGAGAGAGTGGGGGGGTGGGGCATAGGGGCAGAGGGATAGGAGAGTGAGAATCCCAAGCAGGCTCTGAGCACAGTGCAGAGGGGTTGATCTCACAGATCTCAAGTTATCGCCTGAGCTGAAATCAAGAGTTGGATGCTTGACCAACTGAGCCACCCAAATGGTTGCTTTTTTTTTCTTTTAACATTCTTTAGTGATTGCCCTAGATATTGCAATATACATTTATAACCAATCAAGTCCACTTTCAAAACACTATCCTGCTTCAAGGGTAGTACAGGTATCTTGTAAGGACATTCTCAGTTCCTTCCTCCCATTCCTTAGAACATTGCTGACATTCACTTATCCATAAGGTATAATCACTGAATACATTGTTATTATTACTTAAACAAACTATTGTATTTTACATTAATTTTCATTTGTTCCTTCTCTGATGCTCTTCCTTTAGTTTATGTAGATCCAGTTTCTGACCTATATCATTTTCCTTCATATGTCACCATTTCTTTTTTTTTTTAATTTTTTTAATTTTTTATTTATTTCTAGGAGAGAGAGAGAGAGAGACAGTGTGAGCAGGGGAGGGTCAGAGAGAGAGGGAGTCACAGACCGAAACAGGCTCCAGGCTCTGAGCTGGCAGTCAGCACAGAGCCCGACGCGGGGCTCGAACCCACGAACCGCGAGATCATGACCTAAGCGAAAGTCGGACGCTTAACCGACTAAGCCACCCAGGCGCCCCCATATGTCACCATTTCTATGTAAAGTTCCCTGTGGATCTCTCTCTGAAGGTATCCTGCAGGCCTCTGGGTGGGTCACGTGGATATATAAACACTGTTATCACAGAGCTGCCAGATCTCTGATAAGAACCAGTTAACTAGGGATTGGAAGAAAACAAAACCCCAGCTGCAAAACAGCAAAGATTGGCCCAGTTTCCCATGCAGGAACACCCCAGCTAAATGAGAGGTTGGGGCAGTGACCAGATCCCACTGATAGACAGAGGGCCACAGAGGCTGCCCTGCTCTCCAGCCAGCTGTGGGCTCACCCAGATCTGACTCCATCAAAGCTATACAATCCTAGAGTCCTTACTACTCAGTGAAGTAATAATAGCAGACACTCCCTTCTCCATAACTCAGCCTTGTTTCATTCTTCCCTTCCCTGTCCTGGAAAGTCCAGTGATGGCCTGTCCAAAGATAGCCCTAGGCAGGCTCTTTCACCATCTGCAGGAGGTCAGTGCTGGAAGATGGACAGCTCTTTGCAGCAGCTAAATCAGGTGGGCATCAGGGTCTCCAACAGTGGTGTAGACCTTGCAGAACATTTAGTGTTTTCACCAAGCAGAGCTTGAATAAAGTCAGAGTACAGCCCTGTGAGCTAGCCCCTCACTGAGAACTAATATCTCCATCTGCATGAGTGCTTCTGGGAAATGGAGCCTCCATGAGGGGATGGTGCTCACTGATTCACTTGGGTTGCCAGTCTCATTCCCTGAACATCAGCCTCCAGACTATGTAAGGGCTTCTTCCCAGCTTATTTTTTTTTTTAGGATAAAAACATTTTGCAGCATTGATTTTTATCTCATTGCATTGTTCACCACTTCTTTATATGCCCTTTGCTAGTGGGTGGTGGTCTTGCTCTCTGCCATGGGCATAAATGCAGCAAGCATAAATTTGTACCCTGTCTCCCTGGAAAGGTGTGTCCAAGTGCTGTCTTCAAACCAGGCTTTGGCCTCTAACTAGAAGGAAACACTTCTGAGCCCCAGCTTCTGTCCATGAGAAAAAAAAAAGAGTGGAGAGGAGGGTGTGCCAGAGAGTTACAAGTCACTAAAGAAAATACTGGAGCATGTAGCTGCCCTGTCCCCTACTGGAAAGGAGCCACTGCACTTCCCAGGAAGGAGCCTTTGAAAGAATCTTTTTAAAAAGATGTTGTAGGGGCGCCTGGGTGGCTTAGTCGGTTAAGCGTCCGACTTTCGCTTAGGTCATGATCTCGCCGTTCGTGGGTTCGAGCCCCGCGTCGGGCTCTGTGCTGACTGCCAGCTCAGAGCCTGGAGCCTATTTCAGAGTCTGCATCTCCCTCTCTCTCTGACCCTCCCCTGCTCACGCTGTCTCTCTCTCTCCGAGAAATAAATAAAAATATTTAAGAAAAAAATAAAAATAAAAAAAATAAAAAGATGTTGTAATAACTATGTGATACACCTTTCTCAGACCTGATTACAAGAGATTTATCTTTTTAAGTAAGCTTCATGCCCAGTGTGGAGCCCAATGCAGAGGTTGAACTCAGGGCTGTGAGATCCAGACCTGAGCTGATATCAAGAGTCAACGCTTAACCAGCTGAGCCACCTAGGCACCCCAAAAAATAAAATCTTTGAATAGCTGATTGCAGCCAAGCAATGAGTATGGTTACAACCCTCAAACTTCAACCAAAAAAACATTTTTTCCCTTTTGCTTTCATTTAAGCAAATGTTCTAGATACTAACAGTTTAATAGTACACTTCCCAGCCACCCCCTGGAATTTATTTAGAGTTACTGGAAGGCATCTCCAGTGGTGTGTATACCCCAGATGAAATATATTTCTTCAACTGTGTCTTGTTCCCTACTGGAAGGAAATTGCTTAATCCCATCTAAATGTAAGTACAGTTAACACCCAAAGATATCTTAGAATAAAAAGGAACTTTAGTTGGTAGCAGCCTTTTTATTAGTTCATGTAGCAGACACTTAGCAAGTACTGCTGTGAACCAGCTAGCACTAGGCACACCCATGGGATAGGAACCACTCACCCTATTTGGCCCTACTTATGCCTCTGCGTGTTGTGAATTGGTCAACGCTCCTTTCCGGCTGTACTATAAGCCATTATTGACTTTACTTTTCATCCCTTTGACTCAATCTTGATTAGATTTGCAAGGACAATGAAATTAGCTGGACAGCCTTTTCAAAATCATGATCTATTATTTTCATTTTTAAGAAGTCATTCAAGTAGGCATTGCATGAATGCACTTTAATAAATCAAGGCTACTTAGTTGTAACGATTGTTTTATTCCCTACAGATAAACTTCTCCTAATGCTTGTTCTAGGGAGAAATGAAATTCTTTGCTCCAGGAGTAGGAGGGATGATTCTTCCATTTTTTTGGAAACTTAGGTCACATCTTTTCAAATGTCTAATTTTACCAGTTTTCAACAAGAATGGTCTATGATTTGCTAATGTATCTAGATGATATCTATAAGGCTTCACATTTCAAGAAAATTAGACCATCTCAATCTCCTGTTGAAAATTCCTCACTGACTTCTCACGCCTTTCAAGTGTAAAATCCCTAGCAAGACCCTCAGTGATTTGGTCTCTCAACCTCTCTCAGCCATATCTTTGCCTTTCCTTCATGTCTTTTCCTCCAGCCCACCTCACCTACAAGATCACCTCGTATTTCTTCTTTTGGGAAACCATTCCTGACCCCAAGCTAGCCTAGGGAGCCTCTCCTAGACAGGATCCTCCAAGGCTCTTTTCCATTTCTCAGTTTAGCATTCATTTCATGGTAATATTTAATAGACTATTTGTATTTGTTAGTGGATACTTTATTTGTTGATTTGTTTGTTTATTATAAGTAGGCTCCATGACCAACGTGGGGCTTGAGGGGCTTGAACCCATGACCCTGAGATCAAGAGTCATACTGAGCCTGCCAGGCACCCCACTATTTTTAGAACATTTTTAGGTTTATAGCACAGTTGAGCAGAAGTTACAAAGATTCCCCATACCTCCTGCCTTTGTACATACATCACCTCCCCCATTACCAACATCCCACACTAGGGTGGTACATCTGTTATAGTTGATGAGCCTACATTGTCACATCATAATCACCCAAAGTCCAGAGTTTACATTACAATTCATTCTTGGTATTGTACATTCCATGGGTTCAGACAAATGTTCCATCATCATAGTATCATACCAAATAGCTACACTGACATAAAAATCCTCTGCTCCACCTCTTTATCCCTCCCTCCTCTCTAACACCTGGCCACCACTGATCTTTTTACTGTCTGTATAATTTTGCTTTTTCCAGAAAGTTGTGTGGTAGTTGGAATCATGCAGTATATGGCCTTTTCAAACTGGCTTTTTTTACTAAGCAGTATGAATTTTGTTTCTTGCATGTATGTTTTCATGGTATGATAGCTTATTTCTTTTTAGTGCTGAATAATGTCCCATTGTCTGGATGTACCACAGTTTATTTATCCACTCACCTATTGAAGGACAACTTGGTTGCTTCCAAGTTGTCACACTTAAGAATGAAGCTGCTAGGGACAGCTGGGTGGCTCAGTTGGTTAAGTGTCCCGACTTCAGCTCAGGTCATGATCTCATGGTTTGTGAGTCCAAGCTCCACATAGGGATCTGCCCTGACAGTGTGGAGCCTGCTTGGGATTCTCTCTCCTTCTCTATCAAAATAAATAAAAACTTAAAACAAAAAAAGAATAAAGGTGCTATAAACATCTGTATATAGGTATTTGTGTGGACATAAATTTTCAACTTCTTTAGATAAATACTACCAAGTGCAATTGCTGGATCATATGGTAAGACTATGTTTTATAAGAAATTGCCAAAACTGTCTTCCAAAGTAGCCGTACCATCTTGTGTGCCCACCCACCATGAATCCAAGTTCTTGTTCCACATCCTTACCAGAATTTGGTGTTGTCAGTGTTCTGGATTTTGGCCCTTGTTATTTCATCGTTGAGTATTTTGTTTTGTTTTACTTATTGAAGTATAGTTGACTCATAGTGTTACAGGAGTTTCAAGTGTACAACCTAGTGGTTCAACAACTTTATACATTATGCTATGCTCACTGCAAGTGTAGCTGCCATCTGTTACCATACAGCTTTTTTATAGTACCTCTCATCCTCATGACATTTATTCCATGACTGGACGCCTGTAACTCCCACTCCCCTTCACCCATTTTGCTCATCCCCCCTCCCCTCTCTCCTCTGGCAACTACCAATTTGTTCTCTGTATTTATGGGTTTGTTTCTGCTTTTTGTTGGGTTGGTTTGGTTTTTAGATTCCACATATAAGCAAAATCATGGTATTTGTCTTTCTCTGACTGACATATTTCACTTAGCATAATGTCCTCTAGGTCCATCCATTTTGTTGCACATGGCAAGATCTCATTTTTTAATGACTGATTAATATTCCAGTGTGTGTGTGTGTGTGTGTGTGTGTGTGTGTGTGTATCATGTACATATATGATATGTATATATATCACATCTTTTTTTATCCATTCATTTATAGAGGGACACTTGGGCTGCTTTCATAAATTAGCTATTGTAAATAATGCTGCTATAAGCATCAGAGTGTATGTTATCTTTTCCAATTAGTTTTTTTGTATTTTTTGGATAAATACCCAATAGGGACATTACTGGATTATATGGTATTTTTATTTTCAACTTTTTGAGGAAACTCCATACTGTTTTTCACAGTGGCTACCCTAGTTTGCATTCCCACCAACAGTACTTGAGGGCTCCCCTTTCTCCACATCCTCACTAGCACTTGTTATTTCTTGTCTTTTTTATTTTAGCCATCCCAACAGGTGTGAGGTGGTATCTCATTGTGGTTCTGATTTATATTTCCCTTTTAATCAGTGATTTTGAGCATCTTTTCATGTGTCTTTTGGCCATCTGCGTGTCTTCTCTGGAAAAATATCTAGTCAGGTCCTTAGCCCATTTTTAATTAAATTATTTGGATTTTTTTTTTTGGTGTTCTCCTTGTTTTACTTTGCAGTTCCCTGATCACATGATGTTTGATATCTTTTATATACTTATTTGCCATCTGTATATCGTCTTTGGTGAAGTGTCTATGAAGGTCTTAGGCCCATTTTTAATTGGGTTGTCTGTGTTATTGTTGAGTTTTAAGAGTTCTCTGTATATTTTGGGTAACAGTCCTTTATCTGATATGTTTTTGTGGTTATTTTCTCCCATATTCATATTTTTTTCATTATTTGTTCATATCTCTTCTCAACCAGAGTATGGAGTCCACAAGAGCAAGAATTGTAGCATTCATCAGTATATCTTCCATGCTATGTGTATATCCCACACTAATTAGCACTATATACACATTTGTTTATTGAAGAAATAAATCACAAATATTGGATTTAAAAAGGAATAAGGAAACCAGAGAAATCACATAAGAGGATAGCAAACCAATAAGAATATTTCTTTTTCCTTATCAAAGAAGTGGGCATGAAGATAAGGAATTCCATTATACTTATTAGGGAGCAAATACTGCGGTGATGCCAACACGGATCACAGTGCAGCTAGCACTCTGTGAGTGGATGGTGACAGTGTCCATCAGAGGTCCTTGTGGGAGGCAGCTTCTGAAAGGGTGTTTCTGGATCTCCAGTACTCATACTCTTGACAGTGATCTGCTTCTGTGAATCCATGCTGAGAAAGAGATGTCAGTACAATAAAGGCCTTATGTAGAAAGATTTCCACTGCCTCAGACCTATATGTCCAATATGGAGGGACCAGTGACACATCCCCCAAATGGAATATCAAATAAGACAGTCCTTACAACAGTTCTATAGCAACCTACAAAGTAGTACGAGACACTGCCCTGACACCTTGCTTATAATGATTTCAACATATACGCATCTGGGGAGGGGGAGGAAAGGCTAAAAACAATGAGGTGGGATACAAATACTTGGTTAGGTAGTAATGTAAGCAAGTTTAAAAAAACTTACTTTTTAAGTTTTGTTGTAGTTTTGTTTGTGTAGTACATGGAGGTTATAAAAAGCTTGGGAACATTTATATAAACTCAGAAGGGAGAGAAAAACCTGAGGAACCTCACACTGCCATGTAGGTCCTGAGGGACAGAGAGAAGTTGGGAGGCCAGACACTGCCTCTGAGACTCCATCTTTGCTTTCACATGGGCCCAGGCACCGTGGTTGGTGTGGATGAGAGCACTGCCTTCTCATGGCGCACTTGTGACCCGTGTGGGAACGAGAGACTGGAGCAGAGCCCAGGACACAGGTAAGCAGGCAGCAGCTGGCCTTTCAGCCACAGTCAGCCCTAGGGCCCCAGTGCCACATGCCTTGGGCCAGCGTCCCCTGTCGGGCCAGGCCTGAGCTCCCACCAGGAGGTCACGTGGCTGCACTGCAGCTAGAAGACCTGGTGTGAGGTCTGCTTACTTCTTGGTAACAGGGCTTCTTGCTGGTCCTTGCAGTACCTCCTGTCATCATAGAGAAAAGAGCCAGGTTCTGTATGCGGCTCCTTTATCATCAGTCAGGACAAATGTGAATAAATGAGACAGAATTGGTGACTGTACAGCTCATCCTCTACGGAGTACAAACGTTTCCAGAGACCAGTGAACATCTACATAAACGGCCATTCCTTACCGGACCAGCATTATCGCATACCCTGCCTTGGGCCCCAGGGGGTGGGTATCCACATAGTTCTCCGAGCTGGTTCCCAGCCTCCCAAGGTGACTTTGTCATCTGACAGGCAGAAAGAGGCCCACTCGTTACTTTTTTGCTTCTTAATAAGTAACGGACGGCTGTCTCCTTGACGCCTCCCACGTTGGTGGCCTTAGGTATAAACAAGCCATCACTGGATCATATTCAAGAGACCAGAAGATTGTGAACCACAGATTTACCTGGTGGCAGTAAGGACCAGAGCTGCTGGTGATGAGGAAGTCATCCTGTTCAGGCAGAAGGGGAGCCCTGACCGCTGCTTGCTGCACAGAGGGCCTCTGCTTCGCCTCATGGGGAGTTTGCTGTCATCCTCTCTGCCCAGCTCTGAGGAGGCTTCCCTGCTTCAGTGTCCCTTCCATCCCCTGGGGCATCATTACCCATGCAGCCCTTAGTGATACTGATCCCTCAGAACAGGCTGAGCCTGGGGCCTCTCCAGCCTATTTCAGGAATTTAGTTTCTGAGAGTAACCTCCCTTTTCTATCTCAGCAAACACTCACATTTAGAAAAAAATGCCTATCACTAGACCCTTCTGATTTCCAAGTCCTATCTTCCCTGTGTGTTTCCAAACAACAGAGGCGCCTTTTTCTGTGGGAACTGCTCCCGCGTGGTCACCTCTCCTCTGCTCAGAAGGCACCTGCAGGTGTTCCTGGACTGCCCCTCTCATCCCCAGTGCACAGTGAAGGTCAAGGTAGGAGGTGTGCGGAGCTCGTATGCACCCCGCTCTGCGACGTGGGGCCCCTTGTGTGTGCCCCACTCTGCGTCACTGAGGGGCTCTGCAGCACCGCTATCTAGAGGGGTGGCATCGGTTTCCTTCCCTGGGGAAGGTGGGGAAGGGCTCCCCCTCAGGAACACAGTCCATGTCTGTGGCTTACAGTCACGTTGGACATAAGGCTTTGAGAGGGAAGCTGCTAAGGAAATGAAGGGGGTTTAGATTCAACATTAAGCCCCAGGCGTGGGCTTGAGCACTTGCACCAGTCCTGGGGTTTAAGCCGCGTCCCACTGTCATTGCAGCTATCCCAGACCAGTATTTCTTCACTCCTGAGGTTTGCCGCCGGCAAAGATGGGGTAAGTCCAGGGACATACAGCCCAGGTGTGCACCCCTGTGTTCTTAAACCCGAGTTAGTGGGTCATCCCCAGGTGAAGTCCTCTGCCCTGTGTACTTTCAGTTACAGCAAAGTGCCACATATAATCATGTTCATCTTCGTGTTTATTTCACCAAGAGGTGGATAAGCCGTACTGCCTCACTTCCCGACAAACGCCCGTCTTCTCACGAGAACTTTCCCTTTTGGGAACTGAGATTATTTCCTTACCAATCTTGCAGTAGATACATGAAACTGTCCCCCTGGCTTTGGTTATAGTAGGACAGTCGACATTTCAAGGCCTGCCCTGGTTTTACATTAATAGAATGGAAATACCTGAGGCACCCATTTGGTGTTTGTTAATTGCTGGGCATGCCAGAGTCAGTAACTGGAAACTTACCATTATTTCCCAGAACTGTTTTGCCTGCCCTGAAAGTTACTATGGTGTGAGGCGGTGAAAACCGTGAGCGGTGAAAACCAGCCCCTGAACACACACAACTTAAGGCCTTGAGACCATTTCTTCCATGTAAAATTTGGCCCTCGTGAACTAGAGAGGTCTGTCCTTGACACCCCACCTCTGTCTTGTCAAAACCATCTGATAGCACCACAAGGGGCCTGTGGAATCACTGAACCCCAGAGAAGAGCACTGGGGCCCAACCACTGGGGTGGTGCCAGGGTACAGTCTCCAGGTCACAAAGGTATCTGTGGCCAGGGGTAGGGTCCACATCCAAGTAGCAGAGTTGGGCCAGCTGGGGAGCTTGTGGTGACAGGGGGGCTGAGCATCTGCAGAGCTTTGTGATGGGGTTCCATGGCCCAATTCCAGCCCTGATAGCAGCCAGAATGTGAGACTGATGTGACCCGTCCTCTGCAGGTGCAAGGGGCTTCTGTCTCCAGCAGCTGCCTGCCCCTCCTGAGGGCCAGAGGTTAGCAGCACGAGGAGAGGGAACAGCCATCATTCACACTCTTTGCTCAAGGCCATAGCACTCAAGAGTTTGGATTAAATTAGGACATGGATAAATCCATGAATAGGATCCTTGAGGATCACTGGGCTGACTGGGTTTCCCAGCCTGATTCCAGGGTTGAACTGCCCATGGGTCCCTAAAAAGTTTCTGGCTCTCTCCCTGGGATAAGGTGCACCGGCCTGAGCATAGCTTCCTCACACAACTGGGTGACGCCTCCATCCCCACGCCAAACCTTTGTCTAAAAGGCTGCTTCACATGTAGGGACCGATGTGCAGACCAGGCCATGGGAGGACTTATGAGCAAGTACTCCCCGATTGTTTACAAGTCAGTCAGTGACTACAATGGGCCGCAAACTGTGTTCACCACTTTTCTTACACCCAACATCTCCATGGCGCAGAATCCACATTTCACCACTGAAGAAATGAGAGTGCAGGGCTCACAGCCACAGTCTTCATTGGGTACAGTGCCATTCCCAGAAGTGACCAGCTAGCAGAGTGCGGGGAGGGTGACAGAGATCCTGGTGTGTATGTTTCTGTTCCTCCTGAAGTGTCTGGGTTTAATGAGTGACAAGACAGTAGTACCTGCTGACTGATTCCTCATCACCTTATCTCTCAGTCTCTGGGGTGGGCAAGGAGGAAGAAAGAAGGGTGTGATTCTAGGTAAGGCTGGTGGGTTGGAGGGGGCTTTAAACAGGTGCTAAAGATGGCAGATCTAGGTTATCAAGTGGGAAGAGTTGGGAAAACTTATGCTTAAGGAGAACATGTAGCAAATGAACCCAAACCACAGCCTCAGCAAACAAGAAGCAGCAGCACTTGGAACAGTGCACAGCTCCCCGCAGCCCCTGTGCTGGAGGCGCAGCGCCTGCCCTGCGGTTCCTCCGGTGGCCCTGGCTGGGCCCTGCCAGGCTCAGGCCTGTTCTCCCACTGCTTCTCCGCAGGCTCCTCCAGAGAGCAGCCTGGAGCTCCCTCAAGGAAGCCTCCAGCCATGGACTGCCCTTGACTGCCTACCTCCCTGTAGGGACCAGGGAGCAGGAGGAGGCCTGGCATTACGGTCTCTTCACTTTATTTCCTTCTGACTGAGACTGACTTGTACCTCTTAAACATCACACTTCTCAACTACAGTGCACACGGAGGCAAAACCCTACTTAGGAAGAGCTCAAGAGTGTGTGTGTGCAAATGTGTGTGTATCTGAGTGTGGGTGGTTTGCCTATGGGTGTGCTTGAGTGTGTGCATACACCAGCGTGTGCTCACGTATACGAGTGTGTGCCTATGTGTGCACATTTGTACTGGGTGAGGGGTACAGGGTGGCAACGGTCTCAGGTGTCACTTCGCTGGGTGCTCTGTTATCAGAGCTGACGCCAGTAAAATTAGGGTAAATTGCAAGCCTGGAGGCACATTTTAGTAAGCACCTTTCCCCTCCCCCAGCTTTCCTCACAGTGGAGAATCAGGGCTTTACATCTGACCTGCAAGGAGCTGAGATATGGGTGTGAGAAGGACTCTGTGTAGATATGAGCATGAGCTTTCCAGTCTGGATTCTGTCTATTTTCTGGGTGAGAATGCACATTCGCCAGAACCCAAAGAAACAAATTAGGCTTTCCACAACAACCATAGCTCCACTCCCTGGAACGGATGTCCTCTTTCTGGTTGGGACATAGGCTGTTAAGTTATACACTGTAACTTTGAGGTATTCAAGCTACAGAGTGAAAACAATGGAGTGGCTGCTGTTGTACATTTCAGTTCTCAAAGGTCACATTATAGTGATAGGAAATTTGGAGCTTGTTTCCTTAGCTTTCAGAAAAAGAAAAGTTAAATATAGTGTGCCCTTTAAAAACAGACACATTTTGCACATATGCACATTCATTACATTTATATGTATAGTGTATTTGCATTTGCTGGTGTGATTATTTCGTACCTCTCATCTTAATTCCCCACAAATATCATTTGATTTCCATTTATCAGTGATACAGCTATTTTTGACTATGATGTAGTTACTGTAATCTGTAGCTGCCAAATCTGATGTTGTAAAAAGAAATGATCTGTTCCTGACTTATTTTACAAGTCAGAATTCTACACCTTTACCTGAAGTGAGTGTAGGGGTGCCTGGGCCTCCTACTTCCCCATGCACAAATGTGCAAGTGGTAAGACACAGCAGAGAAGCACCCAGTTGGCCTCAGTCCTCCCAGCCCTAGATGGCAACCCCTCACTCTGCATGGCCCTGTGCGTGCCCTCCACACCTCAGAGTTGTTTGGCTATCTGGTTCTCTGCCGTCTTTTCAGGATCAGACCCCTCTTAGGTTTATAGCAAGGCCTTGAAGAATGATCAAGGCAGTGGGCCATGAACCTAACATCAGTGTCACAGATGAGCTGGGCAGAGGAAGGCCTCAGCCATGGTTGTCCAGTCAGAGACTTTAGTCCTGCTGCTTCATCTGTCTGTTTTTGTTTTTGTTTGTTTTAGAGAGAGTGTGTGTGCAGAAGAGGGGCAGAGAGGGGGAGAGAGAGAGAGAGAGAGAGACAGAATCACAAGCAGGCTCCACACTCAGCACAGAGCCTGATGGGGGGCTCAATCCCATGACCTTGGGACCATGACCTGAGCTGAAATCAAGAGTTGGACACTTAACTGGCTGAGCCACCCAGAGACCCCTCTTTCCCCTTTCCCTGTCTTGACTTTCCCTACTCCCCCATCCCTCCATTAAACCACTGAAGAAGCCACAACTCTTCTGATCACATTGAATAGGCTAGGTGTGTTGCAATTTGCCTTCCTTAAAACACAGGAAAGCAAAACGATCACAGTGGATTGGCATTAGAGCAGTGCTCACACCCCAGATTGATCCTGATGTTACTGCTTCAAAACCAACCATCCCAAAGCTTAGTTGGCCTCCATACTTACTCTGCACACTGGCCTGCAGTTTGGATAGGGCTCTGCCAGGACAGCTCCACATGTGGGGCATCAGCTGATGCCCCAAAGGCTAGGCTAGAGTCACAACACCCTTCCCCAGCTGACTGTTGTGCTCCTTTGCTTGGAAACTTCTCAGGCTCTGGCCAAACAGCCACACAGTCTAGATTGTCTCACAATATGTGTCTGGATCCCAACAGAGATAGGCAGGAGCTGGGTAGCTTCTTGACCTAGCTGGGATGCCCCTCTGTCCTTTCCACCATACTTTCATGAGAAGTAGTCACTGAGCCCAGCCCAGAATCCAGGGCAGCCCGCCTTTGATGGGAGAGCACCGAGGAGCCACAGACATGTGCCTATGTTCGCCATGTTGTCAGAGCCCTCCAGCCCCAATCTCCTTTGCCAAAACACATTAATGATGAAAGGGGTGAGCCAAAACATACAGAACTGGGCTACTGTAGAGTTGTGTCAGGGGTCTTGCACAGAGGATGGGTGGCATACCTCAGATAGTATTCTGCAAGTGGCAGCAAGAGTATCTGAAAAACCTATTACCTTCTAGGGCTTCAGTCTCTGGTAAAGCCAGAGACAGGATTCATTCCAGTGCGTTTGAGCCCCTCTTTATTTTCAGTCCCACTTCTACCCCAAGAAGAAAGTGTTCTGAGGTTTGAGAGCTGCCACACCTTCCCAGCACATGACTGTGCACCTGGTACCCGTGCTGGCCAGTGTCCTGAGTTCTCATCTAGAGCTGAAACCTGCCTGTGATTAACCAATCACTGTAAGATACTCATCAAACAATGTGAAGAAAAAGCTTTCTACAACACAGACATGTTAGGCCCTAGACGAGTTACTTTAGAAAAAACGGGATCCTAGTAAGGAGGGAAGCTTGGGGCAAAGTACCAGGAAATCCTTTGACCAGAAGTGTTGCTCGATTGGGGAAGTGTCCCAAAGGAAGTGGGAGACAGCTGCAAGCGTGATGCATGCCCCGCCCCCAGCCTTCCCACTAGAGAACAGGGCACCTCCCTTTGTATGTCAGTCCTCCAGTTCCTCTCCTAGGACAGCCAGCTGGGACATCCTTGTTGCTGCATCCACTAATATCAGAAAAAAAAAAAAGGAGTTCCTTCATTTGCCATAATAAATAGGGCTTTTTTCAAGCCCTTATTTTCCTCCTTACCCTGTTCTCATCATTTGAAAAGTGGAAGGTCACAGACTAAGGAAAGGACCTTCTGCTCTGCTATGTAGTGTTCTGTACTGTTGGGAACAGAACGTCCAGGGCCAGCTCTGTTTGCTTTAACCAGCATGCCTTCTGTCACTGCAGAATTATGAAGTGAAGAGCGTCCTCGGAAAGGAGGTGGGGTTGTTGAATTGTTTTGTCCAGTCCATAACCACCCACCCAGCTAGCTGCGTTGGATTGGAGGAAATTGAGCTCCTGACTGCAGGAAGAGCCTCTTCCCAACACTGCCAGTTGCCATAGGAGCATGAACTTTGTGATGCAGTCACGGTGGTGGTGGAGGTGGTGGTTTGGGGTAGTTATTTGTTAACTAAAGACAGAGCAAATATACTGTATGATCTTGAAATGGAACTTAGATTTTTTTCTGGGGCAAATGTTAGTAAGATAATTTTGTAAAGTATACATCAAAGTACTTTTTTCTACAGTTTTATGACCTTTCTGCAAATTTGGGAACATGTTATATTAAAACTTAAATAAGCTTGGTCTTCACTTTGTATTTCATCTTAGGCAGTATTAAAACAGCAAGAAAATAAAATTCTGTTCATTTGTAATTTTTAAGTTTTTAAAACTGTTACCCATAAAGTATAGATAAGTTACCTGGTCTGATTATTGCCGTACTGGACAGAAAGGCCTGTTTAATCATGATGGGTACTGTGCACAGAGAGCCAATATTACAGACTCAAGAGGAGTGATTGGTTATTGTTGGCAGAGATTTAAGTTAACATGAAATGATTAATAAATTGTCTTTAGACAATAAAGATTTTGTTTCTTCCTTTATAACAGTATAATCATGATGGACCAAGGTTAATTACATAAGACAGACCTAGCAGTTCAGAGCAAGAAAGGGTGCCTAGTGCCCGCTCTAACTGGGGGGAAAGGCTAACGGCTCTATTTGTCTCGATTAAGCTTTGAGACATTACAATGACTGACAGGACTGCTGGTTTTGAGTAGCTTTTTGACTGTCTTCTGCATCTACTGCAGAACTATTATATATTTACGCCCACTTTCAAAATCTACTGGAAGCTGTACCTAAGACTGAGAAAAGTGAAAGCAAAGTCCCATGAAAGCCAAAGAAGACTTAGACATGCTGTTGGGACAGCCTGAGCCCCTCCCCGCACCCCTCACCCCTGGAGCAGCCAACTGAAGTTAGGGAGCCCTTCGGCTCTTCTCTATCCAAGAGCCCCTAAATCAACTGCAGGAGTGGTCATCGAGCCAGCGTCCTCCCCAAGTCCAGGTGTTCTCTGGGAGAACCTTCCACCAGAAAGCTGCTAGCTTAGCACGAGGTTACCGGGCTTCCCCGATATTGGATACATAGAACATCTGGAGGTGGACTCTGGCAGGTTTCAAAAGCAAAGCAGATGCCCTTTTCTAAGAGACTCCGTTCCCCCTCAGGGACACACACCTGGGTCCCGCGGCCTCCCTGGTGCCTTGCTGCACGCCTGGCACTGGAATGTGCCCTTCCCCAGCGAGGTCCTGGGGCCACCAGCATTCAGGAGTCACTGTGAATACGGAAATCGGGTGGTTTTCAATGCTTCTTTATTCTTACAAATGCTGTAAAAATTAATATAAAAAAGTGATCATGCTCAGTCTTTTCCTCTGACCTACGATACAAAGAGTTTGTCTGAAAAGTCTTTTTCTTTTCTTTTCTTTTTTACAAATGTACCTTAGCTGCATCAACAGGAATAAGATGTAGAAAAGCTACCATTATAAAAATAATTTAAGGGGAAATAAACACCTATAGCTCCTCTTGAAGTTCAGTGGTGGTTAAGTCCAGGCTGTAGGCTCCTCCACTCGTGCGTCCCAAAGAAACTGCCGCCGGCGTCCGGGCGGGGCGCGCTCGGCTCCCGGGCCCGTCGGGTCTGAGGTATCGGTCGTTGGTGAGTCTCTCCCGCCCCCGGGCCGCGCGTTACCGGCAGTCGGTGGCCCCGGAGGCCGGCAGGAAGGGCGGACTGGGCAGCTGCTTGAAGAACTGCCGGAGGCCGGCCAGGTCCCGCGTGAGCTGCTCCACGCGCTGGTGCAGCTTCTCGTTTTCGGCCGACAGCTCCACCAGCTTCTGCTGCATCTCCTGGTTGCGCCGCTTGGCCTTGCACGGCGATGTCGTTGCGCTCGCGCCGCTGCCTGTGCTCCGGGCTGCCGCGGTCCGGGCCCCTCTTGCCCGCGCTCTTCTCCCGGGCCGGGCCTGGGGCGGGACTCGGCCCCGGGCTGCAGCGCTGCGGTTCGGGCGGCGTGGGCGGCGTGGGCTGCGCGGCGGCCGCCAGGCTCACCACCGTCTGCGCACACGCGGCCACCTGCGCCGGCAGCAGCGAGCCGGGCGCGTCGCCGTCGCCCCAGTCGGGCTCGCGCTTGAGCGGACGCGGGGCGGCGGTGCCCGGGCCGTGGGGACGCGCGAGACCGCCAGGCAGCAGCTCCAGGGCTCCCGCGGCGGCGCCCGCCGCGCCCGCCTTGTGGTTGCTGTTGAAGAGGTCGGCGAAGAGCTCGTCGTGGCACAGCTCTAGGGTGGGCACGGCGGCCATGGAGTCGAGGTAAGCGCTGAAGTCGATGGCGCTCTCGTCGTCGTACATGGCAGGAGCCATGGCGCCCGGCTCGGCCAGGCTTCCTGACTCGCTCTCGCGTCCCGGCTTGCCCGCCCGGCCCGGCTCGTAAAAGGGCGCGGGCTCCGCGGGCCAGGGCGCGCCGCGCCGTCCAGGCTGAAGAGCGCGGCGCTCATGGCGGCGTCGGGCCGGCCTCCGTGTCCGAGCGCGGCTGTCACCTCGCTGGGCCGGGCCCCGCCGCCTTTTCTAGCCCGAGCTGACGCACACGCCCCGCCCCGGCTCCAGAACCGCGGGGGCGCCCCGGGGCCGCGGGGAGGGGGCGGCGGGCGGTGGCGTCCAGGGAGACCCCGCCCCGAGCCCCTCGCCCGGCCCCGGAGCCGCCCCCGAGCCCCCCCTCTCCCCCGGCCGCCGTCCTCTCGCTGCCCCCACCCCCGCCGCGTCCGGCGCTGGAGGGGAAGGGGCAGCACTTCCTCCCCGCCCCCGGCCCGGCCCGAGCGCCTCTGCTGGGAATGACCCTCCCTCCGCCCGCACTCCGACTCCTTCTTTCCTTCCTGTTTGTTGGGTTTGGAGCCACTTCGCTCTTTGGAGCGGCAGTGAAATCAAAACCAGGACTTGGCTGCGGCGCGCGTGTCCCGGGCCGGTTCCTGTTGTCAGAGGGAGCTCAAACTGGGGGAGGGCGACTGCGGGACCGAGGACAGAGCGCGGAGACGTGCTCCAGCGACGGCTCCGGCCCCGAGGACCCTGGTCTGCGTCCCGAGCGGCGAGGAGGGCGCAGTGGGGGCTGCCTCGCGCGATTCCGGGAATTCGGGGCCCAATTTGGCCCTAGGGGCGAGGCTCCGGGTCGAGGCTCGGCGTCGCGGCTGGAGGCCGCAGGGACAGCGGGACGCAGCAGAGGGGAGAGGTGGGGTCACGACGGACGCTTGAGCGGCCGGCCGCGCTAAATGCAAGCGGCTCTCGCGTGCGCGGGCCCCGCCAGGCGCGACGGCCGGCTCGGACCCCGCGCTCGCCGCGCTTCCCGCGAGCTCCCGCGCACTAGCGTTCGCGCTAGGCCTGCGGCAGCAGTGCCATCTGGCGGCGGTGCCTTGCTCCAGTCCTATTTTCAGTTCCTGGCTCTTTTCTCTGTGCTCGGTTTTCCAAAAAGAAGTCCTTCTGAATCTAAAGCAGTTGGGTCCTCTTTCGGAGAACGAGATTTGCACGAGCAGCTCTGACAGAGTATTAAATTGCTAGCTCTTTATACTGTGAAGTGCGTGAAGACACAGTATGGATTGATTTTGTTCCTTGAGTTTCCTGCAATTTGGGGCAGGCATTTCTGGTCAACTCCATTTATTAGATCACTGCCCTTATTCAAACGTGGCCTCATTCTCACCTCAGTGCTTGGCTTCGGCTTCTCACTCACCAGACTTCGGCGCCAAACACCTAATGCTCCACAAACTGCTCTCTGCGGGCAGTTCCAGAGGTGATTTCTAATGAAGTCCTGTGGATGTTTTATAGATTTTCTACGAGGACAAACATGTTGCTTTAGAATCACTTGGAGGCCGCATGATGTTTATGTTACACTATTGATTCATTTCCTAGGGTAAAACCCAGGGACACGTATAGTGTGGGCTCATGCATAAACAAAGAAAAGCCTAGGACATACATATGTCTTGGTTCTTATTTTTTTAGGAACTCAGAAACACTATCGAAGCTCTCTCCAATCAGAGGATGCAAAATGAATATACGGAGGAACCGTACTCTTATGAAAATGATTCAGTGAGATAATTAGTAGATTCAAATATCAGATTAGGATTGAGTTTTAAAGGGATGCTAGGCCAACATTTTTAAAAATGTATTATGCATGTGGAAACTAATTTGACGATAAACTATTTGTAAAAATAAAAAAATGTATTATGCACGAATAATAACTTTTAGATTTCAAAAAATTTTTCCCTTTTCCAGAAGGAGAGAGAGGGGTCCATGACTAGTAAACAATGATTTGTTGTGACATTTTAGGGCAAATTAAAGGCTTTTCTAAAAAATAAAACAATCGAAAGTTGAGGGGATTTTTGACAGTAGTTCATAGTCCTTTCTTAAACATCTTCTCTTTCTGCCCTTTCCCTGCTCTACTATAAATTTACTCAAGATAAGTACCTATTTGTTCATCATTTCTCATCGTTAGGGATCTGTTTCAAGTAATTACTTGAGACTTCTTGAGTCTGATATTCTGATGACTGCCGAAATGAAGGCATCAAGTAGGAAAGCATTCCTTCAAAACATTGGAAGCATTGGATTCCCATGTTTATGAGGCTGCACCTATGCTGAGCACAGTTGAGATATTCAGATGACGTCCACTCCCTGTGGACTTTCTAAACACATTAGAAATTCAGGAAGCTGAAAATGCTTAAAATATGCTCTAGTATTGTTGAGCACTGTCAGAATGAGAAAGTCCATTGGAGTTCCTCCTGCACATTTATAACAGTGACCAGAACTCTGTTCTGATGAGAGACCATTTTTGGGTGCTTCCTGTGGCACAGGATGTGAACAAGAACAGGTCTCCTCCAAGTTAAAGTCTGAAACAGTGCAAATGTTCTGTGAGCAGTGCTATCAAAAATGTGAAAAGGAAGTTTCAAGAGAGACAGTGTTGACTTCGGCACCCTCTTTAGATTATTATTCTCAACTATCACATTAGATGTATTGTTAACCTGCCTTAGGGCTTATTGTAACTTCCTGGTATATTTCTGCCTGTTTTGTCTCAGACAACAGTGAGATTACAAATACAGACTTTTTTCGATAAACCTTATTCAAATATATTAGTTTTGAAAAGGCAAGACAGGGGTTAAAGTGATGAAAACACAGGTCCATGTGTGCTGGGGTCACACGTATTTATGTATCTTATAAAAACCTACTATGATTGGTAAAAATTGCTGCATTCACCTCAGCCCCTGTAATTTATGACAGCGAGCCCCCAGATCACACAGAGCCAGGTATTTGCTTATGTGGGTCAGTTGTCCAAGCTGTCATGTAAAATTTGGCTCACAGTCCCACTAATAAAAACACAAAGGAGAGGCGGTTTGCCTCCCCAACCTGTTTTCTTGTGACATGGACTTATCCCACGTCAGCCACACCTGCCTGTCTTCCCTGCCACAGCCCACCTCCTCAGCCACACCCTGGCTGGCACTTTGCCCACCCAAAATCAATCCATTTCGCTCATGGCCTCCAAGCAGTCTTTGAAGAGGAAGATACCACATTACTATGTTCCTTAGAATCTTCTGAAAAGTTCTTTGCTAAGCCAGTAGTGTTTCACTTTCTAAGTGTGACCTCTCCACTGCCCACTTTTTTCAATCCGTTTCCTACCACAAACAACTGACCCGTGACTCAACTCTGAATAGCCTCCAGACCTGCCTGGTGCCCCGTGTGTGACGCTGAGGGCTCTGCTGACAGGGCTCTTCCTCTGCTGCTTGGCTGGCCGCGTCCTTCCATCAACTCTCCAGCCCTACCAAAATGTCACCTTTCTGTCGCCTTCTGTGACTTTTTTTTAGCCAAACTAATCATTTCCTCATCTGGCTTCTCAGAAACATACAACCCACATATTGCCAATTATTAGATGTACATTTTTCATATTTTGTTGACATTGAGATTCATATGACAATCAGCATCGGCCAACGTGTCAGTTGGGGTGTTTGTAATTGTTTGCATGGGGGTGTCAGGCTGGGAGTGAGTCCTGGGAGTGGTGACGGACGGTGTGTCTTTAAGGGATTCCACATCAAAAACTCTCACGGTGGAATGGACAGCAGTGTTGTGGGAAAGAGCCCAACCATCAATGACAATTGAAAAGTGATTGAGAGGAGGAAAACGGTGAATGTGAAGTGTAGAAATGTCATAAGCCATGTACCCGGCTTATATTTTCCTGTTGACATATGCATTCATGTGATATATTATTAAAATCAATGTCTGTAGGAGACTAAGTTCTTTATAAGAGTACAACTTGGTAATTTTAAGAAAATGAGAGGAGCCAAGTCCCTAAAAGTAGTGGAGTAGGGAAGACCAGGGATCTCTCCCTCCACAGCAACAACTGGCAAACCTGTCAGAATCAACTTTCGTAGAAGTCTAAAGTCTGGCCAGAAACTTGGGAGGAAAGCACGAGGAAGAAAGAAGCGGCTCCAGTGCCAGCACACAGGCGTGGCGGCATTTTACATTTCCCATGCGCTGTCCCCGGCCTCCGCCTCGCTGGCGGTCAAGCAGACAGCTCCGGGTGTGGCTGCAGTGCCAGACGGAGCGATTCAGACTGTTCTCAGTGAACTGACCGCCTGTATTTGGATCTCTCCAGTGACCCCCTGAGGGACTGCAGCAAAGGGTGGCATTTGCTAAAAGCAAGTAGGAGCAAAGCTACCGGCTGTAGTGGCCTAAGACAAGTGAAAGAGACCAAACCCTGGGGAAGGAAGATTCTGTAAAAGGAGATACCCAGGGGAGAAGGGCTCTACAAGCTCTTGCATATTCCAGGAAATCAGGAAGTCCGCAGGCATGCACAGGGCGGGCTGCAGACGCAGGACCGGAGAATACCCCCGTCTTTCACTTCTGGCTGAACTTCATGCTCCACTCATTCAGGAAGTGAAAGCTAAGGCAGAATTAATTTTAAAAACCCTAGCTAAGCATTAAAGGAGTATCCCAACACACAGTCTGCAAAAACTAAAAGTGTAGAGTGTGTGTGTGTCTGTGTCTGTGTGTGTGTACATATACATACATACTTCTGGCTTTAGGCATTTAAGGTAACCATTAAAATAAAGGCTATATTCATGAGTCAATCAATATGATACATGACATCAGTAACAGAAAGGATAAAAACCATATGATATTTCAACAAATTTTTTAAAAAAAAAGCTTTCTACAAAGTACATCCACTCATGATTTAAAAAAAAAAAAAAACCTCAACAAAGTAGATTTAGAGGGAACATAACATAATAAAGGTCTTACATGAAGAACTCGCAATGAACACCATACTCACAGTGGGGAAAAATGAGAGCTTTTCCCCTAAGGCAGGAATAAGACAGGAATGTCCACTCTCACCGTTATTATTTAACATAGTGCTGGAAGTCTGAAGCCACACTATAGTCAGACAATGAAAAGAAACAAAAGCCATGTGAATCACTAAGGAAGAAGTCAAACTTTCACTATTTGCAGATGACAGGATACTATATATAATTACTGCCCATATTTTCTTCTAGGAGTTTTATGGCTTCAGGTGTCACACTTAGATCTTTAATCCATTTTCAGTTTATTTTTGTGTATGGTGTGAGAAAGTAGTCTTTTGCATGTATCTGTTCAGTTTGTTTTGCATCTTGTCCAGTTTTTCCAACACTATTTCTTGAAGATACTGTCTTTCCCATAATGTATATTCTTGCCTCCTGTGTCACAGATTAGTTGCCCATATAAGCATGCATTTATTTCTGGGCTTTCTTTGACACTCACCATAGAAATATTTTTCTAGATAGGTCTCCTGACACAAGGGAAACAAAAGCAAAAATAAACTATTGGGACTACATCAAAATAAAGGCTTTTGCACAGCAAAGGAAACCATAAACAAAGCAAAAAGTCAACCTACTGAATGGGAGAAGATATTTGTAAATGACGTATACAATAAGGGGTTAATATCCAAAATATATAAAGAAATTATACAACTCAGCACCAAAAAAAAAAAACCCCAAAAATCTGATTAAAAAATTGGCTGAAGACCTGAATAGCCATTTTTCCATAGAAGATAATAAACAGACACATGAAAAATGCTCAACATCACTAATCATCAGGGAGATGCAAATAAGATGTCACCTTACACTTGTCAGGATGGCTAGAATCAAAAAGACAAGAAAAACAAGTGTTGGCAAGGATGTGGAGAAAAAGAACCCTTGTGCACTATTAATGGGAATATAAATTGGCGTAGCTATTGTGTAAAACAGTATGTAGGTTCCTCAAAATTTAAAAATAGAGCTACCATTTGATCCAGTAATTCCACCACTGGGTATTTACTGAAAGAAAAAAAAAACACTAATTTGAAAAGATACATGCATCTTTATGTTTATTGCAGCATTCTTTTTTTTTAAAGTGTGTTTTTAAATTTT
This sequence comes from Proteles cristata cristata, assembly GCA_017311185.1. NCBI lineage: Eukaryota > Metazoa > Chordata > Mammalia > Carnivora > Hyaenidae > Proteles > Proteles cristata. Next base: position 70,364 of record JAESUZ010004577.1, read on the forward strand.
TTTAAACATTTATTCATTCATGAGACAGACAGAGCATGAGTGGGGAAAGGGCAGAGAGAGAGGGAGACACAGAATCTGAAGCAGGCTCCAGACTGCAAGTTCATGGTTTGAGCCCGATGTAGGGCTCAAACCATGAACTGTGAGATCGTGACCCGAGCCAAAGTCAGATGCTTAACCAACTGAGTCACCCAGGTGCTTCCTGCAACATTATTTTCAATAACCAAGATATAGAAGTAACACAAGTGTCCACTGATTGATAAATAAATAAAGAAGATATGGTGTATACACACACACATGCGCACGCGCATATGTGCCCACAGGTACACTCACTGCAATATTAGCCATAAAAAAGAATGAGACCTTGCCACATTTGTAATAACATGGCTTACCCATTAATGAAACAAGTTGGAGAAAGACATATACCATATAGTTTCCCTTACATGTGGATTCTAAAAAACAAATAAACATATGAAAAGCAGAAACAGACCCATAAATACAGAGAACAAACTAATAATTGTAAGGGGGGAAGGGTGGAAGGATGGACAGAATGGGTGAAGGGCAGTGGGCGACACGGTCTTCCAGTTATGGAATGAATAAGCCATGTGGATAAAAGGCACAGCACAGGGAATACAGTTAATGGTGACACTGTAGCTACACTTGTGAATATAGCACAGTGAACAGAGTTGTCAAATCACTATGTTGTACACCTGAAACTTGTGTAATATTGCATGTTAAGTCTACTTCAGTTAAAAGAAATACAATTTAGGGACACCTGTGTGGCTCAGTCAGTTGTGTCTGACTCTTGATTTCGACTCAGGTCATTATCTCATGGTTCGTGAGTTCAAGCCCTCTGTCAGGCTCTGCACTTGATATTCTGTCTCTCCCTCTCTCTCCTCCCATTGTGCTTGCGCACACAACTGTTCTCTCTTTCTCTCTTAAAATATACAAATGTTAAAAAAAATACAATTAAAAATTTTTAAATTCTGGATAGATTTTTAAATAATGACAATGAGAAAGTTAATATATCCAACTCTATACATACCCTGTGATCAGTATTAAAATTCCAGTGGCATTATGTATGGCAAATTTGTATAGAACAACAGAAGGGCTTAGGGGCACCTGGGTGACTCAGTTGGTTAAGCGTCCGACTTGGGCTCAGGTCATGATCTCATGGTTCGTGGGTTTGAGCCCTGCATCAGACTCCCGCGTCAGGCTCCGTGCTGACAGCTAGCTCAGAGCCTGAAGTCTGCTTCAGATTCTGTAACTCCCTCTTTCTCTGACCCTCCCCTGCTCACGCTCTCTCTCTCCTCTCTCCCTCTCTCTCAAAAATAAATGAAACATTAAAAAAATAAAAACGGAAAGAAAAAACAAGAGAGTTTAAAATAACACTTAAAAAACAAAAGAAGAGCCCAAATAGCTAAAGCAATCATGAGGGGAAATAAAAACCCAAAAGGATCACAGTTCTTGATTTAAACTATACTAGTAAGCTATAGTAATTAAAATAGTATGGTACTGTAATAAAAATAGACACACAAGCCAATGAAATAGAATAGAGACCCTAGAATTAAACCCCTGCATATATGGCCAACTAGTATTTATAAGGAAGCCAAGAATGTCCAATGGAGAAAGGATTGTCTCTTCAAATAACAATGTTGGGAAACGGAATGACCACATACCAAAAAATTAAAACTGGACCCCCATTTTATGCCACTCATAATAATTAACTTGAAATGGATCAAAGACTCAAACATAAGACCTGAAACCATAAAACTCCTACAAGAAAACATAAAGAAGACCCTCAACATTAGTGTTGACAATGCTTTTGTGGACATGACACCAAAAGCACAGACAATAAAGGGAAATTTCCACAAGTGGATTATATCAAACTTAAAAGCGTCTGTACTGCAAAAGAAACGGTGGACAAAATCAAAAGGCAACCTCTGGAATTGGAGATAATTTTTTGCAAACCATGTATCCAAAATTCAAAAAGATCTCATACAACTTAATAATGTTCAAATTTGATTAAGACAGAGAGGAGAAACCAAAGTTAATTTTTTTCAATGAAGACATCCAAATGGCCAACAGGTAAATGAAAAGGTGCTCAACATCACTCACTACTCATCAGATAAATGTAAATCACAACTACAATGAGATATCACCTCACACCTGTCAAAATGGCTATCCTCAAGAAGATAAGAGATACAAGTATATCTTGTATCCACATAAGGATGTAGGCAAAAAGGGAATTGTGCACTGTTGGCAAGATTGTATACTGGTTCAGCTATTATGGAGAACTGTATGTATCTTCCTGAAAAATCAAAAATAGAATTACTACTTGTGTGTATATATCCAAAGGAAATGAAAACAGGTTATAAAAGACATATACACACCATTGTGTTTATTGCAGCATTATTCACAGTAGCCAAGACATGGACACAACCTAAGTGTCCTTTAACAGAGAGTGGATAAAGAAGATGTAGTCTATATAAACAATGGAGCACTACTCAGCCATGAGATAAAAGGAAATATGGCCATTTGCACCAACATGGATAGACCTCGAGGACATTATGCTAAGTGAGATAAGTCAGACACAGAAAGATACTGTATGACATCTCTTATATGTGCAATCTAGAAAGCACTGAACACACACACACACACACACACACACACACACACACACACAGCAGAGAATGGAATTATGGTTACCAGGGAGAGGGGATAAGGGAATAGGACAGATGTTGTTTAAGGGTACATACTTGTAACTAGTAGATAAATAAGTCCTGGAGATCTCATAAATAGAGCAGTGATTACACACAACAAAACTGTATTATAAACATTAAACTTGGTAAGAGACTACGTCTCAGTGGGACATGCCACGGGTGGCCAGGAAGGGCATCTCCCCCGAGTGGGCCACTGCTGCAGCAGAAATGTGTCCCCCAGGAGTCCCCGACCGGCTCAGGATCGTCACCCCGCCTCACACAGCCAAGTGACAAGGGCCGGGCCCTGTGCCTGGGGGCCCGTCTGCCGCCTGACCAGGCTCGGAGGGGACCTGGTGAGGCCCCGGCAGATCTGCTCCTAAGGTCACAGGCTGCCCCGCCAACAGCTCTGGGAGACAGCAAGGGGCCCCGGGCCTCCCACTCCGAGGGCCCCTCGCCTGGAAAGGGGAGCTTCCTTCCACCCAGAATGTGCCTTCCACCTGGCAGGGTGGCCCCGTGGGTCGTGGGCAGGGGCCCTTGTCCTTCCTTCTAGGGCGCCACTCACTCTTCAGGGGCGGCGGTCAGGGCCAGCCTGCCGTCCAGCTCCCACACCACGGCCCCACCTGTGCCACCTTCCGGGACAAGCCCTGGGGCTCCGTCTCAGCAGCAAAGGCAACCTCGTGCCAGAGGCCTGAAAACTAGGGTTACGGGGAGGCGGAGGGCGCCGCCCTGGGCATGCCACCTTCCCACCCAGCGGGACAGCAGTCTGGACAATTCCAGGGCCTCCAGACAGAGTGGGTCCGGAAGGGTCTCTCGGGCGTGTTCACGGTGGGCCCATCCCCGGTGGCGGGTGCCCTGAGCTCCACCACCTTGGCAAAGTCGAAGTCCTTCAGCGGCGGGTCCTGTGTGCCCGCCATCAGCACCACGAGCGGCCCCAGCAGGGCCGTGAGCATGTGCCCTTCATGTCTGAGCCCCTGGGCAGCAGGGATCGGCTCCCCAAACCACAGGCGCCCGGCCTTGGTGCCCAGCCGGGGGCTTATGTGCTTCCCCGAGGGCACGGGGGAGGGGCGGCTGCCGACCCCATTGTGCCCGGACAGCCTGTGGCAGAGCCGCCACCCATGGCCAGGCCAGGGGGACCCCACATGTGCCCTGTATCTATCACTGCCCTTTCGCTGGCTCTGCGGTCATACCTGCTGGGCCCCAGGCCCCGGGAGAAAGCCACCCTGCACCTCAGACCCTATGTCCCCGTGGCCGGAGGAAGAAACAGGGCAGGAGGGGACGCTCTGACCCCGGCACATTTCTGCCCCCAGAACGCACTTTGGGAATGCGTGCTGGTGTGAGGACCGCGGGCAGGAGCTGGTCAGGACCGGACAGCTGCCCAGAACACCCTGGGCCCCCCCTTACACAACCCCACGGCCCACCTCAGAGCCCCAGACATGCCCAGGATGTGGGCCGTGCGCCCGAGGGCCTCTGGCCAGCAAGGCAGGACAGAGGGCACAGATGCCCACGCAGCGCTGACGGCCCAGCCCAGGGCTGCCAGCAGCAAGGACTGGGACGCACTGACCCCTCGGGCCCTGACGGCCGCTTACGAAGCCTTTTGAAGAAGCCCCGGTGGTCAGCCAACGGCCAATCGGCAGCGTCCTGCCAACCCAGGCAGAAGCGAAAGGTGACCCCACTTCCTGACATTCTCTCTTCACCCAAAATATTGTTCCCCGGGGTGGAGACCCGTCTCCATCACACGCGTGCAGAGCTGAGAGCAGAGGGCGCAAGACACCTGCCCAGGTTCACCCAGCAGGTGGGCGTCACGCGTCATCTGCCCTTGACCTCTGCCCCCACGCCCTACGAACGGAGGGAGAGGTGGTGGCCAAGTCGGGAGGCCGTGGGCAGGGGGGCCGGAGCCAGGGCCAGGGGGTGGGGACAGAGACGCGGTGGAGACGGAAGGGGGTGCTGCCAACGGGCCTGAAAGGGAGTCTTGGGGTCACAGCTCCGCGGGGAGCTGAGGGGTGGGACCCGCGAGAGGCAGCAGCCAGGATGACTCAGCAGTTCACACTGTTGGCTCATGACGGAGGCACCAGGGCCACGGCGTGACCTCGGAGGTGGGCACCGGCTGGCCCGGCCAGGGGGGTCAGCAGTGGTTGGGGCACCTCCCGTTTTGGTTGTGCTATGCCGGCCCCCGCCCCCCCACCCCAGCCTCCGCACGCGGCCCTGTGTTTGCCCTGCAGCTGGGACCCCCGGGAAGGCTCTGATCTCTCAGAACCTGTGGTTTTAAGTGATGTCTGACAGGACAATGTGTCCTCTGTGCCCTCCCACTGCTGCCCCCGCCACCGCGGCGCCCGGACCGGGGGGTTCTGCCTTGTGCCTCAAGTAGAAGCTGGGATTCCCTGCACCCAGGACCGGCCGGCTCACAGCCGCCCCCCGCGCCCCCACCCCCCCAGAGCAAGGCCCTCTGGATTATTTCACCAGCGTGGAGACCAGCTTCCCAGGACACGGAGGTGCCCCATGGCCACCCGAGCGTCTGGGGAGCCCGAGAAACACACTCGGGGCAGTGGGTTTGGCGTGGGGTTTATTCAGAGCAAGTGCCAGCAGCCCCCTGGGGTCGGCCCAGGCTTGGAGTGTCTGGCCTGGGGACAGGGAATCTTCAAGATCAGCTCGTGAGACACAGAAGAACAAAGCCTCAGGGCAGTGGTCGGGGCCACGAGTGGGAGCCCGAGTCTTCGCTGCATGACTGTGAGCAAACAGCCTCCCTGGGCCTCGGTTTCTCTGTCTGCAAAGCAGGGTGACAGTCCCCACCTCTCGGGGCCCGGGGGATGGGCCAGCACAGTGTGGGTGTGGGGCACGGGGACCGGGGGACGGGGCCCACGGGCCTGTGGCCCCAGCCAGGTGGGACGTGCAGGCCCAGCCTCCCCCCTTCCCTCTCCCAGCCCTGACCTCAGGCCCCAGCCTCCAGGGTCCCCATCTGGCATCCTGGGTCCAGAGGGTCTCGGGCCCCCATCAGGCCGGGAGACAGCCTGGGGGTCACGGCACAGTGGGGACGCTAACCTCCTGCAGGAGCTTGGCACACCTCCCTGCGGGACAGGGGAGTGTGAGGCGCTGGGTCACTAGCCCCAGACCCTATCCTCGGGGCCCCCAGCCCACGGCCCCCTGGGAAGGCCCGGTGCTCACCGTGCCGGGCCACCAAGTACAGCCCTGTGTCGCCATCAACTCCCGGAACCTCCAGAAGCCGGGTCATACTCATCCTCAAGGCTCCGAGCTGTGGAGAGCGCAAGGGGCTGGGCTGGGCGGATGCGGAAGCGCCCCCTCCCCCCCCTTCCCCGCAGGTGGCACTTACTAAAGTACTTGAGCACGTGGAAGGCCCGGCCCTGCCAGTGCAGGGACACCCTCAGAATGGCGTCCTGCTCGTAGTCCGTGTCTATCACGTGCATCTCCCTGTGGCCTGGGGGCAGCGGCGGGGGGAGCCCGGTGCCCGTGTGCAGATGGGTGCCCCTCCGGTTGGCTGACCCAGAGGCAGGGTCTGCGGGGCCTGCCTCCCTCCTCTCCCCGCCCAGCACCCGGACCCTCCCGTGATATAGGCAGGGGGCCGCCGGGAGGTCCCTTGAATGATGACGCAGTTTGTGCTAAGAGAATGGGAGAGCCTGGGGCGTGAGGAGGAGCGCAGGGAACAGCATGAGGAACAGCACAGGAAGTGGTGAGGCCAAGTGTAGCTGGAATGCAGGGCCAGGGGCTTGTAACTGCGGCAGCAGGGCAATGGGTCTCACCAGGAAAAACAAATCGCCCCGAAACATCTATTTCTGAGCCCACTATTTTTCCTGTCTCGCAACTTCCTGAGCTGAAAGGGAGCAAAGGGCTCATCACAAAAAGGCCAGCCTGCGTTCCAAGGGGGGGTGGGGGGCGTGTCTTCAGAAAGGGCTGCCCCAGCGGATCTGTCCCCAGGAGGCCCGGGCGGGCTGAGGGTGGTGGCTGTGCCAGCCTCTGCCCCATGGGCTCCGTGAACACCAGGAGCCCCAGCACGGATCTCGGTCTTCTCGGTTTATGGGTCTTTATCAAAACTCTGCGCGTATCTTCAGGAGCAGCCATGGGTCGAGGAGCAGGTCGATGCGGGGCGGCTGTGGGAGCCTGGGGGGCGGGTGCTGGGGACGCCAGTCAGGGTCCTGTGTTTTGGATGCAGCAGGCTCTAGTCCACCAAAGTCCCGCAGCTCCCGCTGGTGCGGCCTGGGCCCCTCACCTGTTGAACGCAGCCTTCACCGTCAGCTCGTCCCCACTCAAGGTCAGGAACAAGGCCTCCATCCTCTTTGGGGTCTTCAGTGCCAGGTTTTGGCTGGAGGCCACGCTGACTTCCTGCCCAAATCCTACGATCTAGAGAGAGAAGCCGGAGCCCCGTCCAAGGGAGCGAGTGCCCCCAGGACCACCTGGGCAGGGGCCGCTGGGCTCTGAAGGTCAGCAAGCCTTTGTGGCAAAGCAGCAGCCGTCACCTTCCTGAGCGTCCCTGCGGCCGGCCAGGACACCAGGGGCGGCGGTGTCCAGAGCCCGAAAGAGAGGAGGTGGCAGCCAGCAGCCCCGTCCCCCGTGGGAGGGGCACAGCTACGCCCAGCTGCGCGGGGGGCTCAGGGAGGGGCTCCTGCCTTCAGAAACCCACCCGGAGCCCAGAACTTCCATCGGAAGCTCGGAAACTGATCATTTTGGAGGAGAAAAGAGCTTACGTCCCCAGCACCTATCAGCTCTGCTCCTTCTGTGCTGCTGGCTTAGCAGCCAACACAGCCGTGGCCAGGAAGCATCTAGATGGGACCCAAAGGCCCCACACTGGGAAAGCCTCCAGGTGTGCGGCAGGCGTCGAGGAGCGGGGGAGGGGCCCTGGGGCCCCTGATGTAGCTCCTGTGGCATCGGCTGGGGGTTGGAGGGACAGGGGTGGGGTGAGAGGAGCTGGACACTCGCCCCCTCGCCCCCCCTCCCCTGTGCACATAAGACAGGAAAGCCACCTTCTGCATGTCCAGCTCCTGCACCGCCGTCCCCACCTGCACCAGGACAGCACGCAGGATGACACTCAGCAGCCCCGCCTCCATTGCCGCGCACGGTGCCTCTGCCCCCCTGCACCTGGCTTTACATCAGGAGAGTGTGGCGCCAGCTCCCGAGAATGACGTCATACACCTGGGGCCGGGCTGTCTGGGCCCAGTGACACCCACAGCGCGGGGGTGGGGCCGGCCTGCGCTGGGGCAGCAGCGCCACCACGTTCCGCCTGGGAGATGGCCGACACCTCGGTGGGGCTGCCTTGGGTCCCCAAGAAGAGGAGGCGCCCAGCCCCAGCCCCGGAGGGGCCGACAGCTGGACATGCTGAGCCCACGCCCCTCGGACTCAGACCACCTTTCTCCTTCTGGCTCTTTCCGATCAGCCTTGAGACAGTGAGGAACACTCTGTGGGCTGGTCCCTCTGGCCAGGGCGGCACAGAACTGAGGCTCCTGTGTCCAGGTGGGGAGACAAATGAGGGGTCCCCTTTCCCTGTGGAGGTCTCCACAGAGGAGGCACAGAGCTCCGGGGAGGGGGAGCCCATGGGAGACGCAAGAGGGCGCCGAGGCTTGGGCACCCCTGCAGACACCTTCCTCTGCCCTGTGTCCTCGGCCACCATGACAGGGACCAGGCCAGGCCCCGCGCTCGTCCCCCACTGGACTCACTTCAGCCTCAGTGCACAGCCCGGAAGGCCGGCCCAAGTGCTGCCCTGTCTTGCTGACACTGCCCAGGACGCGCCAGGGTGGGGAGGTGGGACCCAGCACCCCTCCTCCCCATCTGTGGACAGCAGCCCCGGCCCCGCCAGCTGTGTGACTCAAGTCAGGCTGCGCTGCCTCAGTTTCCCCATCTGTACTGGTGACAAAGCAGAGGGACAGGGACAGGTGGTCAGGAGGGGTCGAGGCTGCATCCCGGTTCTTGACCGGTAGGCAGGGTCCTTCCCAGTTCGGGGACAGGAAAGCCCACCCTGGAGTGGCCCCGGGCTCGGTCAGCTGAAGGGGAGGCCCCGCCCACCAGGGGGACCGACCACCTTGGATTCTGGACGCCGCCTTCCCACAAAGGCTGTCACCTCAGGGTCAGGCAGGTGTGGAAAGGTCCAGCGAGGACAGGGCAGCCAGAGCTGGCCACACACCTGAGATGGGGGGGCATCCACACAGCAGGGGCGGCGGGGGCCCCAGGAGGCTGAGGAGGCTGATCGGAGCCCCAGGCTGGTCCCAGCCCAGACTAACAAGGGAGGGCCCCCCAGGACATGCTTGGGCAGGCAGGGGGTGGGGGCAGGAAGCGTGGGTACCTGGGGGTCAGGGGGACAGTGGGTCCGGACACCTCGGGATGATGAGGTCGGCTGCGCCAACTCACCCTGCAGGAACAGGAAAGGCATGGTCACTGCGTGCACCCACTCAGGCCCCTCTCGCTGCCCTGCACACGGCAGGCTGGCCCCTGTCGCGTGTGGCCAGAACAAGCCAATCCCACCGCTGCTGCCGCAGAGCTCCCAGCCGGAGCCGGCTCCGTGCTGCGGCCTGGGGACCCACCACGCCTCAGCCTTGCCTGGAGGGCCTTGGACACAGTGCCTGTGGGGTTTGACTTGGGGGCAATAGGGAGCCATGGGAGAATGTAGGCAGAAACGCAATGTGGTCCCCTTCCATCTGAGAGATGGAACCAGCAGCTCAGCTTGAGGGCACCCAGCCTGAGGTCACTCATGCTCTTGGGGAGCAGACAGTGGCAGGGGTGCAGGGAGTGGGGTCCACACGTGCACAGTAGGAGGCGGGGTGACAGGCAGGCAGAGGGCCTGCCCTGTCCCCTGGCACCTGGGAAGGGCCTCGCCGGGTCTCCCGAGGAGTCAGGGAGCCTCTTTGTCCCCAGAGGAGCACGCGTCTGTGGGAAGGAAGACAGTGGTGAGAAGCTGGCTTGGGGTCCCGCAGCCCCTCACCCCTGGGGACGCCCCCATCCTGCCCAGCGTGTGGTGGGGAAGGGGGGCTGCGGGCTGGAGACTGGCATGGCCTCAGGCTGTTACCTGACTTGGGCAGCATGACCGCCATGTCGTCAGGGAGCCCCACGGTGGGGTAGAAGTCCAGGAAGGCCTTCACAGCCTGGGGACTTGGCTCCTGGGTCCGGCCTGGGGCAAAGCAGGGCCCCTGTGAGCTCTGTGGCTCGCAGAGGCGAGGGCACGGGAGACGGGAGGCTCTTCCTCGAGAGTCGACAGCAGACCCACCGCCCACGATCGGGCAGGTTATGCACTGCACAAAAGTGCCTGCCTGGCTGAAGGCCCAGTGGGGACTGGAAGCCACCCAGAGGGGGTGTCCTTTCCTCATTCATACAAGAGCGTCTGGGAGATTGGGATGGCCCGGCTGTTCCCCAGGGCCATGTCCCCCTGGGCCCCATGCCCCTCGGGCTCCCAAAACCAGCCTCCAGCCCTTGCCCCAACCTCTGCACCTTGGGGAGCCCTTGGCCTGCTCTGCCAAGGCCCCCAGAAATTAAGGCAAAACAGGCTCTCAGCCCCTGCTCAGCTCTCAGGCAGTGGTGCCCCGCCCACAGGGGGCCAGAGAGGTGCTCGAGCTTCCTCGGGGGTGCCTGGGCCTCAGAGTCCCCTTGGGGCCAACCTCCGCCCATCTGAAGAGCTGTGGGGGGCCCCCCACCCCTACTTGGTCCTTCTCGGCTTGGACTCAAGGGTGACGGATGGGGGGAGGCAGGTCCTGCAGGGGCGGGACTGGGGAGGCTGCAGGGGTGGGGCCTGGCTGGGGAGGGCTAGGAGGGCGGTGTCTGGGGCCCTCACAGGCTTTGGGCATATCTGGTCAGTTGTATGTTTAGATATAATTTCAATGCAGTCTAAGATATAATTTCTTCCTGATTCCTAAATCATTATTAATATTACTCAACTTAGACAGGAATATTATTTTCAGTTGTAAAGATAACTTTCCACTCTTCATAAAATTAGATCAATGCACCTGGTTACTTGTAAATAATATAACAATTCTTATCACTTTATACTTTCTGTGGCCCAACACTCAACAAGAATATAGTAGTTTTAGGGGCGCCTCGGTGGCTCAGTTGGTTAAGTGTCAGACTTCAGCTCAGGTCATAATCTTCTGGTTGGTGGGTTCGAGTCCTGCATCAGGTTCTGTGTTGACAGCTCAGAGCCTGGAGCCTCCCTTGGATTCTGTGTCTGCTTCTCGCTCTGCTTCTTTTCTGCCCGCTCTCTGTCTCTTTCTCTCCCCAAAATAAAATAAAAACATAAACAAATAAAAAAATAAAGAATATAGTAGTTCTAGAAGCAGGCCCATTGGCAAAGTTGAGAAAGACCTATGGGGATCCTGAGGAAAATGTCTTCCTGGGGGTGGGTGCACACCTGTTCACCCAGAGGAGGAGGCCCTGCACTCCCACCGCGAATGCCTTGTCAGTGCCAAAGAGAAGAGCAAAGGTGAAGCAGTCGTAAGGAGACCACTCCTGCAGGGACCACTGTTACTGTTTGTATAAGAATACAGGTATGAGAATAAGCAGAGGAATATCTCTTGTAAGTGTTCAAAACCACTCTAGAAATCCTAGAAAGGCAATCCTCTTTTTGGGGGGAAGATATACCTTCTTGAAAATCCAGATATAAGCATAATAATAACAGCTACTAATTATTTGGTAACTTTACTATGGGCAAAGGACTGTTTTAAGCATTTCACATATATTAAGTTTCACTATAACCTTGTTTGTACGGATAAAAATCATAGCAAATTAGGGGCACCTAGATGGCTCAGTTGGTTGAGTCTGACTCTTGGTTTCTGCTCAAGTCATGATCTCACATTATAGTGGGTTCAGTGCGGAACCTGCTTGGGATTCTCTGCCCGTTCCCTGCTCGTGCTCTCTGTCTCTCTCTCTCTCATAATAAAGAAACATTAAAAAAAAGGCTTAAAAAGTCATAGCATATTAATTGACTTGCTCAAGGTTACCCTTTCTGGAAAGACATAGCAGCTTAGACATAGATAAAAAGGAAGTTTTTCCTCAGAGGCCTTAGAGCCACCACGTGTCCTCCACCGCCTGTGACCAGGTGCCTGTGACAGGGCTGGCTCCCTTTCCTGCAGTGTTGCCACTGCCCACGGAGTGCCCACACAGGGCCCACGGCCCTCCAGGGTCCACCACCGCCTCCCCCGGCAGAGCACCCACGCCGTGCCTGCGCCCCTCCACGGGTCACCACCGCCACCCACGGAGCTCCCACGCCGGGCCCGCACCCCTACATGTAAGAGCACAGAAGTCCCAAGGGCCACCACCAACAGCAAGAGGTTGAAGCCAACTCCAGATCAAACCACTCTACCAGGATCTGGAGACATTTTATTTTATTTTTTTAAATGTTTTTATTTATTTCAAGGAGAGAGAGAGAGACAGTATGAGCAGGGGAGGGTCAGAGAGAGAGGGAGTCACAGACTGAAACAGGCTCCAGGCTCCGAGCTGGCAGTCAGCACAGAGCCCGACGCGGGGCTCGAACCCACGAACCGCGAGATCATGACCTAAGCGAAAGTCGGACGCTTAACCGACTAAGCCACCCAGGCGCCCCTGGAGACATTCTAATTACAAATTTTTTATGGTTTTGTTTTTGTTTTTGTTTTTAATTTCTGAGAGAGAGAGAGAGAGAGGGAGAGAGAGAGAGACAGCGACAGCGTGAGCAGGGGAGGGTCAGAGAGAGGGAGATACAGAATCTGAAGCAGGCTCCAGGCTCTGAGCTAGCTGTAAGCACAGAGCCCGACGTGGGGCTCGAACCCACGAACTTGAGATCACGACCTTAGCTGAAGTCAGACGATTAACCCACTGAGCCACCCAGGTGCCCCTTTGGTGACATTTTAAAACTTTCCCATTGACAGGTATCATCATCTCGGTCAAGGTTACCTCTTATTCCCTATAGCATGGTCATCACAGCACCCTAGGAAGCCCTGGCAGTCAGAATGGTAACAGGAGAACCCTGGGGGAGCTGTGCTAGGGAGCCGCTGGGCACACCCTCAGAGGCAGAGCCCCTTGGCCTGTCCGGGGAAGGTGGAGCTGGAGAGGCTGGGAGGAGGGTGTGTACAGATATGCCTGGGGACACTGGTCTCATCTCCAAGGCACTTCTCAACCAGACAGTGGGGGGACCGTGCTTCAGTGGGGGTCTGGAGAGAAGAAAGCAAAACTGGAGAATGAAAGAAGTCATAGAAAAAATTAAAAGTAGCTAACCAAGAGAAAGAACAGTCAGCAGCAATAGAATTAGTTATGTGTTATGTTACAGGTGGTAGGGGACAAGGGACTGGAAACATAGCCTTCTCTTTAAAGAAAGGCAAGCATGTAAGTCACATTGCACAGGCCATCTTTACAGGCATGACTACTTTTATTTGGTACAAGTGAAAATGCTCGAAGAGAAGAAGGAAATGTTAAACCATCACTGCACATCTCCTAGACCCAAAGTCAATAATACAGTGTAATAAAAGATGCACTCCCTGCCTTTTTCAGACATTAGAGGGATCATCAAGTATCTTCCAGGTTCGATAAGAAGGCTCTTTAAAGCTGTGCCTTCATTGTCTTATAATAGGCTGTTTATGCATGAGGATAGTGGCTGCTGGGGTGGCACTGGGGGGACTCAGAGCACCAACCTAGGCAGCAGAGCTGAGCCCAGAAGCCCACAGCATATCACTGCCACCTGGGATCCACACAGGAACCATGGGTTGTTCATGCGTGGGACTGCACTCCTGCAGGACTGGGGAGAAAGGAGAGAGTCTTTACTGAGTCTGAAGTGCCTCTTCCACCTAAACTCCAGCTTACCCTCTTGTCCCGAGTCCTGCTGCGATCTGAAATCAGCTTTCGAAAAATTCTCAAATGGAAGCACTAAAGCAACTTGCTGCGTGTGACAGGTGCCAGCATGCTCTATGCCTTCTTTATGCAGTACCGGAAAGTGACCGGCGAGGAGCTGGGTGGTCCAGTGAGCAGTGTGGCCAGACCATTCTCCTTCACTCCACCATGCAGACATTAAGTGCACCTTGGGTACCACGCCCCCATCTGGGTGCTGAGGATTCCGAGAGTACAGGCACATCCACCCTTAGGAGGCTGGCTTTCCTGTCTCACGGTGCTTGCATCTGAGAATTTTTTTTTTAATGTTTTATTTATTTCTAGGAGAGAGAGAGAGAGAGACAGCGTGAGCAGGGGAGGGCCAGAGAGAGAGGGAGACACAGACTCTGAAACAGGTTCCAGGCTCTGAGCTGGCAGTCAGCACAGAGCCCGACGCGGGGCTCGAACCCACGAACGGCGAGATCATGACCTAAGCGAAAGTCGGACGCTTAACCGACTAAGCCACCCAGGCGCCCCACATCTGAGAATTTTTTATAAGCCTTGACTTTCCTTCTAAGAAACCTATGGTTTCTAATTTTCTTTTGCCCAATCACACCTGTTCATTTAATTAATCTAGTGTCAGACTCTGTGCTAGTTGCAAATACAGTTTTGACCTAATTTAAGAAGAAAAAGACTGTCTTCCAAAAGCCAGCTTATATCACATTATGTTCTTTTATGTCACCTTCATACACTCAAAAGAGAACCTTGAATGAATCAAACAAGCTTCTGTCATGACGCTGAAGTGCATTTCCCTTAAAAAGGTTTGGTCTACTAGAGAAGTCCTTGTTAGATGGCCCAGGAGATCTTTAACAAATTGATAGGAGCCATGGAAACCTTGAGATCCTAACAAGATTAGATAACCAGTGATTTAAAATGTTATGTTGGTAAGATAGTAACATTGGGGAAGTCACTTTATAAAACAGTTTGGCAGTGATCCAGCAGTCCTGATAGTGGGTATCAACCCTAGAGAATTGAATACTGTGTCCACGCAAAAATTGTATATGAGTGTTCACAGCGTCCATCAACTGATGAAAACATAAACAAATCTGGTATATCCATAAAAGGAATGAAGTATTGCTACATGCCACAATGTGGATGACCTCGAAAACATTATGCTAAGCGCAGAAGGCCACAGGCTATATGGTTCCATATATGAGGCATATACGAGGTGTTCAGTATATGCAAATCCATAGAGACAGAAAGCAGATCAGTGTTTGTCAGGGGCTGAGGGGAACAGGGAGTGACCGCTACTGGGTATGGGAATTCTTTTTGGGGTGATAAAAATGTTCTGAAATTAGACACTGATGATTAGATTAGATAATAACGAAATTAGATATTCACACAACTTTGTGAATATAAAAAACCCAGTGAATGGTTTACTTTTAGAAGGGGTAAGTTTTATGGTGTGTAAAGTACATCTCAATAAAGCTGTTATAGGAGAAGTCTAGCTAACTTAAGACAAGTTCTCCAGCAAGAAGACCTCCAACCCTGACCTGAAGTATGTCCGGTGTTACATCCTCTTCGGTTCTGCTTAATTATTTTGCTATGAAGTTTTCACTTGAGGTAATCCCAAAGCTTCTGGAAAACAAAAGTGTGAGTACTTTTGCAATCAAATAGTGATACTGTCATCTTTACTGGACAGTTAGCATGGGACCCAGTGGGCAGTACAAGAGCTAGAGAAAGAAAAGTGGAGAGAGGCAGGAGAAAGCTAGACAACCCTTAACACCTTTCCTTTACAATGCCCGCTCATCCTTTTTTTTTTTTTAAGATTTCTTTTTTTTCTACTTTTTAAAATGTTTTTTTACTTATTTCTGAGAGAAAGAGAGAGGCAGCGTGAGCAAGGGAGGGTCAGAGAGAGAGGGAGATACAGGATCTGAAACAGGCTCCAGGCTGTGTGCTAACTGTCACACAGAGCCCAACGTGGGGCTCGAACCCACGAACCGTGAGATCATGACCTGAGCCCAAGTCGGACGCTTAACCAACTGAGCCACCCAGGCGCCCCCAGCCCATCCTTTTTCTAAGTCAAGACAGGTAGGACATGGGGCATGAGCTCCATGTTCCCCCGTGTGGGAGCCTCCCTGTCCCAGGTCAGCCAAGCATGGTGCTGACCCATAGGAGTGAGTCCATGGCCCTGCACAGGCCTACCCTGAAGCTATAAGTGTGCTGAAGCTAAGGAGTACATGAATATTAAGAAAAATATATATTTTTCATCTGAGTTTATATAAACATCTGTATAAAGATATGGATAGCTTTTGGAACAGGGGGTTTTGATTGATGGCTGAATTTCAAAAAGCAATTTCAGATTTAAACCTTTGGTGATGAGAAAGATACTGAAAACAACAGAATGCATACTGTAAAACAGCTTTTTAGTGATACTGCTGGGATGGTTGTACTTACTGTGAATGTACTGCTATCTGGGCCTGGACACTCTCTAGCTCGTCTCCTGCAGGGACATACCTCACCCAAAGTCAATTAGCCAACAAGGGCATCAGATCAGGCATTTTGACCCCAGAGACATTGTTCTACTAAGAATATCCCACAAATACCATATAGATGTAGTGAATAACACTTTCCAAGGTTAGTCCACAGAATTTCAGAAAGGTACTTGTTGGAGAAAGTTAAAAAAGTAAATTAAATACACACCTGAAGTTAAGCCTTTTGTTCTATTCCTTTCAATCACTGATTAAAGTGCTATGATTATGTAAGATAAATTTATAACTCTGGAATGCCTCATAGTTTATAGGGTATTAAATGTCCCTCTTAATCTCTACTCTTTCTTCAAGATTTGGGCTATAAAAATATTAACTAATGGAGGGATGCCTGGATGAATCAGTTGGCTAAGTGTCTGACTCTTAGCCTCGGTTCAGGTCTCGATCTCACGGCTGTGCGCTCGGGCCCTGTGTTGGAGGCTACTTAAAAATACCCCCCCCAACACCCCCCCCACGCACATTAACTAGCACCATTTTTATAGAACAAGTTCCTTACACGTATCTGTTCTACTTTAGCAGGTAATCATGTGCACATACCATTATAAGGGAAATAAAGAATTTCTCCAACATGTTACTGTCTAGAACTCTGTAAAGTTCCACGTCTTTCTCATGTCCCAGGTGGTATTTCAAAAGTGTCACATGATCTACTTATTCACCAGTGTGGAGGCAGGAACACCCACGTTTCCACACAAAATCTGTCAGCCCATATTTTTTGATAGATACAGATTTTTTACCAAACATCATTACATGTGTGCTGGCACCTGAAAGAGAAACTTGCCTCCTTAATAATCTATTATCATGACTTTATGTCAAGTGCCTCCCTGTATATACTCTTTCCAAGACTGAAATAATTTACAATGGCATGCCAGATAATAGAAAAACAACAAAACACCCTTTACCAAGTGAGTGGGCTCCAACCTACTCAGTAAATCAATCTGCACTACTGCATGGATAGCTTCAGGCAGAAAATTATGGTGCTGGAAACACAGAGGTACAGGCCCTTTTCCTCACACTACTGGGGCAGGAAGTAATGTAAGCCCACAGTTCTGGAACTGGCATTTCTGAGCATATGTTATTGGAGAGGCAGCCTGCACAGGGGGGCTCTCATGCCTTACCTCCACCCCATCACATCCAATCACAGAGAATAACTAGGGGTAGGGATGGTCGTTTATCTGTAATTGTGATGGGCCACACCATTCTGTACTCCTAACCCCAGTTCAAGTACAATCAAGCTAGGATACCATAACAGAAGCAGAATTTGCCTTGGAGGTATTTAAAGGTGGGTTTAGGGTAAAATATTTACTCTTGATGAGCTTTAAGTTCCTCATCTGTGAAATGGATAAAATAATATTTGCTTTGAAGGGTTATTTTGAGGATTATACACACTAGGCACACCCAGCATGCATATATGTTGCATTTATCTGACATACGATAAATGGCAGCCCTTGTAATTATAAACATCCATTTGACTTCTTTACATTTCACTATCTCCCTTGGTGCCTTGGTTAATCTCATTACCCATAAGCAGATTTCTTAGACCTGGGGGAAAGAAACTCAGCCTCCCACTGTGCTAGGCATGGTCCCAGGAGAGCTAAAGGTCATTTTAAAGTCACTTATGATGCTTCATGAGGCTCTTCCTGTAAGGTCATGAAAACAAGTCTAGTTACATATTCTTGGCCTAAGGAGTTCCACTTCGGGAATGTTATTCCAAATTAAAGTATCATTCATGACCTCGGGGTATGGAAAGATTTCTTAAGTAAAAGAAAGTACTAACCATAAAAGATTGATGACTTTGATAAATTAAATATTTCAGCTAATAAAAAAGAACAAAAAGACATACCACCTATACAACAGATAAATCCTATAGAACCACTGACGGACTCCTACTCAGAATACATAAAGCTCAGCACTCCAGAAGGAAAACCAGCCACAGACTTGAACACAAAGAAGAAACAGAAATGGCCAATAAACATAGCAAAAGTTTCTCAGCCTCAGTAAGCAATCAAGGAATTGCAATTTAAACCACAGGGACATTCCACTATAGATTCTTCATCAAGCTGAAAAAGAACAAAGTCTGAGAAAAAAGTCAGGAAAAGACATCTAAAGATAGCAAATAACGGAAAGAAAGTAGAGCACCAGGAACATTTTACAATGCTAACAGGCAAGGAGACTGGAGCTCAGGGTGAAGAAGAACCCTTCTCCCCTCTACCCCACCAGGACAGGCACTCACCTGTGCACCAAGGGCCACCTGCCACAGTTTGTAATGTCCACAAATGCCTAGAATGATGATACGGCTAAAGAGACTGTGGTAAATGCATAAATTCAGAATGAAAATGAAGAAGCCAGAGTTACCTTCAATAAATGGACACATCAGTGGAACCAAATATCAACAACACACTTGAGGGGCCCCACCCTGAGTCTGATGGCTGCTGCACATGGCTGTGGCGTGGCTTGTGGCATCTCTTTGCTGAGTGAAAGAAGCAAAACTTAAGAATACACAACTATGGTATCATTTCTATACAGGTCAAAAACAGGCAAAGCTAACTGTATTTTTAAGAATGTACACAAAATGTTAAAACTATAAAGAAAAGCACAGAAGAAATCTGAAGAATGAAATGATCTCCAATGGAGGGACAGGAGATGTCATGTACTGGAGGTGGCTTCTGGACACTGGTCATGTTTTATTTCTTGAATTTTGGTAGTGGCTTCATGGGTGTGCTCTATTTTTTTTAAGTTTTATATATTTATTTTGAGAGAGAGAGAAGGAGAGAGGGAAAGGGAAGGAGAGAGGGAAAGGGAAGGAGAGGGAGGCAAGGAAGGAGGGAGAAGGACAGGGGG
>JAESUZ010004578.1:0-99292 GCA_017311185.1 Proteles cristata cristata
CCTCCCCTGCTCACGCTGTCTCTCTCTCTCCTAGAAATAAATAAAACATTTAAAAAAAAAATAAATAAATATATTTACCAGTGTTCAGAGCATAGGAAAACCACAAAGGATACAGAGGAGCCCTAGGGCTAGTAAGCACCAAATGCTATTATTAGCCCTAACCCTTAAGGTGTAAGGGGAGGGAACTGCTCCTGAAACACTGAAGCCAAGAAGGCCTTGCGGAGAGGGAAGGATGAGAAAGGCTCTAGACTTTCATGGAGGAAGGTAGCCAAGATTAGGTGGCCAGGCAGAGAGAGGGCCAGGGGACTAAATTCTCTGCCCTCCCTTCCTGTCTCCCTCCTGTCTCTTGCCACTACGCCCTGGTGACCAGACTGAAGCCAAAACTAGCAGAGAGCAAAGCCCACTGATGCAGTGCATGGGCGGCAGGCTCCTGGGTCACAGCAGGCTGCAGAAAGGAGAAGAGTGGGAACCCTGGAGGAACGAGGGTGCCCAGTGAAATAATAATCAAGTTAATTCTTGAATGTAAAAATCTGGCAGTTTCATAAAGTTCTATCTGATTCTTCAGCAATGAGCATGTTTGCTTTTTGGGGGAAAGAAAATCTTTCCATTTAAGGCTACTATCTATTGCAATGTATGCTATTTCTAGGAGCGTTCTCTGTGTAGGACTTGTGTTAAGTTTATGATTTCTACTGGGATCAATAAGTCTCTTAAATGGAGAAATTAGATTTCTTGGGGAAAAATACTGTTTTATTTATTATTTTTTTAATGTTTATTTTTATTTTTGAGGGGGAGGGAGGGGCAGAGATAGAGGGAGACACAGAATGCAAAGTGGGCTCCAGGCTCTGAGATGTCAGCACAGAGCCCGACACAGGGCTCAAACTCACAGACCATGAGATCATGACCTGAGCCAAGGTCAGGAGCTTAACCAACTGAGCCACTCAGGTGCCCCCCCAAATGCTATTTTAAACCATAGCTAATCTTGCCCGTATCTGCTCTTGGCCATGAGGGGCATAAGGTTTTGGTAAGGTTCGTTGGGCTCAGTCCAGTCCATCTCCAAAAATGTACACTCGGTATGTATGTCTCATTGACCAGTGAATCAACTGCATCTTTCATATAAATGAAAACCTATGAAACAGGCAAAATAAAAAGATGTAAAGTGTGATCCTTGAAGACTGGTGTGCTTCTTAAGTCACCTATAGCAAAGGGCCCCTATTCTTTATTTTCTTGCTTCTTCTTCACAGAGACATCCCACATAGCTTCTCAAACACACTCTTTTGAACTGTAAAGCCTTGATTATCATTTCCAGATGTGGCCTCCTCTTCTTGAGCAGGTTTTGGCACAAACTCAGTTCCCATTAGGGACCGCCTTGATAGATCCCTCCCTCTCTTCGGTTGACAAAGTTTGCCAAGGGGGTTCTTGACCGAGTTCACTGACAACCCTCTTTCCTGCCACGGTCTCCTTTCTTCTGGCAATTGGACCAGCAGGGAGCAAGACTGTGTCTCAGTTTTTTTATTACAGAACTTTCTTTGGAACTCTGGAGTTCAGCTTGCACATTTAATAAGAAAATCCGCTCGCACTCACTCACTCACTCTTATACTCATTTCCAGAACTACTCCATCGTTTTCTAAACTCTTTGGAATTAATTAAAAAGATTATTCAGTTTCCCCTTCTTTCTATATCTGGCACAGTAATAGAACCCAGAACCTGTAAAACTCCATTAAAAGTGCATAAATCCCTCCTCTGGTTCGCCTGAAAACTACTTCCCGTGTTTCTCTTTATCTGGTGGATTATTGTGGTTGTTTTTATACCAGGCTGTTGGGAGTTTAATGTTAAGTGCTTCATTAATAATGCTTTGTGCGTTGGAAATATTTGAAACAGATAAATCCTGACAGAGGACAGAACTTATTTTATTCTTTGTGCTTAACATCACAGGGAACAGCTTAAAAGCAGTTTTGTTTGGACTTTAAGATACAGAAAAGCAGTACTTTACAAACCACAGCCACAGAGACAGAATTAATTAGTGGAAGGATAATAATGGCTTTGCAATTTAAAAATAAATGTTTGCTTCTATCAGTAATAAAAGGGAAAAGACCACTCTACTAAAGAAGAGGAAAAAAGAAAAAGCCCATACATTTTCCTGGAATGATAGGGCAAACTCATGGGCGCACTAACAACAGAGTTTGTACAGAAAATAATTAATACAGGAAATTTCTAGTTGTGCTTCTCTTTATTTGAAATGAATTTGTGACTCTCATTTTGTCAATATTTGCAGCAATTCCGTTTCCATTACAAAATAACCTTGAGTAGTTTTCTCTTCAGTCTGGTACTCGACAACAGTACTATTTTAACTAATTCATGTACAAGGGAAAATAGTGAGTCTTTTTTGATACCGTCCAGAGTCCCGCTCCAAAACCTGTCTACTCCTCCATGCATGCAAAGCACGGGACGCAAGCCTGAATCTGGGAGGGAACTTAAATGGCATGCGACCAACCTTGTTCCAAATTTAAAAAATGATTTCCACAACATCCCTGAGAGATGGCCGCATGGTATCTGCTTGAATACCTTCGCTGAGGGAGCACATTCTTTACTATGGGCTCCATTTCATGTGTGTCTCATTTCTAGGCTTTGTCATTGAGCACACACCTGCCTCCCTGTAACTTTCTGGTAACTGGTTCTAGGAAGCTGCTGAAATATTACAGTTGATTGTTCTTTCTTCTATATGACATACTTCTTCAGGTTTTGAAGACCACTACAAGGTTTCTCTACATTCCTTGGCTTCTAACTGAACTTGAAATTCTCTAAAACATAATACCTTTTTCAAATGACTTGAGGCCAAAAGTGGCCTTTCATTCCAAACTTCAAAAGTAAATGTTTGTTGTCTCCATGCAGAACTTACTAGTTATCCTTTAAATATATTATGATGATCCCAGCTCAATAGTTTGGATTTTAATGATATCACTCAATGTATTTGCTTCAAACATCACAGCATTTGAAAATTTGAAAAACATGCCTTTCATATCTCTATGATATGAAAGCACGCCACTAGAGACTTCACCCTGGTACAGATGAATACATTAGTCATAAGTCAATAGCAGTTTGGAGGATCTTGGAAGTCCATACTGATAACAAACAAACAAAAAAGAAAATCATCTGGATTCAGTTACCCAACTGCTATTTCTGGATGCCTGTGATGTGTCAAAAACAGGGCTGGGTGTGGCCGAGTCTTGTGGTAACAGCACAGTGTGTTCACACTCTGTATCTGTGCCCTCGTGTTGTCTGAATCCGAGCTTAGCTAACTGACCTCCTTTGGCCAATGGAATAGCAGAAAATGTGACATGAGTGGAAGCTTTGAAAACATCTGTGCGTTAGGGCTTGTTCTCTCTTGCTGGTCCTAGAACACCTGAGCCTCCGGTGCGCGGACGAGCCCACACTACACCACTAGACATGTGCCCTGTCACCCCTTCTTACTCCAGCTAACAGCCTGCCACCAAGTGCCAGGCACGTGAGTGAGGCCGTCCCAGACCAACCGGTCCCTACAAACGGGCCCGGGGAATGGTGACTGCAGGAATGAGCTCAGAGCCCAGCACACAAATACTCAGCTGGGCCCACTGCTAACTTTCAAACCATGTAGTCATCAGCTCATAACTGATTGTTGCTATAACCTACTATGTTTTTGAGAAGATTTTTAAAAAATGTTTATTTCTTTACTTTGAGAGAGAGGGAGCGTGAGTAGGGGAGGGGCAGAGAGAGAGAGAGAGAGGGGAGAGAGAGAATCCACAGCAAGCTCCATGCTCAGGACTGAGCCCAAAGTGGGGCTCGATCCGTAGACTGTGAGGTCATGACCTAAGCCAAAATCAAGAGTTGGACGTTTAATCGACTGAGCCACCAGGTGCCTCATGAGGCTTTTTACATAGCAAAAGCCACAGTGGAGAATCCATCACACAACGCCTGGCTTCACGAAAACAAAATTTCTAGTAAGAGTCTTAACGGATGTGTTATTCAGTGTGTCCCCCTTTCTCACATCCATTCCCTTTTCTGTATGGCTTTTCAATTCTTCCCAATAGATGCAGAGCATTCTTCCTAGGCCTGTCTGTGTCATCTGCCTAGGACCATGAAGTGTAAAGGGAGGTGACAGTGTGGCAGTTTTGTCACTCATTTTTATTTTTAAATTTTTTAAAATTTCTTAAGTTTATTTAGTTATTTTTGAGAAACAGAGAGAGAGTGAGTGAGAGAGAGAGAATGAACAAGCAAGCAGGGAAGGAGCAGAGAGAGAGAGGGAGAGAGAGAATCCCAAACAGGCTCAGCACTGTAAGCATACAGCCCCATGTGGGCTCGAACTCATGAGCCATGAGATCATGACCTGACCCGAAACCAAGAATCCAATATTTAATTGACAAAGCCATCCAAGGGCCCGGAGCCCAAATTAAAAAAAAAAAAAAAAAAAAAAAAAAAAAAAGGCTTTATTTTTGTCTTAAAACTTTTTCTAATGTTTATTATTTATTTTTGAGAGAGAAAGAGACAGAGCATGAGTGAGGGAGGGGCAGAGAGAGATGGAAACACAGAATCTGAAGCAGGCTCCAGCTTCCTAGCTGTCAGCACAGAGCTTGACGGAGGGCTCAAACTCACAAACCATAAGATCGTGACCTGGGCCAGAGTCAGATGCTTAACTGACTGAGCCACCCAGGAGCCCCAAAAAGATTTTAAGTCATCTCTATACCCAATGTGGGGGTCAACCAAACTTGCAACTCTGAGATCAAAAGTCACATGCTCTACCAACTGAGCCAGTCAGGTGCCCCTCGAGCCAAATTCTTAAGAGGCATCTGTATTTCCACCCACCCTTTTGTGCTTCTGTGCCACAAAAGGAAGATGGAGGGCACAAGGTGGTCCTCTGGACCCAGTACGTGGTGTAACAGCAAGCCCGTGTGAGGCCAACTCAGATGAGCCAGCGCTGAGCTGAACCACACATGTGGAAGCAAGGAGAACTTATCGTTGTTTTATGTCACTAGATTTCAGGGTGGCTGGGTATGCTGCATTAAACATTTTTTTAATGTAATTCATTTAAAAAAATTTACATCCAAGTTAGTTAGCATGTGGTGCAACCATGATTTCAGGAGTAGATTCCTTAATACCCCTCTGGCAACCTTCAGTTTGTTCTCTGTATTTAAGAGTCTCTTTTGTTTTGTCCCCTCCCTGTTTTTATATTGTTTTTGCTTCCCTTCCCTTATGTTCATTTGTTTCGTATCTTAAAGTCCTCATATGACTGAAGTCATATGATATTTGTCTTTCCCTGACTAATTTCACTTAGCATAACACCCTCTAGTTCCATCCATATAGATGCAAATGGCAAGATTTCATTCTTTTTGATTGCCGAGTAATACTCCATTGTATAGATATACCATTTCTTCTTTATACATTCATCTGTTGATGGACATTTGGGCTCTTTCCATACTTTGGCTATTGTTGATAGCGCCGCTAGCAATACTGGTGGTATGTGTCCCATTGAAACAGTGGGTATGCTGCATTTTTATAGAAATATCTAACTGATAAAGTGGAGACATTTCAATATATTGCTAAATCAACAGTATTCGTTGGAGAAACAGAGTCACATATCATAGGAAATTACTGACTGGATTTTTTTTTTTTTTTTTTTAGTTTTTACTTTAATCCCAGATAGTTAACATACTGGGTTATACCAGTTTCAGGTGTACAGTATAGTGATCCAACACCATGACCTTAATCCCTATCACCTATTTAACCCAACCTCCCTCTGGTAACCATCAGGGCGTTCTCTATAGTTGAGAGTCTGTTTCTTGATTTATTTCTCTCTCTTTTCCTTTGTTTGTTTTGTTTCTTAAATTCCACATAGAGTGAAATCATATGGTATGTGTCTTCCTCTGACTGACTTATTTCACTGAGCATAACCCTCTCTAGCTCCATCCATGTCGTGGCAAATGGTAACATTTCATCCTTTTTATGGCTGAGTAATATTCCATCATGTATATACACCACATCTTTATCCATTCATCGATCAACGAACACCTGGGCTGCTTCCAAGTGAGTTTTACCTACTAACAAATTTTTACACCAGGACAAATTGAAATAACAGGGATTCAAACACTACTCAGAAATCATGGGTTGTAGGAACCTCTGGGAACTGACTGTTTTAATTCTGCAGCTGGCACAGGACTAAAGCACATCTGGTCTCGCTTCTGGAAATCACTATCGCTACAATCACTTACTCAACATTGTCCCCGGTGCCTTTCATCCCAGCTGACTAGTCCTCTTGTGCCTTTGTTATGCCAAGGTGGGAGGTGACGATTAAAGTGTTAACAGTGGATGTAAACAAAGAGATATTTGCACTCAGTAGGGGGTTTCTTAAACATCAAAGGACTTCAGTACGCACAGGAGTTATGCTATAATAGTAGTCTGGAATTTAAGAAACAAAACAAAAAAACAAAGGGGATAAAAAAGAGACAAATCACAAAACAGACTTTTTTTTGAGAGAGAGAGACCGAGCGAAAGTGAATGAGGGACACAAAGACAGAGAATCCCAAGAAGGGCAGAGAGAGAAGTGGGGAAGTCATGAACCATGAGACCATGACCTGAGCCAAAGTCAGATGCTTGATGACTGAGCTACCCATGTCCCCAAGGAACAGACTCTTAATTATAGAGAGCAAACTGATGGTTCCCAGAGGGGAGGTCTGTGTAGGAATGGGTGAAATAGGTGATGGGGATTAAGGATTGCATTTGTGATGAGCAATGGGTGACGTATGGAAGTGCTGCATCACTATATTGTACACCTGAAAGTAATATAATACATACAAGTTTTACATATTAATCAACAAATACAACATTGTACGTTAACTAACTAGAATGAAAATAAAACCTTAAATAACATGATGGTCTGGCCTGAAGAGTGGCTTAGATTTTGGGACGGACCATATTCTTGCTAGGCCAGTCCCAAAAAAACCAATACTTCCAATAAAGCCCATTTTTAACACTGGCCCACTGGTATCGAAGAACCGGTAAGGGAGGGTTTTTGTTCTAAAATTTTGAATTCTCCAATGTCTGATATTCTTGTAAATCACAACAAAATGATTTCCTAGATGTTAGAGCAAAGTAAGGTTCCTATAAACGTTTTTTGTTTTTTTTATTTGGTTGCTCTTTGGTTTCTATACTTCATCTTGTGAACTGGCACAAACAATTCACAGCCCAGCCTGTGGGGGATCATAGATACGATGTCTGTGGGTGTCTTTTTCCCCTCACAATAGCATAGCTATCGCACTGCCTCAGAGGAGCAGAAAGCAGTAAGCATGAACAGGAAACCACCACTGTATCTAATAATACTCAGTAATGAGCGATGAGGAAATGATACGACTAACACCAACTTCTGGCAACCATTATGATGATCAGTTTTTAGTGCTGTAATACATGAGAGGGATTAATTAACTCGTCAAATATATACTGAGCGTGTACACATGTGAAACTCTGTGCTAAGAGCTCTGGATACATCACTGTGTAGAACAGATAAGCCTTGGCCCTTACAAAGCTTACAATGTACTAGCAAGTCCTCAAAATACTGAATCACTTTTGAATGCACTTTGCATTTTCTCCCTACTGCTGTTAGCTCAAATGCTTGATAAACCTCATTACCTTTATCACAATTAATTCTTGGCTTCTTTCTTCTTTGACAATTTTTAAACTAGTTTGGATGATTTGTATTTATCTCCTGACCTGAGGGTAGAATTCTGGAGTACTTCTCTTTGCTCTTTTCTGAGCAATTAAAGAAAAAATTTTTTTAAGTTGCATTGTGAAGGCGTCTCTGGTCAATTCTTTCCTTTGTATTAATATGACCATGCCCTCCATGGAAAAATGACGAAGAGAAAGAAGAAAAGGACTACTGATTTGCAGAAGTACATGCTGCAAAGTGAAAATTACAAAACAGGAAGTTCGGCTTACCATTTGTAACATGCAAACATTAACAACAAATAATTATTTTTAAATACCAATCTGCATTATGGATCCTGGAAAATAAATTTATGAAATAAGTTATCCTGAGAGCTGCTAGGGGATAATAAATGGCAATGGAAATGCAAATGACTTGCTTTCAAGCGTTAAGATTGTGGCAAGTACTTGCAAATGCAAGCTCTGTCATTTACAAACAAGTTGATAGGCTGGACTTTAATGCTGTGTGACTTGGAGCAAGTTACTTCAGGGCTCTGGGTCTAAGTGTCCTTATCTGTAAAATGGTGATAAAATAGCACCTTTCACATACACTGCTATGAGGATTAACATGATTTTCTGTATAAGGTGCTTAACATAGTGACTGGTACATATTAAGTGCTTAATAAGCGTCAGTGATTCTGGAAGGGACTGAGGCTACTGTGTGGAGCTAAGTTTTCATATCTGATTTCTGAACATCTTTAGAAACAGCTGTCAGAGAATCCTCTGCTGGTGGTCCAGGTACAGAGTGAACCGATGTGATCATTGTAAGATTCCTAAGGAAATTACCATTTGGGTCTCTTAATATAACTATTTCAAGAGACATACAGGCATTTAAAAAAAAAATCCTAATTTCAGCAATCTACCAAATATCAGTAGCAGTGTCCTCAGAAGTGAACAACAATTACAAAAGAGTGGGTTCATAGCATACGATGGAAATCAGCCAAGTACCAAGAAGTAGATTCTAAAGGTCATGAGTCATTGGTCAGAGAAAGCAGACTCCTTTGCCTGTTTCTAGAGCAGAATGTTCTCCGAAGCTATTTCCTCTTAACCTGTTCTCCTATTACCTGCCTCTTTACTGCTACAATATGCTACTTCAAACAGGACTTAGTATGGTCACCCTGATACCCAAACCTGTCAGCTAAAGAGCCCACATTCTAGAAGAGATTGTTCCTTCTTGGCCCTGACTGAAATAACTTGATGAGATTCTTCCTCTCTTTCAAAACATCACTAGGCAATCCTTACTTCTTAGAGGTTGGAACTCTAAAAGCCTCATGTTCTGGAACACTACTCTGAATGCTGAATTCTGCTTATGTTAATAAAAATCTGCTAGCTATGATTAGCTATACATCTACAAATAAAACTGTGACATCATTCTTAGAAATAGAGATATCTTGGAGAAGAACATAGTATTCGGAGTATCATACTTATTTGACACCACTATCAATATAAAAATAAATGCAAACATTTTAAAAAAAATTTTTATAGTTTATTTTTGAGACAGAGAGAGACAGAGCATGAGTGGGGGAGCGGCAGAGAGAGAGGGAGACACAGAATCTGAAACAGGCTCTAGGCTCTGAGCTGTAAGCACAGAGCCCAACGCGGGGCTCAAACCACGAACCGTGAGATCATGACCTGAGCTGAAGTCAGACGATTAACTGACTGAGCCACCCAGGCGCCCCTCCAATTTTTTTTAAGTTTATTTATTTTGAGAGAGAGAGAGAGAGAGAGAGAGAGAAAGAGAGAGAGAGAGAGAGAGAGAGAGAGAGAGAGAGATAGAATCCCAAGCAGGCTCTGCTCTGTCAGCACGGAGCCCAAGGCGGGGCTTGAACTCACAAACAGTGAGATCATGACCTGAGCTAAAATCAAGAGACAGATGCTTAATCGTCGGGGCCACCCAGGTGCCTCTGCAAGCTCTCTGTTAATAGGTGGAAGTTTTACTGTTTCCTTTTTTGCTGGAAATGGAATTTTTATTGCACTTTGATCATACATGTTATCTTGTATTTATCCATTAAGTAAATATTTATGAGAATCAAAATTCTTAAAAATTCCCACGATCATTAATCTTTAGGTATAAAAACATTCTTCACTCTTGGCTTATGTCAGCTATTAGTAGGACACAATTAACCAAAACCCCTATAAATATAGTACACAATTCAGCACATAATTATTAAAGATTAAAAGTAACAATTTATTAAAAGTGCCTCTCTGAGTGAAATGACTAGGCATTTTCTAATTCACTTTTATTTCTGGATGAATGTTAATTTCACCAAGAGACAGAATTCCACATCAAGTCTGTCTCCACTCCTGGCTCTTCTAGATGTAAGTACTGATAACCCTTCACATAAATAAATAGATGGGAATAGAAGGAGTTTTGTTAAAGGTACAAAACTTCATTCTTTAACTCCTGAATTATATGCCAATATAAGGTAGTCATATATCATCAAGAATACATTTTAATGATCTATTAGCTGACAACTCAATTAGGCACTCTATTTTGTGAATGCAAAAAAGTGGAAACCACCTGTCATGCTAAAAGATTTGTTACCAAGTCATTAGGCTCATTTACTTTTCCAAGAGCAACACTAATATCTAATTAAATTTTTGGCATCCACATATTTTAATGCTTTGAGGGGAAATGTATTTTTAAATTTTTAAATTTATATTTATTTGGGAGCGAGAGAAAGAGCAGGGGAGAAGGGCAGAGCGGGAGAGAGAGAGAATCTTACTAAGCAGTCTCCATACTCATGGCTCGTGGCCCTGACCCAGGAATTGTGACCTGAGTCGAAATCAAGGGTCGGATGCCTAACCCAGGTGCTCTGAAACTGTATTATAGTAACGCTCAGGACAAGGGAGAAGTAAAGTAACAGAAGTAAAATTCTGCAAAGGCAGACTGAAAAGGGGTTGGTAACACCAGATTTAGGTGAGAGTAGATATGACAGTTTGAATCATAGTTGATTTTCTTAAAGTTTTTGGTGCCCAAATACCTATTGGGAAGGCTTTGTATTCCTAGTATAACCCAAACCTAGTTTGAAGACTGTTAAACAGACAGAAGCACAGTGACAAAGCCCTTTTTATAAAACTACACTTGGAATGTCTGAATTCACAGTCGTTGTAATTAACGTGTTTTTTTTTAAAACTACGTTTGTAAAGTCTGAACTCACTCTCACTGTACACAATGTACACGATACATAAGTATGCAGGGGGAAAAGGGAAAATCCTTCACCTCCCCCCAACCTTCATTTTACTTATTCAATTCCCATGGATAACTGCTTTCAAGTAATTTGCTTTGTGACCCTTCAGGCATTTTGAGTCATTTTCCTATATATTCAGAAGAGTATTCCATTTAACAGGAAGCTCTTGTGTTAGTTGTGTTGTGTTCAGTAGCCCCTAAGGGTAAGTGTGGAGCTTTGCCTTCTAGGCCACCATGCCCCTGAGGGAGTCTATCTCTGGCTGACTGGCCTAGAGACAGACCTTGAGGTGAAGATTCATGAGCTGAGTGATTTATTAAGGAACTGTTGGGGGGGGCAGCGGGGGGAGCTGATAAGGTCCTGAGGGAAGCAGGGCAGGGAAGAGGAAGAAACTAAGCATAAAACATAACCCTTTTTGTTTTTGTAAACTGTGTACCTTGGAGCTATTTCCATCCTACCACATATGTTTCTGTCTCAGTCTTTTAAATGATTACATGGTTTTCTAATATTCCATGATACAGATGTGCCATAACATGTAATCTTTACTGATGTTCCTAAATAGGTAAATTCCAAATTTTTAGTCTTAAATGCAATTCACAAAACATCCCTATTTCCTCTGGCACTTAAGAGTATTCTGTAGGGGTGGCAACCTCTATGACCTCAGCCCTCAGCAACTTCTCACTTGGTAGATCGCTGAAGGCAAGGGAAACAAAAGCAAAAAATGAACTATTAGGACTTCATCAAGATAAATCTTCTGCACAGCTGAAGAAACAATCAACTAAACTAAAAGGCAGCCTATGGAACGGGAAAAGATATTTGCAAATGACATATCTAGCAAAGGGTTAGTATCGAAAATCTAAAAAAAAATCTTATCAAATCCAACACCTAAAAAACAAATTATCCAGTGAACAAATGGGCAGAGGACATGAACACACACTTTCCCAAAGAAGACATCCAGATGATTAACAGACACATGAAAAGATGCTCAACATCACTCATCATCAGGGAAATACAAATCAAAACCACAATGAGATCCCGCCTTACACCTGTCAGAACTGCTAACATTCACAACGTAAGAAACAACAAGGGTTGGCAAGGATGTGTGAAGAACAAATACGTGTACACCGTTGGTGGGAATGCGACGCAATGCAGCCACTCTGGAGAACACTGTGGAGGTTCCTCAAAAAATTAACATACAACTATCCTATGACACAGCAATTGCACTACGAGGTATTTATCCAAAGGATACCAAAATGCGGATTTGAAGGGGCACATGTACCCCTGCCTCTTTTGAGCAGTGGAAACAGGCAAGAATAGTCATCTCAGGAATCAGGACTGCTCAGTCAGATTAGAAGATCTGAAATGCCATTTTCATCATATAAAAAAATTCTGTTACAAGACGGGACTGTGCTCTACTCTTTCCAGGATCTAGGATCTATTGTTTATTCTTGTATCAATATCACAATATTTTTCTCTTATTTATTTATTTAGTTAGTTAGTTAGGTTTGTTTATTTATTTATTTATTCATTCATTCATTCATTCATTTTAGAGGGAGAGAGACATTGTGCACAAGTTGGGGAGAGGGGCAGAAGGAGAGCGAGAATCTTAAGCAGGCTCCACACTCACTGTGGAGCCAGACACAGGGCTTGATCCCATGGCTGTGAGATCATGACCTGAGCCACTCAACCAAATGAGCTACCCAGATGCCCCAATATCACATTATTTTAATCCTTTATAGTATATTTAATACATATAGGGCAAGTTGCTATAACTTAAAAAATATTCCTTTTCATTTTTGTATATTTTCTATTCTTAATGACCTTGAGAAAAAATTATTTTGGTAAACTTTAAGATTCATTAAACATTTGATGGGTACAATGATTGGGATTGCATTGACCATTTAGGTCAATTTTTTTAATGTGTGTTTATTTATTAAAAGTCCCTCTATTTATTTTGAGGGGAGAAAGAGAGAGAGGGAGGGAGAGAATATGCAGGGGAGGGGCAGAAAGAGAGGGAGAGAGAGAATCCCAAGCAGGCTCTGTGCTGTGAGCATATAGCCAGGCTCAAACTCATGAATCGTGAGATCATGGCCTGAGCCAGAACCAAGAGTTGAACGCCCAACTGACTGAGCCATCCATGTGCCCCAGTAATATTTATTTATTTTGTAAGAGAGTGTGCATGCACATGAGTGGGGAGGGGCAGAGAGAGAGAGGGAGAGAGAGAATCCCAAGCGGGCTCCACACTCTCAGTGCAAAGCCTGACATGGGCTTGATCCCACAAACCGTGAGATCATGAGCTGAGCCGAAATCAAGAGTCTGATGCTTAAACAACTGATCCACCTAGGTGTCCCTAGGTCAATTTTGGAAGAAATGATCTTTTTATAGTACTGAGCCTTACCTTCAAGCATATGCTATCTAGATTCATTCATTCAGATATTCTTTCCTCTTTTTCAGTGAAATTGTATCATATCCTCTACTTAAATCTCACACATTTTATGGCTATTGGCTGGTGTTAATGTGATCTTTTGTATTATATTTCATAATTATTATTAGTATATTAGAAAATTATGGCTTTTTTCTGATTATCTTATTACCTCCCTGAATTCTTTTTAAAATTCATATTAATTTTTTTCTACTTGATTTTCTTGGATTTTTATGAAGAAAAAACCTGCAGTGTGAACTGTGGCTATCTTGCTTTCTCCTTTCCAGCATTTATGCCTCATATATCTCTTCCAAGTTTTTTTAACTTTGGCTACAACTGCTAATTGAATGTTGAATTGTAGAACTGACAGAAGGCCTATTTTTGTCTTGCTCTTAACTAATCAGGGTTTTTAATATTTTTCTTATATATGAAATGTTTTCATAGTTCAAGAAAGTCACATTTTTAGATGGCTTGTTTTAAGATTTTCTAAAAACAAAAATGGTTGTTGAATTTTACGACATTTTCAATTTCTATTAAAGATGATCAGATGTCTTTTCTCTTTTTTCTTTTAATGTATTATACTCCATTCTTATTTCCTAAGGCTAAATCATTTTATTATTACAGTAATAGAGTCTACAGATATTATTTTTAAATAATATTGATTTGATAATGTTTTATTCACATTTTTGCATCTATATTGATAGATGAATGTATTTGCTTCCTGTGTGTGTGTATGTTGTGATATTGTGTGAATTTGATATGTGCCTTATACTAAATTCTTAGAATGAGTTGGGAAGCTTTCCACATATAAACATTATTGCATTACTTTGATGAAGACATTCTTAACCTCTTCCAGAAAGCCATGTTAGGTACTACTTAGATCAGTTATAATAATCTGGTTTAGAAGGTTTTTCAGTCTACAACTGATTAAAATCACAAATTGTGGTATAAAGTGTAGTAAATAAAGGTTGCTGACTGAGGGCAAGGGAAGAAACAAACAGATATAGAAACACTGATAACAACAAGAAATGACACTTGGATGTCCATAATTTTCTGGACTTTGCTAGCGGTCTCTGAAAACAAAGATAAAATCAGCAATGAATCATAGTCTTGGGCTAAGTGGTATATGGGTCAGACATTCCAGCCACGGAATACTGCCTAACAGCAGTTTTTAGAAATTGTACATTAATAAGTACAAGTGTTCATTATTATGGCTCTGAATCACAAGAGAACATTTATGCTCACTATGAAGAGAAGGACATTTAACAAGTTTATTTCAAGATGTTAAAAATTTAACAAAAAATGTGGTGTCTGCAGAGCATGTTAATCTGTCTTAGTTTATTAAATTTAAATGTTATTCTATATCAGCAGCTTTCTTAAGCTTAGCTGTACATTAGAATTTATTTCAGGAAATAGCCATGTCTAAGTCTTGCATAGAGATTCTGATCTAATGGGGAGTAGATAAAGGCAGGTCACCCATGTTTTTAAAAAGCTTCCCGGGTGGGATGCCTGGGTAGCTCAGTCATCTGGGCAACCAGGATTTTGGCTCAGGTCATGATGTCATGGTTCCTGAGATCGAGCCCTGTGTCAGGCTCTGTGCTGAGCATGGAGACTATTTGGGATTGTCTCTTTCCCTCTCTCTCTGCCCCTTCTCTGCTTGTGCACATCTCCCTCTCCGTTAACATAAACAAACAAACAGTAAAAAAAAAAAACAGTGGTTGTTGCTATCTGATGAAATCTGTTTGCTTTTAGGCAGATAAGAACCACAATCAACCAGGGGCCCCTGGGTGGCTCAGTCAGTTAAGCGTCCGCCTTCGGCTCAGGTAATGATCTCCCAGTTCGTGGGTTCGAGCCCCACATTGGGTTCTGTGCTGGCAGCTCAGAGCCTGGAGCCTGTTTCAGATTCTGTATGTCTCTCTCTCTCTCTCTCTGCCCCTCCCCCGCTCATGCTCTCTCTGTCTCAAAAATAAATAAACTATAAAAAAAAATAAAAAAAACCCCACAATCAACCAAAAAAGAAAAAAAGCTTCCCAGGTGATTCTAATATGGACCCAAGGCTGGAAAGCACAGACATTCAAATAGACAACTGGTTCTCGAGGAGGGGCAGTTCTGCTCCCCCAGGGGACACCAGCAATGTCTGGAGTCATTTCTGTTTGTCACAGCTAGGAGGAGAGGGTTTCTGTTATTTAGCAGGTAGAGACAAGGAATATTATAAAACATACTACAATGCATAGGCCAGACCCCTACAATATCAACAGTGCTGAAGTAGAGAAACTGTGGCATCGGCCTATGTCTCTTACATTCCACATACGATTCATCACCAATTTTGCTGATTCCAGATTAATTACTGATCACATCAGACTGCCTTTTCTTTCTCTCCGTCTGCTCCCATTTAAATTCAGGCCAGCATTTCCCCACATTTTGATACATAACAATCTCATCTCCCAGTCTAGTCTTGCTGTCCTCGGTTACATTCCCAACTCCGTGGGCAGAGTGATCATTTTAAGACACAAATCTGAACATAATCTCTTACTGAAATCCCTCAGTGGCTTTGGGTTCAGAACCTCATGTCCCACCAGGTTTTTTTTTTTTTAATTTCAAATGCTGACCCTCCCAGACACAACCAAATGATTCTAATCCCTTCAAGATCTCTTCCCTCTCTTGAACAGCTGCTCCTTCTGCTACCTGGAATGACACTGTTTTCTCCAGACTAGCTAATCCTTTTCTCTATTTTGGGTTTTAGGTTTACAGGCTACTGCCTGTGGGGAACCCTGCCCAAACCCACATTCTGGGTTGAGTGGCTGTCCTAAATCTTCCCATCACTTGGTTATTACTCCTGTCAAAAAAGTGAGTGAGCTCCCTTATTAGATCTGAAATACCACGAGGGCAGAAATGGTGGATGTTAGAACACTGTTGTATCGTTAGAGAGCTTTATACAGTTCCTGGTACACAGTTAGTTTTCAATGTTACATGCTTAATTACTTGTGTAATGAAGGAATGAGTTATATAGAATATCTGATTTCTTACTGATCTGGAAAAAGAGAATATGACTCTAGTCACATCATCATTTTTAAAAAAAGTTTTTAATGTTTTATTTATTTCTTAGAGAGAGAGAGAGAGAGAGAGAGTGCATGAGCAGGGGAGGGTCAGAGAGAGAGGGAGACACAGAATCCAAAACAGGCTCCAGGCTTTGAGATAGCTGTCAGCACAGAGCCTGACGTGGGGCTCGAACCCACGAACTGTGAGATCATGACCTGAGCTGAAGTCGGACGCTTAACCGACTGAGCCGCCCAGGTGGCCCCACATCATCTTTTTAAATTAGAAACATTTGCTTTCTTACAGGAGCATGATGCTACTGATTTTTAATAAAATAAAGTTGAGTTTCTTCCTGAAGACAATTACTAAAAGTCCACTTAAGATAAATATCTTTAAGGTAACAACAACAAAAAAAATCAATCCATCTTTTAAACTAGCAATTAACAAAAAGTGTTACTTGTGAGCCTATATAAATAAACTCTGCACTATGTGAAATATTTCAGAAGACTATCTGAAATATACTTTTTGCCTATGGTAAATTTATCTCACAACATCTGGCACATGGTAGGTGCTCATTACAGCTGTGAAACTGGCCAGACTGAGTAAACTCTGACCTTGAAACCAATTCATTTTCATGCACAAGTTTTGAATTTAAACCCTAATTTCAAGAAATGCTTTTTATTCAAATTCTTCCAGTGTTAACGCTTTGTTGGTGGCTGATTTATAATTTTTTTTCAGTGTTAACTGCTATATATTTTGTAAATGAAGATAAACATGTGATCAGTAGCATTCTTTGTCTTAAGTTACTTAGGAGACACTGAAATCCAGTGAAATTCAGTGGTAATATAGAGCTATATTTTATTTTATTTTTATTACTAGTTTATTTTTTAATTTACATCCAAGTTAGTTAGCATAAGGTACAACAACGATTTCAGGAGTAAATTCGTTAAGTCCCTTAACCACTTGGCCCATCCCCCCCTCCCACAACCCCTTGGGCCACCCTCTGTTTGTTCTCCATATTTAAGGGTTAAAGCTCTTTTTTAATTGAGACGGTTAGCTCTGAAACTCGGACTTCTTGAAGGGCAGCCTTGACTACAACAGTAATTTGGAAAGCTATTGTAGTATAGACTATATATTTCCCCCCTAAACTTATCTAGTTACAGAGCATATATTATAATGTGTTGTAAAGCATGTTGATATGCACATAATTACATGCATAAGATCACAAAGTAAATTTTCTATTAGCTGTCGACATTCAAAATTTGTGTATATATTTTTTCCTATTTCTATTATTCTAGAAGTGATTAATTAGTGCTCTAGCTATAAAGCTTCTATTTTCCTTGTCAATGACAATCTCAAGGCCTCTGAGCTGCCTCTAGCTTGACCTTGGTTTAAAAGCACAAAGAATAGCAACCTTGAAACTGGCATCAACAAGATTCATTCTACAGAAACCAGATGCAGCACAATAGGAAAAAAAATCCCACATTTAATTTTAAGTTTTTACAGAAATTGCCCTCAATATTTCTTCTTAAAGACTTTTAAGTGCAAGCGTCCTTCATTTCACAAAGGGAAACACTGACCCTCTGTCACTTAACATTGGCCCAAACAGTCGTTTGGAGACCCCTCTGCATTGTTCCCTTTGACAGACATAGGGCAACAACGGTCCGCCCAGCCCCGTGAGAATAACACAGCAGGGTGCCACCAGTTAGCAGACAGGCTTTCA
The DNA here is from genome assembly GCA_017311185.1 of Proteles cristata cristata. Classification (NCBI taxonomy): domain Eukaryota; kingdom Metazoa; phylum Chordata; class Mammalia; order Carnivora; family Hyaenidae; genus Proteles; species Proteles cristata. The sequence goes on from JAESUZ010004578.1 coordinate 18,095, forward strand.
CTGAGCAGGTCTGACTGTGAGCCAGGCTGAAGAGCATTTCATTAACATTTGAACAAGAAGGTTATAAAGCTGTTAACAGGATCATGCAGTTCAAATAGAGAGGCATATGTTAGTTTCTACTTGAGGGGAGTTGTTTTCCATTGTCTTACACCAATGTTCATTTGAAGGTGCAGGGCCTTGGCTGTCCTTTGCCCCCAGAATTAAATGGGTCCTCTCTTCTCCCTTGTGAGGCACGAATACCCATATTAATGACAGAAGCTGTCTAGTCAAGTGGGATGAAAGGGCAGCAGATGAAGACTGAGCTAGGAATTTGCTCTTAGCTGTTCTTCTGTTCTTTTTCTGTGTCATTATTACCTAGCTATCTCCCATAAATTAAATCATGTAGGTTATGCTCGAAGTATCTTAAAAACTAACCCCAAAGGAGGGTACTTGTTGTGATGAGCACTGGGTGTTGTTCGGAAGTGATGAATCAATGGGTTCTATTCCTGAAGTCAATATTGCACTGTATGTTGCCTAAATGGAATGTAAATACACATTTGAAAAGAAAAAACAAACCCAAAAAGTCTACTTATCAAATTATAAATATATAAACTCTCCTATTCCTCTCATGCTTTCCTACTGCTTCTTTACAGGCACATAAAATTATTAATATCTAGGGCCACCTGGGTGGTTCAGTGAAGTGTCCTACTTTGGCTCAGGTCATGATCTCGCAGTTTGTGAGTTTGAGCCCCTTGCAGGGCTCAGAGCCTGGAGCCTGCTTTGGATTCTGGGTCTCTCTCTTTCTCTGCCCCTCCCCCACTCATGTTCTGTCTCTCTCAAAAACAAACATTAAAAAATTATTCATATTTAAAGATCCGCATCAGAAAGAGTTATAGTCAAAATCTGGATAACATACATGCTACAGGGTTTAAATTGCTGAATATTACTTTCAAAAGTGAAAGATGTACAAGGGAGCCTTTCCTTTTCCTTAGTGAAGTGGCAGCCTGGTAAATTTTTAACAACTGGCTCCCCGAAAAGAAATAAAGTCCAGATTCTTAGCATTTGTAGAATCTGTGCTGTAAATATTCCCACCATGGCCCATTCCAAGCTACTCAAGAGCCGGCAGTGGAGGCCGGGAAGACATGTGTGCTGTTGGATCTCCCCAGGGTGCCGTCAGCTGGAGCGCTCTGCTGTCTTAATGCCTGCCATCTGTCTCTTCCCTTCCACCTCAAACCCCAGTTCAGACCTTTCTTACCGCAAGCCTAAAATGTTATCATATTAGGACATCATAATCTGAGCACCTCCTCCGTTTCTCGGCGCTCACTGCTTTTAGCAATGAATACAAGTCTCGGCGACTGTGTATGAACAGCCACCTGAGCTAGGCATTTTGGGTTCACAGAAAGATAACCCAGGGTCACTACCCCCACACTGCTTACCAGCTGGCTGGAGATGCAGGAGACAGACAGCTGAGGACTAGCTAGCTCTACAACAAATTGCTCTGGGGTCTCAGAGAAACAAGGTGTGAGGCTGGGCCATGCCAGAGTCCCGCTCCAGTCGGTCCAGGGGTATATGAATAGTTTTAAAAAAAAAAAAAAAGGTGTGGGAAAGCTGTCAGGGGTGGAGGTCAGTGCGTATTTGTTTTGACTACCAGCTTCTAAACCACTTCCCTTCTGGGAGACCTTTCTGCCTTATTAATGGGAATCGGGGCCTTATCTCTCAGTATAAATGCTGTAAGTGCCAGATACTTGATTTGCCAGCAGGCCTTACAGCCAGGATATGGACAGGTGGCCTCCGCTCAACCAAGCAGGCGACCCGTCCCTGCTGAGGGACCAAGGAGACAGCGATGCTCATGGTACGGCAGGGATCCTAGGTCCCAGTGGTGACTGTGTGAGTTGTGAATCCAGTTTTTAACAACGTGTATGCTATTCTCATTAGACTTATGGGATGTGATGTGGCCATGCATGACTCGCCGAGAGCCTCCATTTTTCTATCCTGACCTACTGACTTTCCCGGTTATTCTATTTTGCCAAGCCAGCCTGAGCTAGTCCCATTCTTGCATGGGGGTGGGGAGACTGCAAAGGCAACATGAGCAAAGAGGTACAGTGTCGGGAGTCCTGTCACCTACTTGCTCCACACAGTTCAATAGCTAAACAAAGGCTGAAGGAGAAATGCGAGCTTCTGCGGTCTATCCTTCTGGCCCCCTTCTAAGAGCATCCAGCTGATCTTCAACACTGACCTATGCTATGGACGCCCCGCCTCTGCACCTCGGGCTCCTTCAGGTCCTCCACTCCAGAATGTTGCCCTTCTCCCACTCAGTCTCATGCAGTCTTACCCGTTTTTAAAGCCCTAACTCAACTCTTTCTCTCACCCGCACGCGTGGAGCACTTAGTGGCTTCACCAAGCATTTAGAATGGATATTCTGATACTCTGCATGATAATTTATCATTCAGCAAATTACTCATTCCCTGCCTCTCCTACCATGGGTGGAAAACACTATTCCCTCCCTCCCTGGATGCCGTTCTTGGCCATGGGACTTGCATTGGTCAATGGAATGTGAACAAAAGCCTAAGCGTCTGTTGGTGATTTGGCTGCCTTCTTGCACTCCAGTCATGCCCCATGAGAAGATCACGACCCGGCCAGATGCTGGGAGGTCAGATCTGAATCCAGCTGGGAGTGAATCCTGATTCTGACCAGCACAACAACATACTCTGAGTTAAAATTATGCTTGCCGTTTTGTATCACGGAGATTTCTGAGGCTGCATATCATGTAGGCATATTGCAACAGTTGCTGACACAGTAGCTTTCACTTCTTCATTTTCACAGGTCTGTGCCCTCTCACCATAATTCGGATTATACATTCTTCATAGCTTCGATCATGCATCCCCCTCCTCTGATATGCACAAATCCAGATAAAGGAATGATATGTTTGGTAGACATATGTTGATTCATTCATTCATGAATAATTACTGACGTTCTACTTTGTTCCACAAAACCATGCTTCCATCTGCAGGCAATAAAGGCACAAGTTCTTGCACTGGAAGAATGGATAGGCTGCTGATGGACAGCGACAAGAAAATGATGTGAAACCAGTAAATAAATGCAAGAGCAGAGGAGTGCACAGAGACCCAGGGGAAGGACACTGATGGCTCGCTCAAAGAACTGGGTACTAGGTTGTCCAGTAGAGATGGTGTATAGTGGCATTTTAGCAAATGCCTCTCACAGGAGGCAATGTTTAGCCTGTGTCTTCAAGGAGAAGTAGGAGTTATCAGGATGGAAAATGGATGAAGGGCAGTGCAGACGGAGGAGCAGCACAGGTCAAGCCACAGGGGAGCAAGAGAGCCCGCCATGTCTGGGACACTGCGTGTGCGTCAGTGAGCCTTTGACTTCTATTTTGTGTGGGAAAATGATCCAGCTCGCAGAGGGCTTCCCAAGCACTTTCTGCCCAAGAGGACTGCTAGGATACATCAGAAATCACGAAGTATGATGCTTCCTGCTTTGTTCTTCTTTCTCAGAGTTGCTTTGGCTCTTTGGGGCCTTCTGTGATTCCACATAGATTTTAGGATTGCTTTTTCTACTTCTATAAAAATGCCTGTGGAATCTTGATAGGGATTGCACTGAATCTAGAGATGGCTTTGGGTGGTATGGACATTTTGACAGTATTAAATCTTCCAATCCATAAACATAGAAAGGATACCTTTCCATTTATTTGTGTCTTCTTCCATTTGTTTCATTAAGGTCTTACAGTTTTCAGGGTACTGACTTTCACTTCAATGGTTAAACATTCCTAACCTTTTACTGTTTTTGATGCAACTATAAATTAGATTCTTTTATTTACTTTTAAGATCAAATAATGGGTCCTGGCAATCATTGTGTGATTCAAATTACCAGGCAAACAAATCTCACACCATGATGCACAGAGAGATTCTTACAGCCCCTGACTCTGTAGGGAATAAGAAAGCTTCAAATAGAGGGTACACCAGTTATGATTAGGCCTCTGGGAGAAATATGTCGCTGAACAATACTCATTGCTAATACTATGGAGTTCTTACTACGTGCTTGGCACTGTTCTCAGTGCCATAGAGCTGTTATTTCATTTAATAATCACAGCAATCCTCTTGAGACAGGTACTATTATTCCCGTTTAACAGGTGAAGAAACCAAGGTAAAGGATTAAGGATTGTGCTCAAGGTCGCATGGCTAGCAGTGGTTAAGACAGATTCAAACCCAAATGGTCTGATACCATCCCCTGCATTCCCTCCTGTGTCCAGGATGAGGGTAACATGGACGTGCAAAGAACTGTTTAAATTAACATAAGGAAGGGCCATACTCAGATATGGATCATACAAACATAATACCAGGTAAATTGCTGAATATTCCTTTGAAAGGAGAAAAACATGAAGGTGACCTTCACTCTGCTACCTCTTCAAAGCCCGAAGGAGTGCAATGCAGACCTAAAAGTGACTGATTACATTCCTATCACCTTATAATGAGTGAACAGCCTGTTCTATTATTACTGAAACGGCTAACACTAAGGGTGGTGGCTGAGGGCACATGGATGCTTACACGTTACAGTAAAAAATTGCTCTGAAGTATGTAGACGGAATCAATTCCAGTGTTTAGTTCAGAAACTAAATTAAGATTAATCTGATTCTACCTATTTTGACAGAATCGCAAATGATCTCACTCCTGAGACCCAAAATATTCTGTACAGAAGATAAACAGAGCTTGCACTCTTATGTTTAAAGTACGATCATTACCTTTTATTTGATTTGATTAGCATGTATTGAAAACATGCTTTTCATGTTGCTATGGAGCTGGGGCAGGAAACTTAAAGATGTGTTTCCAGATATGTCAGTATAATTGTTGTCAATATTTATTTCCTGCCTCAACAACAATCTCCTGACGAAATATTCTTTGCTGTGAGTTCCTGGCTCATTTGTTATAACATCACACTATTCTTTACCTACTCGAGGAAATGTGGTATGCAGGTGCGGGGGAGTACTGTTATTACAGGAATAAGCTTGGACTTCTTCTTCTGTTTGTAAGAAAATATATCACTCGTGGGAAATATTTTTAGTGGGTATACACACTGTGTGTGCCCTTCTGAGCTCTCTCCTCTATCCCAGGGGTGGAATCTTGGAAACTCTATTTCCCACTTTCTCTTGTGAACAGAGTTTGAATCCGATTTCCCCAGAGAGAAGTGCCTGCATGATACACGGAAGCTGGAAAAGAAAGGGAAGCAGTCCGCTGTTGTCTTATTGTCCCAGATCATGACAGGAGGAGGCTAGGATGCTAAGAGTACCGAAGCAACTTGTCATGGTCTCAGCCCATTACCAGTCACATTTACTGACAGTCCATTGCCCAGATCGAGTCAGTTCTGGCTCTGTCCAGTTGCAAGGTAGCCAGGCAAGTTAGGTGAGAACATAAATATTTGGTAAGAATTCCATGTCCGTGTCACAGGGACAGTACTTTATATATTTGGTGTATTTATATTAATATCATTTGGATCACTTTGAGATCCAAAAGCAAGTAGAGAGGCATGGACTCTAGCACGGAGCCAGTGAGATAACCACAAGGAAAGGGATTAGGAAAGGGATTAAGACTTAGTGGGTTAGAAACAATACCAAGTAGGAGATAGTAGGTAGGGGGTGGGTGGGAGTGGAGTATGAGCCAGGATGGTGTCACAGTGCTCCAGGGGGTTCCAAGGAGTCAATGACAGTTGACTGGGAAGAAGCCAAAATGGATAGAACAAATCTTGTGAATAAATCTTAGCTGATGATCTGGACTGAGGAGAATACCTGTCAGTGTTCCTGATTTACGTGCAGTTGTAAAACAAGATATGTTTTTAAATGGCCATGACAAATTGGAACAATGATCCTTAAAGAATAATTTTTTTTCAAAAGGGAGAGCCTCTTTTTAACATTATAGAACTCATGTGACCATTTTATTAAATATTCAAGCAATATGTAAGCATATGAAATAGAAACTGACAATCTTCCATATAATCCTAACCCCCAAAAGAACATCCACTGATGACGGATATTACCTATTGTACATACAAGTCCATAAATAGATGCATAGATATTTACCTAAACACAGGCCACACAGGCTGTTCTATAATCTATTTAAAATTATTCCACCATTACCTCTTTCCTTGCCATTATACATGGCTTTATCTCATATGTTTCACAGATGGCAGGATACTTACACTATTCGATTCAGCCAATGAGAAGAGATATGTATCTTGTTTCATTCTCTTGTTATTAAAGAAACGCTACAAAAACTTTTTTGAATATAGATCTCTGTGCACATGTGAAAATATACTTTAAGATAAATTTCTAGAACTAGAATTTTTGGTGTCGAAGAATGTGTACACTTAAATTCTATATACACTGACTACTGCTCTTCAGAAATACTGCACCAATTTATATTTCTACCAATCGTATACAACAGTGAACTGCATGTTTTAGGAATATATCCTGCAAGTTTTCCATGCAAGGACCCATGCAATCAAGAAAATCAACCTTTGGGGAAGGTTTTGAGCAATTAATAGAGAACCAAAGAGGGAACTCAGCAGCATTCCTGATACATCACAGTGGCATTTTCCACAGCTCACATCAACTATGTTCGGTGGGCTATGAGTGCCGTAGAAAATTCCAAGAGCCTGTGGGAGATTGGCAAGGGTAGTTTTGAATTTGTGCTTCACTACAGTTCATCAGTTCTTTCTTCCTCAAATGAAGGAAAGCACTACCTGCAGAATTTCCATTTAAGTAGGTGAAGGTAGCGACTGAGGGGTCTGAGCTATCAGAGTACAACAGTGGCTTTTATTTGCTAAATTTGAATGATACTGTTACTACCTCTACATTGTGAGGAAGGACAACAGTTGCTGAGTCTAAAAAATAAATGACAGAGACTCTTGAAGGCTGAGAACAAACTGAGGACTGAGAGATGTGGGGGGAGGGGGGATGGGCATGGAGGAGGACACTTGTGGGGATGAGCACTGGGTGTTATATGGAAACCAACCTGACAATAAACTATTTGTAAAAAAAATTAATTAAAAATAAATAAATAAATAAATAAATGACAACCTTTTGGAGGACTACACCTATTTTAAACACAAAACAGTGTACATTTAGGCAGATCAAGGTCCTTAGAATGATTTTACAAGTTGGTAGGGTTAGAACAAATACCCGACTTAAAGACCTCTGGTGTTAATCCTCTGCTCTTTCTGGGCTGTCCAAGACCTGATTTTGAATTTATTCTAAATTGTTTTAATATCCTAAACATATTCTGTTGAGATCCTTTTCCTCAAATATGAAATCCATGTACTTATGGAATAATTTGGATTTTAAAAACTGCATTTTATCCAAATGTTACCTAAGATTGAAAAGTTACTCAGACCTCTGAACTTTTCAAAGAGAACTCAAGAGGCTTTTTTCCTCTAAAAATTGCCACCTTGAAACTAGAAGCACAGTTTCTAAGATTACATTGAAATTTTGAAACTTATGCTACTCAAATAGGCTCTAAACTGAGTACACACAATCTTCTTGTTCTCCTTGACTTCTACCCATCATCATAGGAGTATTTTTCTCTATTTCACTTTTCCCACATCTCATCTGGTGACAAAGCTCATTAATATTATCTCCTTGATATTTTTAAATATTTCTCAACATAGCATAGGCTTTCTCTTCTGTCTCATTGTCCCTTCTTTTATTTCTTGTTCTTTTACTTCACATTTTTTCCAAGCTCTAGTAAATTTCCCTAAGAACTGACCCTGGCATTTTGATTTTGTTTCTTTATGTATTATCATTGACCTCCTTTAAATCATTAGTAACTTTACCAATTTGTGACTATACCTAGAGACAGTATAATGGGTTAGAAAGTATCTGCGTGGAGTCATGTCAAGTGTAGATTAGCTAGTATTTCTCATTTGGGAAGCTATAGAGGCCCCTTAGAGAAAGAACCGTGTGCTGGGCTGCAGGCAACTTGAAGAAATGGACAACATTTTAGTCATCATTGGATCCCCAGTCTAAAACCATACCAGGCACTTAACAGGACGTCTAAACTTATTTATTGAATGAAAGTAGTTATCAGGCAAATTCCTTAACCACCATGGCCAGGGCCACCACATAGTTCCTCCAAGGCCATGTAGGTACCAAGGACGAATGTGTATGATAATTCTGCTTGCTGAGATCTCAGTCATTATTTTACAGCACTTTCACTGTAGTTACTGAAATCTTACGTGTTTTCTTCTTTGTTCTATTAACCTAGAATTCCCATTCGTAGTCATTATCGAACAGAAACATGTTTATGTGTACAGCAAGAGACGTATATGAGAATGCTCATCACAACATTATTCTTATTAATCCCCAACTGTAAACAACCAAAATGTCAATATGTTAGTTTACAATGGAACACTGCACAGCAATACAAATGAATAGCTATACAAAATGGATACTTCCTAATACTGAGAAAGAAACCAACTCAAAAGATTAAGTACTTAAAAACTTTAGAAAAGATGAAGTACTATAAATTTGCATATACATACAGTTTACAAAAAGGCAAAACCAAGCTACAGTGTTATAAATGGGATACTGGTCACTTTAGGGGAAAGGCATAGGTTAAGAACTGTGAGGCAATAGGGAGGAGGTTTCTGATGTGTCGGTAATTGTCTTTTTCTTGATGTGAGTGGTGGTCACAGGGATGTTTTCTTTGTAACAATTCATCAGATTGTCTAATGATGATTTATGTATTTTTTCTCCATACGTCATCACTCCATAAAAACTTAAAGAAAAATACACTTGTATACAGGCACAAAGACACAGCTAGTACTAGAAGGACAGATAACTTGGGAGCCTTTAGGCTGCAGCATGAAGGAGGCAATCAAAGTGCCATTCACAAATGATATCATTATGTATACACATGGAAAATCCAAAATGATCAATAGACAAATAAGGACAATTTAACAAGACTGCTGGATATGAAATCAACATTGAGAATCCATTATATTGATTATATAACCAAATGATTCTTTGTACTATCAACAAATGGAAAATAAAATAAAAATACATTATCATTAAAAATTATCTAGTACCTAGTAATAAATGTAAAGACTCGTTCTCTAATTTTAATAAGAAGAAGATCCAAATAAGTGAAATGATATTTCACTCATGGATTGGGAGGCTTGGTATTGTGTGTGTGTGTGTGTGTGTATATATATATTTTCTGAAATATAAATATATATGAATTATCCCAAATTGATCAAGAGATTCAATAAGGTCCACATAAAAAGCTCAACCAATTTTCTCAAGGAACGTGACAAGCTTATTCTAAAATTTATATGGGAGTAGAGGGGGCCAAAAATCGACAAAATTATCTTTAAGAGTATTAACATGATGGGAAAGCTTGCACTACAGGATATCAGGACTTACCGCAAAGCTACAGTAATTATTATGTTGGTACACAGAGAGATCACTAGGAAAATAAGCCAGATTACAAAACTCAGATATAGGTGCGAGCACGAATGGATACTTGATTCATGACAAACAGGGGAGCATGGCGGTGAAGAAAAAAACCTGCCTTTCCAATAACTAAAGCTGGGACAACTGGGTAATCATGTGGGAAAAGGAAGTAGAAACCCCTCACCTCGAAACATATATAAAAATCATTTTTAGATGTATTAAATGTGTAAAGCAAAATAATAAAACTTTAGAAGTCAATATAGAAGAGTATCTTCACGACTTAGTGTAGGACAAGACTTCTCAAAGAGGACACTAAAAGCACTCAGAATGAAGGAAGAGACTGACAAGTTAAAACTAAGAATTTTATCAAAAGTCATCATGAACATGGAAAAGAAAGAACACAGTGCAGAAGAGATGTGCAATACATCTAACCAACAAAAAATTTATACTGAGATATAAAGAAGATATAAAGAACTCCCACAAATAAGAAAAATACAAACTACCCAATATTTAAACAGTCAAAAGTTGCAAACCGGCATTGTACAAAAAAGGAATCAAAAGGAAGCATGTAAAAAATTGCTTAATTCTATTTACTGTCAGGGACATGCAAATGTAGACCACAATAAGACACCAAAATACAGCCATGAGATTGGGAGAAAAAATGTAAACCTGACCATACCAGGTGTTTGTGAGCAGCTTCAAATCTCAGACGCTGCTGGTGAGTGAATGACATCATTATTCTTCTAAGTAAAGCCAATGGTGGCCTGCTGTAGTCCCGTGATTTTGACGTTTAGCCAAATCCCCCAAACCACCAAGAGCGCGCACTGGCAAGGTTGAGAGTCAAGTTTTGCATAGAGGGAGGCCACGTGACAGAAGGAAGCAGGGTTCCTGATGAGTACTAACTGGCCATGCCGGCAGCAGCCTGGCTCAGGTGCAGCCACCACACCACATGACAACCATTTCCCTGAGAGCAATTTCTCTTCTTCTTCTTTTTTTTTTTTTTTAACTTAAGTTACTGTTGGTTTGGGTTTTCCATCTCTTGCAGCTTTAACGGATTTTAATTAAAATGTCTTTCCTTGGGTCAGCAGGAAACAACCTCCTTGACCTCCACCGCAGCAATTTCTTACTTGACATATCCCCAAAAGCAAAAGAATCAAGAGCAAAAATGAACTATTGGGACCTCGTTAAGATTAAAAACTTCTGCATGGCAAAGGAAACAATCCATAAAACTAATAGGCAACCTATGGAATGGGAAAAGGGAGTTGCAAAAGACATATCAGATAAAGAGCTAGTATCCAAAATCTATAAGGAACTCACCAAACACCACATCCAAAAAACAAATTATCCAGTGAAGAAATGGGCAGAAGATATGAACAGACACTTCTCCAAAGAGGACATCCAGATGGCCAACGGACACATGAATCGATGCTCAGCGTCCCTCATCATCAGGGAAATATACATCAGAACTACACTGAGATACCACCTCACACTGGTCAGAGTGGCTAACATGAGCAAATCAGAGGACTCTAGATGCTGGCGAGGATGTGGAGAAATGGGCACCCTCCTACACGGTTGGTGGGAATGTAAGCTCGTACAGCCCCTCTGGAAAACAGTGCAAAGGTTCCTCAAAAAATTAACACTAGAACTCCCCTATGACCCAGCAATAGCACTGCTAGGAATTTACCCAAGGGACACAGGAGTGCTGAGGCATAGGAGCACATGGACCCCAATGTTCATAGCAGCACTCTCCACAATAGCCAAAACATGGAAAGACCCTAAGTGTCCATCAACGGACAAATGGATCAAGAAGATGTGGTTCATCTATACCATGGAATACTACATGGCAATGAGAAAGAATGAAATCTGGCCATGTGTAGCAACACAGATGGACCTTGAGGGTGTTATGATGAGCGAAGTAAGTCAGGCAGAGAAGGACAAATACCATATGTTTGCACGTATAGGAGGATTAGGAGGAACTTAACGGAGGACCGTGTGGGAGAAGAAGGGGGGAAATAGTGGGGGAGAGGGAGAGAGCAAACCATGTGAGACTCTTGAATGTTGAGAACAAACTGAGGGCTGATGGGTGTGGGAGTGAGGGGGGAGATGGGCATGGGGGAGGGCACTTGTGGGGATGAGCACTAGGTGTTATATGGAAACCAACTTGACAATAAACTATTTATTAAAAAAAAAATGTCTTTCCTCGGGTCACACTTCTGATTGCTTACTATGTGCCACGTACTATGTTAAAAGCTTCACGTAAGAGAGCCACTAGGTGGGAGATGGTGGGGTAGGAGGATCCTGAGCTCACCTCATTCCACAGAGACACTGAGGCCACAACCGCCTCTATTTCGAGCCTCTCCGAAAACAGCCTGAAGCCTAGCAGAACAGATCTTGCCCAGCTAATCACAGAGAAAAGGCCACATTGGGAAGGGTAGGAGGGGCAGAGATGCAATGGGGAACCAGAGCCCCAGTGTTACTAATCACACATGGGATGGACATCCTAGGCCTGGAGGACTGAGGGGATCAGACTGTACACCAGATGCCTCCAGCTCTGAGGACTCACACTGGGAAAGTCAGTCCCCATAAAGTCTGGCTTTGAAAACCAGCAGGGTTAACTCCAGGAGCTTTAATAATCGGTGGGGCTTAACTCCAGGAGAGCTGGAGGGTGATAAGAAAATGAGCCTTTGCTCTTAAAGAGGCAGCACACTAAGTAACTCAGTCTGAGAGACAGAGCACAGAAGCAATACCGTGGAAAGTGCCTGGGGTATATGTGAAGGAGATTTCCCAGCTAATCTTGGTACGTGGTCAGAGGGGCAGGAAATCTGGGAGATCACCCAAGGAACAGCACTGCTCACGGGCACTCTCAGCAAAGTGGGTCTGGAGGGAATATACTTAAATATGATAAAGGCAATATGAAAAACTCACAGCTAACATCATACTCAGTGGTAAAAAACCGAAAGGTTTTCCTCTAAGGTCAGGAAGAAGACAAGGATGTCCTCTCTCACCACTTTTCTTCAATACGGACTGCAAGTCCTAGTCACAGCAAGCAGACAGGAAATAGAAACTGAAGGCATCAAAAGAGGTAAGGAAAAAGTAAAACTGTCAGTATTTCCAGATGACATGATACTATATAAAAAAAACCCTGAAGACTCCACCAGAAACTATTAGAACTAATAAATTAATTGAGTAAAATGGCAGAATGCAAAATTAATACACAGAAATCTGCTGAATTTCTATACACTAATAGCAAGCAAGGAGAAAGAGAAATTAAGAAAGCAATCCTATCTGTCATTGCATTAAAAAGAATAAAATACTTAGGAATAAATTCAACCAAGGAAGTAAAACATTTATATTCTGAAAACTACAAGACACCGATGAAACAAACTGATGACCACACCCACAAATGGAAAGACACACCATGCTCATGGACTGGAAAAGTTAATGATGTTAAAATGTTCATCCTACTAAAGCAATCTACAAATTCAATGCAGTCCCTATCACAATAGTAATGATATTTTTCACAAAACTAGAACAAATCATACAAAAATTTGTGTGGAATCACAAAAGGCACTGAATAGCCAAAGCAACAATGAGATAGAACAAAGCCAGAGGTATTATAATCTCACATTTCAAGCTATACTACAAAGCTTAAGCAACCAAAAGAGTACTGGCACAAAAACAGACACATAGATCAACTGAACAGGATAGAGAGCCCAAAATAAACCTACATGTATATGGTCAATTAATCTATAACAAAGGAGGAAGAATATACGATAGAGCAAGGACAATCTCTTTAATAAACTGTGTTGGGAAAACTGGACAGCTACATGCAAAACCATGAAATTGGATCACTTTCTTACATCATACAAAAAAATAAATTCAAAATGGATTAAAGACCTAAGTGTGAGACCTGAAACCATAAAACTCTCAAACGAAAACATAGGCTAACCTCTTAGACATTAGTGTCCATAACATATTTATGGATTTGTCTACTGAGGAAATGGAACCAAAAACAAAAATAAACTCCTGGAACTACCCCAAAATAAAGAGCTTTTACACAGGGAAGGAAATCAACAAAACCAAAAGACAACCTACTGAAATGGGAGAAGATGCTTGTAAAGGACATATCTGATAAGGGGCTAATATCCAAAAAATATAAAGAACTTCTACAACTCAACACAAAAAAAATCCCATAATCTAATCAAATATGGCAGAGGACTGGGGCACCTAGGTGGCTCAGCTGGTTAAGCGTCCAACTTCCGGCTCACGTCTTGAGGACAAGCCCCACATTGGGTTGTCTGCTGTCAGCGCAGAGCCCACTTGAGATCCTCTGTCCCCCACTCCCTTCTGTAGTCTCTCCCGCTGGCTCTCTCTCTCTCTCTCTCTCTCTCTGTTTTCTCTCAAAAAATAAATGAACTTAAAAAAAAATAGGGCAGAGGGCCTGAATAGATATTTTCCCAAAGACATAAAGATAGCCAACAGATGCATGAAAAGATGCTCAATATCACTCAGCATCAGGGAAATGTAAATCAAAACCACAATGAGATATCATCACTGCGCACCAGTCAGAAAAACTTGTATCAAAAAGACAAGAAATAACAAGCATTGGTGGAGATGTAGAGAAAACGGAACCCTTGGGCATTGTTGGTGGGAATGTAAAATGGTGCATCTAGTGTGGAAAACAGTGTGGAGGTTCAATAAAAAAAAAAAAAATAAAAATACCATATGATTCAGTAATTTGATTACTGGATATTTACTCAAAGAAAACAAAAATACTAAGTTGTAAAGATATATGCACCCCTATGTTTACTGAAGCATTATTTACAATAGCCACAATATGGAGCAACCTAAATGTCCAGTGATAGATGAATGGATAAAGATGTGATATATATATATATATACACAATGAAATATCAGTCATCAAAAAGAATGAGATCTTGTCATTTGTGACAACATGGATGGACCTAGAAGATATTGTGATAAGTGAAAGAAGTCAGAGAAAGAAAAATACTATATGGTTTCACTTATATGTGGAATCTAAAAAACAAAATAAAAAGGAAAAACAAAGAAAAAAACAAACAGACTTAAATACAGAGTACAAACTGGTGGTTGCCAGAGGGGAGGGGTGTAGGAAGATGCATGAAATAGATGAAGGGGATTAGCAGCCTGGAGCCTGCTTTGGATTCTGTGTCTTCTTCTTTTTTCTCCTCCTCTTGTACCCTGTTTCTCTTTCTTGAAAATGAATAAAACATTAAAAAATTTTAAAAACTGTAATAATGTTATATGCTAACAGAGAGTGACTACACTGATTGTGGTGAGCACTGAGTAATGTACAGAATTTACAAATCACTATGTTGAACACCTGAAACTAAGATAGCATTGTATGTCAATTACACTTCAATTAAAAACAAACCTTCACATTAGTTATGTTGTTTAGTTAATTCAACAACTGTATTAAAGCTCTCCAGAGAAACAGAACATCTCTCTCTCTCAAGAGATCTATTATAAGGAATTGGCTCATGTGATTATGGAGGCTGCGAAATCCAGACATAGGAAAACCCATGATATAGTTCCAGTTCAAGTCCAACAGCATGAAAAGCAGGAGAGCTGACGGTTTAAATGTCAGTACAGGTCCGAGTTCAAAGGCAGGAGTAACTTCCTAGTGTGAAGACAATCAGCCAAAGAGAGCATTTCTCCCTTACTCAGCCTTTTTTGTCCCATTCAGGACCTCAATGGATTGGTTGAACCCACACATTTTGGGGAAGGCAATCTCCTTTAGTCAGGCTACTGATTCAACTGTTAATCTCATCCAGCAATCCCCTCCCACACACACTCAGTATGTTTAGCCAAATATCTGGGCACCCTGTGGCCCTGTCAAGTTCACACAAAATTAACCATCACAACAACACTAGGAGGTAAGTACTGAAATACAGACAGTGCTGTAACCACAGTTTCAACTACAGAACACATGTTATTTTTTTAGAAAGTTTATTTTATTTTGTTTAGTAATTTCTACACCCAGAGAGGGGCTCAAACTCAGGACCTTGAGATCAAGAGTCACATACTCTTCAGACTGCGCCATTCGGGTGCCCCACACATTCTCAATTATGTATACTTTGTATTACTGCTCATCTACCTGTATGTGACCCTGACTTATCTCTATGTTCCTCATAATATCTCACAGTATTCTGCACGGATGTCTTGATTCGTATATTATTGTATCCTCTAAGATACTGACTCAGATGAGTCAGACTGAATAAAACATTCAGAGGCTTTTGACCTAAGAACTTTTTTTTTTTTTTTTGCCATTAGATGGGTCCTGAAGAAGCTTTCAAATCTTTTTGCTTTAGCAAAGTAATTTTCAGTACAGGATGAGTAAGTTTGTGGAAACCACCAAAAACATATCTTGACAGTAAGTTTCTGCACTTCAGTGGTTTCTCTTCATGATGAAAACAAGCAAATATACAACTAAGTTTATATAGAAAATCATTGCAAAGGGAACTATTGGGAAATCAATAATTCCCAGTATGTAGTATTTTCTAAAGGTCTTTTTCTTTTCTCAGTGAATGAAAACTTAATGGCAAAGACTAAAAGTACATTCTATTAATGAAATTCAAGCTGCTAAATATCAACTACTTGTCCCAAAGAAGTCCTTGAAAAACAGTCGCACTCCTAATAATGCATGTCCTCATCCTAGTTGGGAAAAAATGATGGCATAATTTCTAATAACTAGACATGGATGTGTATCAACTAGTAAACTGAGACAAACGCCAATCTGAAGTACATGTTTTCCTTGTGTTCAATAAACAAAATTCCTTCACTACTGTGACAAACAGTTTTTGATGCTTACTTTGTGCTGGCATTACTCTAGTCTCTTGAATTTAGGACCAAAAGGATGTGTTTGTTGGAGGAGACAGACAATAACCATAAATGGGAAGTCCTTCAGAGAATGCTGGGATTGATAATCACTATGGAGAAGCATGAAGCATAGTCACAGTAAAGGAGAACGAAGAGTTGATGAAGACGTGGAGACCAAGGAAGGCCTCTTTGAGGATGTGATACCTGAGAAGAGAACCCAGTGAAACGAGGGGACTACATATGGAAGGGACAGTCAGGACTATATATGGAGTGAATATGTTCTTGATAGATGGGATGAGGCCCTGGGACAGGCTGTCAGTGAGGCTGGTAAGCCCTGAGCGAGGGAAGCCCTACGCAATGCGGTAAGTGACGCAGTGAAGGTTCAACGCTCCAGAATGAGGATTCTGCGTGGAATACAGGGTACATGTCTATACAGCAAATTAAGAAAAGGTGGGAGCAGGCTTTACACTTCTGGTGATGACATTAATTCAAGATGGCGAATGGAATCATTGTATACTAGCTACCTCATTTCTGTATAGTTCTCCGAGTATTGCTTTGGGACTTGTGGTAGGGAGCTTAAAAACATGGCTCCCAATGACCTCTGCCTCCTGGTATTCACCCTCTTATGTAATCACTTCCCGTTGAGTGCAGACTGGACCTAGTGACATGATTCTACCAACGAGAATATGGCAAAAGTGTGGGAACACCATTTCTGCAATTAGGTTAAAAGACTGACTTATCTTGCTAGACTGACTTATCCTCCTCTTGCCGGCACTCTCTCCTGTCCTTTAACTTGCTCACTGTGATGAAACCAACAGCCATATTGTAAAACATTCTATAAAGCGGCCCTTGTGGCAAGGAAGTGAGGGAGGCCTCTGGCTCACAGCTTATGAGCAACTGAGGCCTCTGTGGACTACACGAGGAACTGAATCCTGCTACAACCATGTGAGTGAATAGGAAGCAGATCTCACCCAGTCAGGGGCTGGAGATGGCTTCAGCCTGTGGGAGACCCAGAGCCAGAGGACGAGCTAAACCATGCCTGGATTCTGGGCCCACAACAACTAAATTATGGGATAATAAATGCTATCACAAAGCCACTACATCTGGCGATGTCTTATGCAGATAATACAGAGCTGCAGATCTAGTGCCATGCTGAGCCCTCAGCTGGCAGTTTTCCCTCTGCAGGTTCAGCATTCCTGCGTGTGTCATAGAGGTGGGAGAGGGGTTTAAAGATGCTTCAGTTGACAACAGTATTTACCATTTGGAGTTCCAGCTGATGCAGTTTTTCCAAGAGGCAGAAATAATGGTAATTGTTTTGCCCTCTGTCCCTTACTCCCCCGCCACCCACCTACACATATTCCTGTTAAATAATTTCATGCCCAATGCCTTGGGCCTCACAAATTTTAAAGGTGGGCCTAAGAACATCCCTCCAAATATATGTTTATTTATTATGAATTGTATACATATACAGATAGGCTAATATGTTGTATATAATATAACGCAGTCACAAATTTAGGTATTATAAACGTATGAGGTAGAAAATTAATAATTACTTTGAAGAACACCAGCTTAGCTGACACCTACTCGATCTTTCAGTTCTCATCTCATGAGTCACTTCTTTGGAAGTCTTCCTTCTCCCAACAAGGTCAGATCCTCTTTTAGAAATCTGTGATTCCTTTTTACCCCGAGCACTGACCTCAACTTGCGATTATGATTATACGTGAATTGCCACAGGGGACTCATTAATCCCTGTCTCTCACACAAGCCTGAAAATCCCATAGTTGCAGGGACCACCTGGACTTCTTCTCCCAAGGGCAGTCCCGGAGAAGGACACCATGCCTGACATAGAACTGGAACTCCGTTTTGCCAAACAAATGGAGAAATGACTCCTATGACCTTGTTTTTTCACTTCCCAGATTTGAGCCTCTGGTTGTCAAGCTGGAAAGCTAGACCTTCCCAGAGGGATTCAGGTGACCCATGTGGTACATTTGGGCTCTCGTGGTATCTCCCCTGGCACTATACAACGCCTGCATAGACGGTGAGCTTCCTTAGGTTACTTCCACTGGAATCCTTAGGCACTGCTGCTTGGCCACAATTGGACTGTGAACCCCGCTGTGAAGAGGTCAGAGTGGGGACCGCCTCCACTGCCTAAGTTACCTTCTTTTACCCCAACCTTATGAGATCTACCTTTTCATCTACTGTGGCTCCACTTAGAAGTTTTCGGCATGCTGTATGGTTTTCATACTACTTCACAGGGTTCCCATGAGAATTAAAGGATAAAGTGCACATGAAAACAACTCTGCAACCATAAAGCATTGTTCAAATATTTGTTGCTTTCCTTGTTGTATGAAGAGTGTTTTTCTCGAGAAACATACAAGAAATGATTAGGAAATACATCGCTGGAAGTTTCTGTAATACATTCATTTGGTGCTGTTAAAAATAACTGATAAGGAAATAAAGCGAGTAGGCAGGCTTACTTGTACAAGCTATCCAGTGAAGAAGTGATTTGCCTTCTGAGGCAGATCAAAGCAAACCAAGGTTTCCTGATTCAGCTGTTACTACTGGACGTCATCTGTTTGTCATGGATTAAGTGTCAGCTGCTAAACCACGCACACTTATTCCACTGCCTTCATCAAAGACACTTAGGTCAAGCCAAGATCCTCTGTTTAAAGAGTGATCAGATATTAAATCCAGAAATAAGCCTGGAATATAATACACTAAGGTGGAAAACCATAAGCCATAGGGTGTGAAGCAATAATTTTGAGTCAGGAATAGAGACAGTGGGAAGAGGATTCATTGAGATTTTGTCAAAAGTCAGATTGTTGGATCCTACCCCCAGAGATTCTGACACATTGGCTCTAGGATGAGGCCTGTGAATCTAAATTTCTAGCAAGCTGTCATGTGATGCCCATGCTGCTCGTCTGTGACCCTACATATTGAGTAACACTGAACTAACGAGTAACTGTTTTTCTGCCCAATATGACCTATTCAAACCGGGTATCCTTGTATGTCAATTTCAGTTCTATGAAGATGTTCTCCCTAACCAACAAAAGACCTATCTCCAAAAAGATATTTGAAATACTTGCAGGTTATGGTAATTTTTTTTAAAATTTTTATTTCTGAGAGGGAGAGAGAGACAGTGTGAGCAGGGGACGGTCAGAGACAGAGGGAGACACAGAATACGAAACAGGCTCCAGGCTCTGAGCTAGCAGTCAGCACAGAGCCCGACGCGGGGCTCGAACCCGCGAACTGTGAGATCATGACCTGAGCCGAAGTCGGACGCTTAACCGACTGAGCCACCCAGGCGCCCCAGGTTATGGTAATTTTCTATTCGGAACTACCAGTACATGGTCTGCCTAAGGAAAAGACGAAATAATCAACAAGAGGAAAGCTGTGGTTTTCTACAGGAATAAGACATAACCTAGAGATAAAAATCATATCCTACTTCTTTACTAAAAAAAAAAAAAATCTTGAACAGAGTAAAATGGTTTGTACGATTAAGTGAATAATGTAACACTACTTTAAATCTTCAGGGATGGAGTTCAGAGCTGCATAACATCTAATCCAATTCCCTTAATTTATATACAGTGGCAGAGGTTCTGTGCCCAATGAAGATGAATAGCACAAGGGCATATAGACAATTAAAGGAAGGGCAAAGATCATGATCACGTCTCCTGGTTGTGAGTACAGTGTGCCTTCCCATCCAAGAAGTTCCTTTCCTGTCAGAAAAGAGCAGGTTACATATAGGGTTGGAACTTCCCTTGGCTTCATCACTGGCAAAGATTACAGTGAAAAGCCTCCTAGCCACTTTAGAAAACATTCTGGAGGCTCCTGGGTGGCTCAGTCAGTTAAGCATCCGACTTTGGCTCAGGTCATGATCTCGCGGTTCGTGGGTTCGAGCCCCGCACTGGGCTCTGTGCTGACAACTAGCTCAGAGCCTGGAGCCTGCTTCAGATTCTGTGTCTCCCTCTCTCTCTGCCTCTCCATTGCTTATACTTAGTTTCTCTTTGTATCTCAAAAATAAAATAAAAACATTAAAATATTCAAAACAAACAACAAAAAAAGAAAACAATCTGGCAGTTCCTTAAATGATCCAACAGAGTTACTGTGTAACCCAGCAATTCCTCTCCTAGGTTTATATATACCGAAGAGAAATGAAAACATATGTCCATACAAAAACTTGTACATGAAAGTTCATAGCAACATTATTCATAATGGCTAAAAGGCAGGAACCCAAATGTCTGTCAATAGATACATGGATAAACAAAATGTGGTATATCAATAAAAAGGAATGAAATACTGATACAGATACAACATGAATAAACTATGAAAAGATGCTAAATATTAGAAGTCAGTTATAAAACCCCACTATCTGATTTCAGATAGTGAAAGGCCACAACAAGGAAATCTACAGACACTGAAAGCAAATTAGTGATTTCTTAGGGCTGGGGGGGGGGAGGGACAGGGGAATAGGGAAACAATAGCTAAAAAATAAGGGATTTCCATAAAATCCTAGAAGAGAGCAAAGGCAGTGATTTCCTTGAAATTGGCTATAGCCACATTTTTCTAGGTATGCCTCCTGAGGCAAGGGAAATAAAAGCAAAAATAATCTTCTGCACAGCAAAAAAAATGATCAACAAAACTAAAAGGCGACCTATTAAATGGGAGAACATATTTGCAAATGACATATCTGATAAAAGGCTGGTACTCAAATAAATATAAAGCTCTGATACAACTCACCCAAAAACCAAATAATCTAATAAAAAATGGGCAGAAGACATGAAGAGGCATTTCTCCAAAGAAGACAAACAGAGGGCCAACAGACACATATAGATGGCTCAACATCACTGCTCGAAAGGGACATGCAAATCAAAACTACAATGAGATATCACCTCACACCTGTCAGAATGGCTAAATAAAAAGTATAAGTAACAAGTTTTGGCGACAATGTGGAAAAAAAGGAACCCTCTTGCACTGTTGGTGGGAATGTAAACTGGTGCCACTGCTATGGAAAACAGTACGGAGATTCCTCAAAAAGTGAAAAATAGAACTACCCTATGATTCAGTAATTACACTACAGGGTATTTGCCCAAAGAATACAAAAATATGAATCCAAAAAGATATATGCATACTGTTTATTGGAGCATTATTTACAACAGTCAAATTATGGAATCAGCCCAAGTGTCCACTGATAGATGAATGGATAAAGAAGATATGATGTGTATATTTACACACAAACACAGACACACGAATATTACTCAGCCATCAAAAAGGATAAAATCTTGCCATTTGCAACAATATGGATAGAACTAGAGAGTATAATACTGAGTGAAATAACTCAGAGAAAGACAAACACCATGTGATTTCACTCATACACGGATTTAAGAAACAAAATAAATGAGCAAAGTTAGAGAGAGAGAGAAACCAAGAAAAAGATTCTTAACTATAGAGAACTGATGATTACTAGAGGGGAGGTGGGTGGGGGTTGGGTGAAATAGGTGAATGGGATTAAGTGTATACTTACCATTATGAGCACTGAGTAACTGTACATAATTATTGAATCACTATATTATACAGCTGAAACTAATGTAACACTGTATGTTAACTATAACTGGAATTAAAATAAAGAAACTTTCAAAAAAAGAACAAGAAATGCTAAAAAAAAAAAAAAAACTAAGAGGAGGTTTCTTCTTAAGACGCTGAAAATCTTCTAAAATTGACTGTGGTGATAGTTGCACATACCTGTGAATGTACTAAAAACTACTGAATCGTATACTTTAAATGGATTAATTATATGGTATATGAATAACATCTAACATGAAGAAGTTAAAAAAGCTTATTTCATGCAGAAATACCATTACAGTATTTGTTAAGAGAGTTAAAGGTAACTATGACAAAAACCACCCACGAACATGCTTCCTAGCTCTGAACTTAGACAACATGTTATTAAGGACCATGTTTCTTGTCGGAAGGCTATCCAAGGGTATAAAAATACATCCTGAACACACTAGCACATTTATTTTCTCGCTTCACCTCTACTGTACTCTTCGCATGAGAAGGACAGGGTAACAAGCGTGTACCTGGCTCATTTTGTTGTGGTTGTGTGCTTAGTGTTTTCGACACTTGGAGAAGATCATTCATTAATAATTCTTTCTCTAAACGGCAACATTTTGTGACAATATCATACTGTCTTGATGATGACAGCTCTGTAGCAGAGGCTAAAGTCTGGGATGGTGATGCCTCCCGTTTTGGTTTTCTTCAGTATTACTTTGGCTATTCAGGGTCTTTTGTGGTTCCATACAAATTTTAGGATAGTTTATTCTAGTTTTGAGAAGTATGCTGGTGCAATTCTGATTGGGATTGCACTGAATGTGTAGATTGCTTTGGGTAGTAATGACATTTTAACAATATTTATTCTTCTGACCCATGAGCATGGAATGTTTTTCCATGTCTTTGTGTCTTCTTCAATTCCTTCATAAGTTTTCTATAGTTTTCATCATACAGATCTCCTATATCTTTGGTTAGGTTTATTCCTAGGTATTTTATGTTTTTTTTGTGCAATTGTGAATGGGATTAGTTTCTTGATTTCTCTTTTTGTTGCTACATTATTGGTGTATAAAAATGCAACCGATTTATGTACACTGATTTTGTACTCTACAACTTTGCTGAATTCATGAATCAGTTCTAGTAGGCTTCTGGTGGAGTCTGTCGGGTTTTCTATGTAGAGTATCATGTCATCTGCGAAAAGTGAAAGTTTGACTTCCTCTTTGCCAATTCTGATGCCTTTGATTTCCTTTTGGTGTCTGATGGCTGATGCTAGGACTTCCAGCACTATGTGAAACAACAGTGGTGAGAGTGGACATCCCTGTCGTGTTCCTGATCTCAGGGGGAAAGCTCTCAGTTTTTCCCCATTGAGGATGATGTTAGCTGAAGGTTTCTCATAGATGGCTTTTATGATGTTTAAGTAGGTTCCTTCTATCCCGACTTTCTCTAGAGTCTTTATTAAGAAGAGATGCTGTATTTTGTCAAAAGCTTTTTCTGCATCTATTGACAGGATCATATTTCTTTTGTTAACACCAATGGAACACAATTGAGAACTCAGAAGTGGACCCAAAAGTATACAGCCAACTAATCTTAGACAAAGCAGGAAAGAATATCCGATGGAAAAAAGACAGCCTTTTTAACAGATGGTGTTGGGAGAACTGGACAGCAACATGCAGAAGAATGAAACGAGATCATTTTCTCACACCATGCACAAAAATAAACTCAAAATGGATAAAGGACCTGAATGTGAGACAGGAAACCCTCAAAATCCTAAAAGAGAAAGCAGGAAAAAACCTCCTTGACCTCAATCACAGCAATTTCTTACCTGACACATCCCCCAAAGGCAAGAGAATCAAGAGCAAAAATGAACTATTGGGACCTCATCAAGATAAAAAGCTTCTGCAGGGCAAAGGAAACAATCAATAAAACTAATAAGCAACTGACTGAATGGGAAAAGATAGTTGCAAATGACATATCAGATAAAGAGCTAGTATCCAAAATCTATAAGGAACTCACCAAACTCCACACCCAAAACACAAACAACCCAGTGAAGAAATGGGCAGAAGATATGAACAGACACTTCTCCAAAGAGGACATCCAGATGGTCAACAGGCACATGAAATGATGCTCAGCGTCCCTCCTCATCAGGGAAATGCAAATCAAAACCGCACTGAGATACCATCTCACGCTGGTCAGAGTGGCTAAAGTGAACAAATCAGGAGACTCTAGATGCTGGGGAGGAGGTGGAGAAACGGGCACCCTCCCACACTGTTGGTGGGAATGTACACTGGTGCAGCCCCCCTGGAAAACAGTGTGAAGGTTCCTCAAAAATTAACACTAGAACTCCCCTATGACCCAGCAGTAGCACTGCTAGGAATTTACCCAAGGGATACAGGAGTACTGATGCCTAGGGGCACGTGGACCCAAATGTTCATAGCAGCACTCTCGACAATAGCCAAAACATGGAAAGACCCTAAGTGTCCATCAACTGATGAATGGATCAAGAAGATGTGGTACATTTATACAATGGAATACTACATGGCAATGAGAAAGAATGAAATCTGGCCATGTGTAGCAACATGGATGGAAATTGAGGGTGTTATGCTGAGTGAAATAAGTCAGGCAGAGAAGGACAGCTACCATATATTTGCACATATAGGTGGATTAGGAGAAAGCTAACGGAGGACCATGAGGGAGAAGAAGGGGAAAACTAGTGGGGAGGGAGGCAAACCACAGAGACTCTTGGATGCTGAGAACAAACTGAGGAGCTCGGTTGGGGGTGGGGGAGAGAGTGGGGTGATGGGCATGGGGGAGGGCATTTGTGGGGATGAGCCCTGGGTGTTATATGGGAACCAACTTGACAATAAACTATTTAAAAAAATAAATAAATGGCAACATTTTAAGTAATAATCAGTAGTAACTATATTTTCTTGATTAATTTGTTTTGAAACACACCACAAATTTTAACTTTTGAAGAAGTTCAAATTTTAACTTTTTAAGAAGTTACTCAAGTGCCTTTTTCAAGATACTCAATATAGAGTAAACAAACAGATGGGATATGGAGTAAAATACTTACACTTTTGAAACAAAAATACAATACTTTGTAGTTCATACCATTTAACTGTTTTAAATTGTAAACACAGGAGCATCTGGGTGGCTCATCTGGTTAAGCATCAGACTGTGGGTTTTGGCTCAGGTCATGATCTCACTATTCGTGGGTTCATGCTGACAGTGCACAGGCTGCTTAGGATTCTTTCTCTCTCTCTGCCCCTCCCCCGTGCTTTCTCCTGTGTAGCCACCTGGATGGTTCACTCGGTTAAACATCCAACTTTGGCTCAGGTCATGATCTTATGGTTTATGGGTTTAAGCCCTGTGTCGGGCTCTCTGCTGTAAGCACAGTGCCTGCTTCAGATCCTCTGTCTCCTCTCTCTCTGTCCCTCCCCAGTTTATTCTCTTTCTCTCTCAAAACAAAGAAACTTTAAAAAAGGATTAAAACAAATAAGTATGTACTAAATTGAAGTTCACATATATATTATTAAAACACAGCAATAGCCACAGGAATTGCTTAAAACTTTGGGCAATGAAAGTCTCTGCCATTGTTCAGAATTACTGGCAGATGGTGAGAATAGAGAACAGATTGGTTTTAGTCAGTTGTATCACTGTTTTGGGTTCTTTACAGATAAGCACCACTTTTTTCCTACACTCAGGGTGGGCTGTTCCCACCGCCTGCCCTTGCTATCCGCTGCTCTGCTTTTCTCCTGGTACCCAGTGGGCACTCTGTAAATAATTGTTTCTGTGGAATAGACCTAAATAAACCCAACTAGAGCTTTCAATCGCTCCATACTGTTTAACAAAAGTAAATAAATAAAAATAAGAAAAATGTAAGTTGCCAAGTAAATAAAATCCACTGGCTCAATTAGAATGAAAAATTAATATAAAAATTGTACACAGTAAATTGGAAGCATCAAAAAGACATGTCTAGTTACAATTGATCTTTAGGATTCAATTTCCATTTTTGGTTTTTTTAATGTTTGTTTATTTATTTTTGAGAGAGTGAGAGAGAGAGAGAAAAAGCAGGGGAGGGGCAGAGAGAGAGGGAGATAGAATCCCAAGCAGACTCTGCACTTTCAGTGTAGTGCCTGATGCGGGACTTGATCTCACTAACTCTGAGATGATGACCTGAGGAGAAACCAAGAGTTGGACGCTTAACCGACTGAGTCACCCAGGTATCCTAAGATTCAATTTCCAAAGAAGCCTGTACTTCATTGGCCAGAGTCACAATCAAGGGAACTATCAGTCATCAAAATTTGTTACTTTATTTTATATATACATATATATGTATACACGTTTATGTATACATACACACATACATATATGTATATATATGAAATGGCAGCTTAGGAAATTTTCGGACAGGTGGCATTTTGTTCGAATACATTTTGATTCAGCTCCTTCAGTTACCTTAGCTTAGAGGAGTAGATGATATGATTATAAAAATGGAAGGGAAAAATAGCAAAGAGATGAAATGTGTAATTTAGTCATGTTATTCTTGTTTTTTTCCTTTTGCCTTACATATGGTTTAATTCAAGGACAGCAATATGTTTTAGGAATAGAAAAACAGGGCAATACTACTGTGAGTGCCTGTAGCGTGTGAGTAATAGTCACTTAAGAGTCATCCCTGTTCTGGGGCGCCTGGGTGGCTCAGTCGGTTGAGCATCTGATTTTGGCTCAGGTCATGATCTCATAGTTCATGGGTTTGAGCCGTTCATCGGGTTCTGTGCTGATGGGTCAGAGCCTGGAGCCTGCTTCAGATTCTGTGTCTCCCTCTCTCTCTGTCCCTATCCTGTCTCTCTCTCAAAAATAAATAAACATTAAAAAATTTAAAAAAAGTTCATCCCTGTTCTAAGAGGTTATCATTTATATTGCTTGCTCACTTTTAGTGACTTTGCCAAAGTTACTAGCTTCAATTCCAGAACTGAGACTATGAATGTTGGGATTAGGAAAAAAACCATTACAGATACTCATGGGATACTCGTGAGACAAGGTTCTGGTTAGTAGTTTATAAACAGAAGTAATAAGTGAAATTTCTGGAGCATCTCTGTAAAGGGGATAGACGCAGGTGCCATACACACTTTCATGATTCTGACTTGGCCTTCTTTCTCTGAGCAGGGGGCAGAGGAATCACCCCATTTTTTATCTAGAGTGACTTCAAATACTTTCCCAGCGAAGTCAGAAACCTGGTGACAGACATCAGGTAATAATGGCTCCATTTCTTTAGAACTGGTTTTTGTGTCAAGTAAACAGGGATGAATACATATAGGTAATAAATAAAATTATTTATGGATTTATGATATCTAGGGCACCATCATTTTGGAGGGCTTCTATCTCTATTCATGGTTTCTAGGGTTTTGTGGCCTCTGTTGCCAGAAGAGGGTGGAATGTGAGTTTTTAAGGGCAAGGCCTGGGAGGGACTAACATTACTTATGAAAACATCCCACTGGCCGTTGCCAAATCATATGGCCCCAACGTAGGCTAAGAAGTGTAGACTTCCCATAAGGCCAGAAATACAAAAAAGGAATGGGAATTGTTAAACACAGCACAGCCTTTGCCCTGTAAGTTTATCATCTGATTTCTTGATTTTCGATTTTATATAATACATACTGATTTCCTACTACGGAAGACAAAGGCAGAAGTCACAAACCACTTTCCCCTTAATTACCACTACCTCCCATACTTCTTCCCCTTCCACGCTTCCCTTGTTTCTATTTTTCCAAAAACATTACATCACAATTGCTGGAAAAATATGTATTTAATATGTAAATTTTTATGATGACATAAATAGTGTTTATCGACAAGCCACACATGTGCTGTGACATTTTCTTTGTTGTACACACTTCTGTCTTCCCTGGAGTTAGTTAATAATTTCTGCATTTTCTTTGTTTTTAGTGTTATATGGACTGATTTATCCCTAAATTCACAACAAATGTTTAATTTCCTCTCAGTACTTTCCAACACATCAAGCCAATTACCAGTAAAATGTTTTTGAGAGTGAGGGGAGAGCCTTTCTGGTATCCTCTGTCTGCCTACTCCATCCAGTGTGGACTGGTTTTTCGTTAGGCCTGCACAACGCAATCCTTTTTTTTTTTTAGATTTATGTATTTTTCAGAGACAGAGACAGCATGAGTTGGGGAGGGGCAGAGAGAGAAGGAGAGAAGAGAGAGGGTGAGAGAGAGAATCCCAAGTAGGCTCTGGGCCACAAACCCACCAAACTATGAGATCATGACCCGAGCCAAAATGAAGATTCAGATGCTCAACCTACCCAGGGGCCCTGCACAAGGCCATCTTGAAACTCCTCTTCTGCACCTTTCTGTGAAGTCACCTTACACCTCTCCTGTGCTAGAGGGCCCGTTTTCTGCATCTAATATCTTTTTTTTGTTTTATTTCCTTATCTTGGTGAAGCATCCTCCAGTAGCTTCCAGAGAAGATGCCTTTGAAGTACATCTTTAGGGACTGCATATCCGAAAACGTCTTTATTTTCCTTTCCCCTTCCATCAGTACATTGGCAAGGTACAGAATTCTAGTTTGGAAATCATTTTCCCTCAGAATTTTGAATGTAATTCTCCATTGTCTTCTGAATTGTAGCTTTGCTTCTGCAAAGTTGGATGCTGTTCTCATGGTCAATATGTTATGTTACCTGTTTTTTTTCTTTTCTTTTCTCTTTCTTTCTTTCTTTCTTTCTTTCTTTCTTTCTAGCTCTGAGGCTTGCTAGGATCTTGTCTTTACCTATGGCATTCTCAAATCTCACACTCATGTATCAGAGTGTGGGTAACTTTACATCTAGAATATTTGGGCATTCATCTGGAAACTAACATCCTTTGGTTTTGCAAATGTAAAACCATATTTTTATTTTTCTAGTCTCCTCACTCTGTTTTACTGGTTCTCTCTTTCTATACTTCCGGTTTGTAAGGTGTCAGATACCCTAAAGTAATTTTCCAAATTTTTTCTCTCATATTTTCTAGCTGTTTTCCTTTTGATTCAGTGTCATGGAGAATGACCTCCACTCTGCCTTCCAACATTTCTGCTGGATATTCTTCTCTACTTCAGCTGTCTACATTTCATTTCCAGGGGTTCCTTGTTAGGCTCCAAACTATAAAAATGGCATATTGTCTTTGTATAGAAGCCAATCTTCTCATGTGCTGCTGAGGATGTTTAAAAACGTGTTTAAAAAGTCTTCCTATGTTCCTCATTTTGTAACCATTTGTTTTGGTCTGTGTCTTTTATGCTTGAGGCTTCACTCAAATGCTAAGAATTCTTGGCTGCTATTTACATATACACAATACAGGTACACAAGTGTGGGCTGACAGCTTTACATCTATGGGGTGGGGGTGGGTTGTTTATACACATTTTCCCTTAGTTTTTAGTAGTTCTCCTAGTACACCAACAGTGACTTCCCAGCCGTAGCGTCACAGTGTAATCACCTGGGTAGCTTTAAAACTAATAACTCACAAGGTGTTATCTTCAGATAAAATGATTACATTGCTTTGCAGGGAAGCCTGGGTATTGGGATTTTTCAAAAGTTCCCCAGATGATACAAATATGCAGTCAAGGTTGAGAGTCACTGTGATAGAACGTACTGGTTCAACTTCGCCAGAGAAGAGGCCTCCTGTCTCCTAGGGGTCCTTAAAAATGCAGAGAATAGGGACACCCGGGTGACTAATTCGGTTAAGCGACTGACTGTTGATTTTGTCTCAGGTCATGATCTCATGGTTCGTAGGATCGACCCCTGAGTAGGGTTCCAGAGTCAGTATGAGGCCTGCTTGGGATTCTCACTCCCTCTCTCTGCCACTTCCCTGCTTGCTCACATGCACATGTGCGTGCATGCTTTCTCTCTCTCTCTCTCTGAAAATAAACAAATAAAAGTACAAAGAGTCATGCTGAACTTATGGGTTTAGATGTAAACTCTTTGGTCACTCAGCACATCCAGGTGAATAAAGCCCCCACGATGTGGCCTAGAACTTACAGGGCTTGTGGTCGGGTTAACCCACACAGGAGCTCTCCCTGCCACACCGGGCTGATCCTTACTGAAAAAGAGCACATTGTTCCTAAACTAGAGGAGGAGGTAGCACAGGAGAAAAAGATATCCCAGAAAACACTGAGGGAATAAAAACTTATGGCCGGAAAATAAATTCTGCATAAAACAAATGCCAATAAAAGTAAAAACAGAAAAAAGAAACTCTGAGTATACACACTCATGGACATGGCCAAATACACACACACACACACACACACACGCATATTGGGCCTGTTAGGCAGAAGATACACAACTAGCTATTCAAATTTCACTGCAGATTCAAGAAGCAAATCTAAAACGTTGTTAACCTAGAGGAGAAAGCAGGAAACAACCTCCTTGACCTCCACTGCAGCAATTTTTTACCTGACACATCCCCAAAGGCAAGGGAATCAAGAGCAAAAATGAACTACTGGGACCTCATCAAGATAAAAACCTTCTGCACGGCAAAGGAAACAATCAATAAAACTAACAGGGAACTGAAAGAATGGGAAAAGATAGTTGCAAATGACATATCAGATAAAGAGCTAGTATCCAAAATCTATAAGGAACTCACCAAACTCCACACCCAAAACACAAACAACCCAGTGAAGAAATGGGCAGAAGATATGAACAGACACTTCTCCAAAGAGGACATCCAGATGGTCAACAGGCACATGAAATGATGCTCAGCGTCCCTCCTCATCAGGGAAATGCAAATCCAAACCGCACTGAGATACCATCTCACGCTGGTCAGAGTGGCTAAAGTGAACAAATCAGGAGACTCTAGATGCTGGGGAGGAGGTGGAGAAACGGGCACCCTCCTACACGGTTGGTGGGAATGTAAGCTGGTACAGCTCCTCTGGAAAACAGTATGGAGGTTCCTTAAAAAATTAACACTAGAACTCCCCTATGACCCAGCAGTAGCACTGCTAGGAATTTACCCAAGGGATACAGGAGTGCTGATGCCTCGGGGCACAGGAACCCAATGTTCATAGCAGCACTATCAACAGTAGCCAAAACGTGGAAAGACCCTAAGTGTCCATCAACTGACGAATGGATCAAGAGGATGTGATATATTTATACAATGGAACACTACATGGCAATGAGAAAGATGAAATCTGGCCATGTGTAGCAATGTGGATGGAACCTGAGGGTGTTATGCTGAGTGAAATAAGTCAGGCAAAGAAGGACAAATATCATATGTTTGCACGTATAGGAGCATTAGGAGGAACTTAACGAAGGACCGTGGGGGAGAAGAAGGGGGGAAATAGTGCGGGAGAGGGAGGGAGGCAAACCATGAGAGACTCTTGAATATTGAGAAGAAACTGAGGGTTGATGGGGGTGGGGGAGAGGGGAAGGGGGGTGATGGGAATGGAGGAGGGCACTTGTTGGGATGAGCACTGGGTGTTATATGAAAACCAACTTGACAATAAACTATGAAAGAAAAAAAAATAAAACGCTATTAATGGTTTCACTGAGTACTCATTATGTGACTATCTCTGGGCTGTGGACATGCCAGAAAAATCCTCTGCAAATGAACTTTTAATATTGAAACTGTCATTTGGAGAACATCTAGGAAACAATAAGAGTCCATATCTCATACGTGAAATGATAGAAATTATGTGTTTTTGCTGGACATACCCATACTTGATCGTGGGGGTCCTCATTATTTTATTTTCTCTTTTCCATTCAGGGAATTCTGGCAAGGGTATCTGCTAGAACTCTCAGATCTTGCCCTAAACCTCCCTGATGGAAGAGCAGTGCTGTGAGAAATGATAGTATCGAAACAAAACTTGGATGGCTCAGCCAGGGAGGGCTTCTCTGAGGAAGTGAAAATTGAGCAGAAATCCGAAGCCTGAGTAAGAAATGGTGAGGTGAGGAAGGTGAGGAGTAAGCCTAAGCATATGTACCACAGACATTTAACTTTGTCCCTCCCAGAACAACAGTGAAATGGCAATAAGAATAAAATGGCAGAATCCACAAGAACAAAAGGACGAGGATGCAGTGACAGATGAACCACTGCAATCATGTGCTGGAAGGTGGAAAGAAGATGGTGACTAATAACTGGCCGAGAAGACCCAAGAAAGACAGTGTGGGTAGCAAGATCTAGAAACTAACTGATGGATGCTACGGAAATCCTGAAAGGTTCTGAAATTATAGGCTTGAAGAACTAATTAGGGCCTGAGCACACCAACTACACCAGTGTAGGGACAGAACGGCACACGTTGCATCTACAAAGGGACATCTTTCAGATACTTGGTGGCTCTTCAGATATGCATACCCTTGAAGGCCTGGGCAGTTTCCTGTGTGCTCTTAAAGGGAACATAAAGATTTAAGCCTCTTGATTTCATGCTTTTGTAGTGTTTCCTGACCCAAGTGAACAGCAAACCATGTTCAGAGATCACCTCAGGTCACTTACAGGAAGTGCTACACTTACAATTTCCAAGGATAGGATTTTTGTATCGTTCTTGATTTTTCTTTAAACTAAAGTTTTAAAATATATTTATATATAGTTTTATTATATATATTTTATATATATATAATTTTAATATAAATATTTAATATATATTAAAAATTATATATTTTTAATATGTATATTTAGACAGATGACACAAAGATACAAAACGGTATAACACAGAAAGCTTTTCAGTCTCTAACCACTCAGTTCCCTTAGAGTCAACAAGATCCATCTCTCCCAGAAACATGTAAACTTATAAATTTTATACTTCTTAAACACACGTGGCAGGCAAGATGACACACACCCTTTCGTGTCTTACTTTTTACACTTTACCATACATACATCTTAGAGGTCATCCCACACTCTCACATAGAGCGGATTCATTTTTTTCTAATGCTTGTACCATATTCCCCTGGGTAGATATATCATAATGTCCTCAGCTGATCCCTTATTAACAGATATATCTGGAAAGTTCTTTAATAACCTCGTTTTATTTGTACATCATAATGATTTGATACATACTGCAAAATGATTACTTTAGTAAATTGAGTTACTGTCCATCACCACACATAGTTAAAATTATGTTTTCTTGTGATGGGATCTTTTAAGATCTACTCTCAGCAACTTTCAAATTTGCAATTCAGTGTGATTAACTACAGGTGCCATGCTGCATATCCTCAGGACTTGTTTACTTTCTAACTGTAGGTTTGTACCTTTGACCCCCTTTACCTATTTTGTCCCCTACCCCTGTGCCCCACCCCCCAGTTTGGCAACCACCAATCTGTTCTGTTTTAGATTCCACATGTAAGTGAGATCCTACAGTACTTACCTTCCTCTGGCTGACTTATTTCACTTTGCATAAAGCCCTCGATCTGTGCTGTCACAAACACACATATGAAAATATTGTGTTTTCAATATTGCTCTTACAAATGGCATGACAATAATAAAGCCGTATAGCCAATATGTGCTTTTCATCAATCTCACTTGATGTCTAAATGATCTTATAAAAGGTAAAATGACATTCTTAAAAAAAAAAACACACTACGGTTACAACATGGTGAATACACTGTGAGAGGTAAGAGTGTAAGCAGAGAAACGAGGCAGGAGGCTGTTACACTAGTCCAGGTGACAGAATGATATCAGCCTGTCCTAGAGTCACAGCAGAGGGGCCAAGTTGCACATTTTATTTGAAGTAGGTAAACTTGCCATCAAGGGCATTGGATATGCAAAACGAGAGTGAACAAGTAAAATGTCTGTTGGGAACTTGTATTTGGAAGCCATTGGCAAATAGATGGAAAGTGACTCCAGGCATCAGATTGGATCACTAATGGGGAGAAGATTGGGTGAGATCAGTAGAGGCCCAAAGGCTAGGCTCAGAGAAAGCACAACATTTTTACCATCGGGAGAAGAGAATAAATTATCTAAGGAAAATAGAAGGGAATATTCAGAGAACTAGGAATAAAATCAGGAGAATATATTATCATGATCTCCAAGAAACAGTGCTTCAAAAAGGAGGAAATCACCAACATGCTTTTTTAATTAAAAAAAAAAATACTAAGAGAAAGATTTCTCCTGTACTTTATTCAAGGCCTTGACAGCCCACTTTCTCTTTCATATCACTTTTCCTTTTGGTTTGTAACTCTGATTTAAACATGTGGTTATTTAGGTAATTCTGTCTCCCCACTAGAATGTAAGCTCTGCGAAGGCAACAATAATGAGCAGGTCACTCACCAGCACCTAGCTAATGATGAATGTGTCTGATGAGTGCTTCTCACCAGCATCTTGCATAGAGCTTGGCAAACACTAGGTGGTAAAATATTAATGGACGAAGTGATAGATCAAAATGAGGCAGGAAACATGTCAGCGGGTATAATAACTGAAGTCAATGGTTACCTCACCAGAAGGGATTCTGGTA
Organism: Proteles cristata cristata; assembly: GCA_017311185.1. Taxonomy (NCBI): domain Eukaryota; kingdom Metazoa; phylum Chordata; class Mammalia; order Carnivora; family Hyaenidae; genus Proteles; species Proteles cristata. The sequence continues at coordinate 52,359 of JAESUZ010004578.1, forward strand.
GAGAGACTGGGAGGGCAGCCAGATGAGATAGGTAGAGGAGAATGTGAGAGATGAGAGCAGGGGAAGCAAGTATAGACAACTCGACTGAAAAGTGTGGCTGTGAAGGAGGATAGAAATGCGGCAGGAACTGGAAAGCAAAGTAGAACCGAGGGAGGCAGAATGGTATTTTCACTGTGATATATCAATTCATATAGCTACCTGTCCTGTCCCAGAAAGAATGTTTTTCTCTTACAATGTAGGGAGAACCCGGCACGTCTGGGGTGGCTCAGTTGGTTTAGCATTGACTTCACCTCATAATCTCACGGTTTGTGGGTTCGAACCCCATCGGGCTCTGTGCTGACAGCATGGAGCCTGGAGCCTGCTTCAGATTGTGTCTCCCTCTCTTTCTGCCCTTCTCCCACTCACTCTCTGTCTCTCTCTGTGTCTCAAAAAAAAAATTAAAAAAAAAAAAAAAAAGTAGGAAGAATCTGATTGCTTATATTAGTATCAGACATTCTCCAACCTGAGCATCTCCTTTGTGCCCTTTGTAACAATTAAAATGGTACAAGGCACTGAAGACTGTCAATTTGTATCCTTTCTCAGTGGAGACAATGCAATTAGATGTAGTCAGATGTTAGAGGTTCCGGGATAGTGTTCGCGCGGCTCTCTCTGGAGGGGTATATTCGATAACCTGGGGCGCTGCCATTTACTTCCCCTCTCCTATAATTTAACCATCCAAAAGTCCAAAATGCTTTTTTTTTACTTGTAATGCAAAGACTGTAAGTGAATATATTTGAGATCATTTTAAATTCTCTAATAATATTACAGCGTTAAAAGACCTCACTGGAATTTTAAGTAAATGTAAAGGTAATTGACTACATTTATGTGACAGTTTCCATGAGTATCAAGCTGAAGTCAGGACTGCAAGCGTATTCTCAGTTACCTGCTCTTTCTGTAGGAATATCTTACTAATTTTGTTTAAAAAATTTTTAAATATATTTATTTATTTATTTATTTATTTATTTATTTATTTATTTATTTAGAGACGGTGTGGGTGGGGGAGTGGCAGAATCTGAAGCAGGCTCCAGGCTATGAGTTGTCAGCACAGAGTCCAGGGTAGGGCTCAAACTCATGAACTATGAGATCATGACCTGAGCTGGAAATCGGATGCTTAACCGACTGAGCCACTCAGGCACCCCGGGGTATCTTACTAATTTTGAAGCTAAAATCTATGTTTCTATGTTCTGATCACCTTAGTTGTTAAGCATTCCGTATGGAACAATGGTGCAAGAAATTATCTCTAAAACTGTACGAATACTGGAGCAGAGTTAACAGCTCATCAGTATGAAGTCTGTGCCTGCACTAGTTATGAATTTAGCAGGTAGGAGCCAGCTGCAGGAAGACCTGACCTGTTTAGAATGAACTGGATTCTGCCTTTGAGGATCATGAGAATTTTATATTCCAATAATGTGAGTCATCTTTGGCTTTTTCTTGAGTTCATTCACCTCTGCCACTTTTTCAAAGGATATATTCTTCAAACATTTTCCTCTGCAATTAATCATGACTTGCAGACTCTAAGGTGAATAGAATAATGGCTATATGCTCAGGCTGGTTTCAACTTCATTTAAATTATTTTCTGAATTGCTTATGTGCCCTGTCAGCCATGACTGTTCCCTTTCAGATACCATTATTATTATACTTTCTGCTTTCAGGAGACGGAGATAGTAAAGCTATAGATACCATTAGAACAATTTCAGTAAACATATTCAACTGTCATTCCCAGATGTGCCAACAATGAATCTGAATTTTATAATTTTATTTTTTTCCTCTGCTTTTTCTGATGTCTGATGTCTGCCTCAAAGACTTGGGGATTATGCTACTTGTCACCTGGGTGTTCTTGAATGAGTTACTCTAATGAACCTTGTTCTCTAAAAATTAGAGATAATAATAGCGAGCTCATGGAATTTTGAAAAGGAAAAAATGTGTCCAAAATAATAAGAACTTGGCTCTTGAAAAGTATCAAGAATTTCATACACATTTAGCTCAAGATGGATTATTTCCTGGAAAATAATAAACATGTGCTTAACTGTGTTATTGATCCTAAAATAATATATGCTCAGTGTGGAAAACGTGATAAATTAAAAAAAACATAAATTAAGACCATCTGTAGCACTACCAGGCAGTATAATCATGACTAACACATGGATGTGTTAAATGGCAAAAAAAGTAGATAAAGTCCTGAGCCCTACAGCCTAGTACTGAAGTGCTCAAAAAACAACTATATAATAGTCAGATATATGTAACTGGTATAAAAACACACATACAGTGCAATAAGGTGATAAAAGATAGCCCTTTAGAATAACTACATTTTATCTCTATGTATATTTCTTTATCTACAAATACATCTACATCATCAGGGATAATATGGTTCGAAGTGGCAGGCCAATCTTTTGGTGGACACCGAAGATTTTCTTCTGGAAGGAGGACTAATTTATTCATCTCACATCACAGGGCACTATCACAGCCTGGTGCAAGGCGACTCGGGGGCTAACATCTGAGGGGCGGGCATATTCTCCTCTCCTCTGTTCTTGACAATTCAGAGAAATGAAAAGTCTCTCTCACTGTAGTGTTTTTGTCTAACAGGGTTTTTGTAGAGATTAGGATTACCAAGGATGGGGAGGGTAGTGTAAGGGGTGTAACCGCCAGGTCCCGTGAGCTTGCTTTGGTATAAAGGGAAGCGAGTAACCACAGTGCAGGCAGTGCTATTCCCTATATCCGGTGGGCTTGCTTTGACCCGTATGAATTCCACAGGCTCTAACTGTGCGTAGGAACCTTGAGACTCAGTAACTTGTTTGGGGGCACCAGACTCATGACATCATCAGTCTCTGGAGACATCTGCCACTCCCTCTGTTGAGTGATCTCAGGCAGGTTATGCTACCTCTCTGAGCTGCGATGTCCTTAAATCAAGACTCTGGCTTGCAACTGACGACAACTTAATATAAAGTTGAGTACATAAGAAGGAAATGTATTATCTCTAAAATAATATGAGGATAACTAACATCTGTTGAGAACTCTGTTTGCTGAAGCATATTTTAAGTGTAATTGCTTATTTAATCTGTCCACAGTTTTATACAGCAGGTTCTATCATTATTTCTGTTTTACAGATAAGGAAAACAAGGCATTGAGGCAGTACCCAAAAGTACGCAGTTAGTAAGCATGAAGCTGGGACTCAAATTGATAGCCGATAATAAACAGCTGTTGAATAAACACATGTGCTGCCAAAAAGTAATCAGTGTAAACAGATCAGTTGTCTGGAAGTAATAAAACATTGACAAAGCCAAAAGCATGATTTTGTTTTCATATGATCCACTTAGTTTATTTCTGTTTCACAGTAACAGCAGCATCCTTATCCTCTCCTAGCTTTGGTTTCTGGTCACCGGACAAGCCAAGGTACTAAAGGCTCTATCATGACTGGGATTAACACGTGAAGTGGGTTCTACAGATCAGGAATCAATAGCCCCATATCATTTATGAGATGGTCAGCAAAGAAATTATTCAGTTTCGGTATAACTGCTATTTAAGATGCATGTGGAGCGCAAGGCCTTTCAATAATGAGAAAAATACATGGTGAGTTGATAACAGCCAGGAGGATTTGCCCCTACTTACAAAGAGATCTCTGTATTTCATTCAACGTATTCTTCTTTTTTTTCCTCTCCAAACTGAACTATTTATTTGAAAAGTCGCCATTGCATTTATAAGTTAGAGTTTTCTTTTTATTTATTTATTTATTTTTTCAGCTAGTTGTTGCATTTTATTTTATTTTTTATTTTTTTTATTTTTTACAAATAGTTTATTGTCAAATTAGTTTCCACATAACACTCAGTGCTCATCCCCACAAGTGCCCTCCTCCATGCCCATCCCCCCCCCCAACATCCATCAGTCCTCAGTTTTTGTCAGCATTCAAGAGTCTCTCATGGTTTGCCTCTCTCCCTTTCCCCCACCATTTCCGCCCTTCTTCTCCCCCTTGTTCCTCAGTTAAGTTCCTCCTAATCCTCCTATACGTGCAAACATATATTTGTCCTTCTCTGCCTGACTTATTTCGCTCAGCATAACACCCTCAAGGTCCATCCATGTTGCTACACATGGCCAGATTTCATTGTTTCTCATTGCCATGTAGTATTCCATGGTATAGATAAACCACATCTTCTTGATCCATTCGTCCGTTGATGGACACTTAGGCTCTTTCCATGTTTTAGCTATTGTGGAGAGTGCTGCTATGAACATTGGGGTACATGTGCTCCTATGCATCAGCATTTCTGTATCCCTTGGGTAAATTCCTAGCAGTGCTATTGCTGGGTCATAGGGGAGTTCTATTGTTAGTTTCCTGAGGAACCTCCACACTGTTTTCCAGAGGGGCTGTACCAGTTTACATTCCCACCAACAGTGTAGGAGGGTGCCCGTTTCTCCACATCCTCGCCAGCATCTAGAGTTCTCTGATTTGCTCATTTTAGCCACTCTGACTGGCGTGAGGTGGTATCTCAATGTGGTTTTCATTTGTATTTCCCTGATGAGGAGGGATGCTGAGCATCGTTTCATGGGTCTGTTGGCCATCTGGATGTCCTCTTTGGAGAAGTGTCTGTTCATATCTTCTGCCCATTTCTTCACTGGGTTGTTTGTTTTTCGGGTGTGGAGTTTGGTGAGTCCCTTATAGATTCTGGATATTAACCCTTTATCTGATATGTCATTTGCAACCATCTTTTCCCATTCCGTTGGTTGCCTATTAGTTCTGTGGGTTGTTTACTTTGCTGTGCAGAAGCTTTTAATCTTGATCAGGTCCCAATCGTTTATTTTTGCTCTTGATTCCCTTGCTTTTCATTCAACATATTCTTACCTCTTTATGCTTTGTCTTCTTCCAAAAGGAATTTGAAATGTATGAGGCATTTTTCTAAGGTTCTAAGTCTTCTCTAAAAAGGCCACCTTGTAATAAAATCTTCTGCATAGTGTAGGAAACAATCCACAAAACTAAAAGGCAACCGATGGAGTGGGAGAATATATTTGTAAATGACGTATCAGATAAAGGGTTAGTATCCAAAATCTATAAAGAACTTACCAAACTCAACACCCAAAAACCAAATAATCCAGTGAAGAAATGGGCAGTAGATATGAATAGACACTTTTCCAAAGAAGACATCCAGATGGCCAACAGACACATGAAAAGATGCTCAACATCATGGATCACCAGGGAAATACAAATCAAACTCACAGTGAGATACCACCTCACACCTGTCAGAATGGTTAAAATTAACAACTCAGGAAATAAGATATGTTGGCAAGGATGCAGAGAAAGGGGAACCCTCTCGCACTGTTGGTGGGAATGCAAACTGGTGTAGCCACTCTGGAAAACAGTGTGGAGGTTTCTCAAAAAGTTAAAAATAGAACTACCCTACAACCCAGCAATTCCACTACTAGGTATTTACCCAAAGGATACAAAAATGCAGAATCGAAGTGGTATGTGCAGCCTGATGTTCACAGCAGCAGCATCAACAACAGCCACACTGAATGTCCAATGACAGATGAATGGATAAAGAAGATACACACACACACACACACACACACACACACACACACACACACAATGGAGTATCACTCAGCCATCAAAAAGAATGAAATCTCGCCATTTGTGACATGGATGGAACTAGAGTGTATTATGCAACTGAAATAAGTCAGTCAGAGAAAGACAAAACCATATGATTTCACTCATGTGGAATTTAAGAAACAAAACAGATGAACATATGGGAGGGTGGAAAAAAGAAAAGAGAGAGGGAAACAAACCACAAGAGACTCTTAAATACAGAGAACAACAGAGAGTTGATGGAGGGAGGTGGATGGGGGATGGGTTCGATAGGTGATGGGTATTAAGCAGGGCAGTTGTTGTGTTGAGCATGGGTGTTACAGGCAGGTGATGAATCACTAAATTCTACTCCTGAAACCAATATTACACTATATGTTAACTTACTACAATTTAAATAAAAGTTTGGAAAAAAAAGCCCGCCTTGCGGGTGCCCCATTTAGAATATAAGATAACAGAAAGTTATCAAAATGCCAAGCTAAAATGTGCACATACTAAAAGTATGAAAGAGATAACAGTAAAAAGCAAGTAAAGTAAAAGCATAAAATTACAAACAGACTAAATTACCACAAGGGAGAGAGAAAGTACCGTAGCTAAATTACAATAACTAACAACAGTATAGAATTCCCTGAGGTTCAATATTGTAATAATTCATTGAATGACTACCGTGTAATAAATACTTTTCATTTATCAACATGAACAACTTTTTAATGTGTCTTTTACGTGCCAGGCTCAGTTCTGGGAGCTAGGGATACAAGAGTGTAAAATACCTTGTCCTCATAGAGGTTACATTTTAGCAGGGGGTGCACAAACAAGTAAGAAGGTGGAATACACAGTATATTAGGTAGCAATCAGCCTCTCAACAGTTTTAAGAAGTGAGAGTTATTTTCTCACATTTCACAAGAGGAACATATAAACTAGGTTCGCTATAATTTCTTGCTGCCTATTTTATTTGAAATCTATAGTATTTTAACATTTACACAGTATTCCTGCAACAATTCCTTGCAACTTAAATGGGAGGTAGACTTATTTATATTGGAAATGTCACCTATAGAGCATTCAATAGGATTTTTCTGCCAAAGGGCACTGAGAGCTAATTAACTAATCAAGCATAGTTCACTGAATAGTAAACCAGGACTTTGTGTCTTTTTCAATATTTTTATTTTTATTTTTTTTAAATTTATTTCTAGGAGAGAGAGAGAGACACCGTGAGCAGGGGAGGGTCAGAGAGAGAGGGAGTCACAGACTGAAACAGGCTCCAGGCTCTGAGCTGGCAGTCAGCACAGAGCCCGACACGGGGCCCGAACCCACGAACCGCGAGATCATGACCTAAGCGAAAGTCGGACGCTCAACCGACTAAGCCACCCAGGCGCCCCACTTCTTCAATGTTTTACCTTGATCTCACAATACCAGTGACCCTCAAAACCTGGAAAGTACGGCACTCAAGTGAAACAACTGCTAGACTTTTTGTTGTAAGGTCTAGAAAGTTCGGTAACTTTTTTATATTCTCTCAAACATGCTATGGCTTTATCTACTTTTAATTATTTTACTGAAGAAAAAAATCACTCTAACTGTATGTCAAAATGTTAACTTGAAGGGTACTTAAGACATCAAAATATTTCCCCAAACTTTCTTGATGTTGCCACAGTGGCAAGTGCTGCTGCTTACCCAATCAACGCCCATTCCCCTCCCCAAAGTTCCTTGAGGGAAAAGCACAACTTACATACTAGAGGCTGATAGAGGCCATTAATGCAATTTATCCACCATGGACCACACAGTTTGAGTCGTATCCTGGGTTCTTTCACACGCCGCCTATATTCTGGCCATAACGGAACTTTCCAGCTTCCTGAGATATGTCATGTTCCTCCAGGTCTTTGTGTTCACATGGTGTTCCGTCTACGTGGAACACATTTCTTCCACATCTTAACTTGGCTAAAGCGTTACCACGCTGAACCCAGCTCGGGCTCTCCGTCCTACAGGTTGGGATGGGTGGTCTTATCACGAGTGCCCCCAGGGCAATACCTTCTCCTGGCAGGTAACGTGTTTCATAAACACGCATGTAATACTTACTCTGCGCCAGGAACTGTTCTAAGTGCTTTACAGTGATCGATTCTCTTAATCCTAGCAATCCTGTGACACACATCCATTGTTATCACACTGTTTTATAACCACTGCCAAGTTTGTTATCTTCTGCATCCTACTACACGGGCTGGATTATGTTACAGCCCCCGGCTCATAGTAAGGCTTCGGTATGGGCTTGCTGAATGAATGTATTTGTTTATCAGCTATATAAAAAGTCACTCAGAGTTAAGGTAAGTTTAGATGGTACTGGAGTAGAGGATCGGGAGAGAGTTCGCATATGTGTTTCTGAGGGCAAAATGAACACAGCTCTGTGCCAGAAGATACTGTGTAAACAGGAGGCCCCCGAAGGGCAACCGAAAGGAAGGGGGAGCAGAAAGCATGAACAAGAGAACAAACACAAGCCTTAGCAACTTCACAGTTTTGTCCAGCATCATCTCTGAGGACAAGGCTAAGTGACCCAAGGCCAGGGAGTTATATTTCCTAGGTTGCCGGGGAATCTAGAGACCTTCAGTCTGTAACAAACAGGGAATTATTAGGCTGAGGAAACTAGATGCCACTTCTACCCTTTGGGGGGATGACAGCGGACTTGCTGAAAAGCTGCAAGTCTTCCTGACCGTGAAAGGCTTCTGGAGAGGACTATACGCCACCTCCCCCATCAGCCTGTTTCAGAGTTTGTTCTGACTTGTAGCTAGCTAACTTGGGTTTCTGAGGAATTTTGGAGCTGATTTTTATAGAGCTGTTTTTTTTTTTATAGATTATTTATTTTGAGAGAAAGAGAAAGCATGCACAAGTGGGGAGAGGGGCAGACAGAGAGGGAAAGAATCCCAAGCGGGCTCTGGGCTGTCAGCATAGAGGCCGATTTGGGGCTCGATCTCACTAACTGAGATTATGACCTGAGCTGAAATCAAGAGCTGGATGCCTAACCGACTGAGCCACCCAAGTGTCCCAGAGCTAATTTTTAAAATATTTTTTTGGTAGTGATTGAAAATGATCAAAATGTTCAATGAATTCTCCATATTTGTACAGGATATTTTCTTAAATTCCTACAATGCACAATACTTCTGATCACTCACCCTATAAATTAAGAGTAGCTGGGTGCCTGGGTAGCTCAGTCAGTTCAGCATCTGACTTAGGCTCAGGAAATGATCTCATGGTTTGTGAGTTCAAGCCCCGTGTCAGGCTTTGTGCTGTTAGTGTGAAGCCTGCTTCAGATTCTGTCTCCCTCTCTCTCTGCCTCTCCCTTGCTAGCACTCTCTCTCTCAAAAATAAATAAACATTAAAAAATGAAAAATGTAGAGCTAACATTCACTTTTAGTCAGGTACAGCATTTCACATGGAAAAAAAATCTCATTTAACCCTCCCATAATGGTGTTAGGTGTTATTAACCTAATTTTGTAGATAAGAAAACTCAGTATTACAGAGGATGAGCAACTTGTATAATTTGCCAAATGAATATGAGATTAATTTTTCCCTAATTTTTTATCCCCTGTGCCCTTATAAAGACAGAATCATTGATTAGGGTTAAGTCTGGGACTAGCTCTGGGAATTCAATTATTAAAAATGATGATTTCTGGATCCCAAACACAGATAATCTCTTATGTAATAAAATTTCCCCCCATAAAGACGAGGGATTCATTAGTTGTTTTTTTGTTTTTTAATTTTAGCAGACTCTCCAAACATGGTCTATCCAGGAACTTAAATGTTCACTTTTTACATGTGGGTAAGCTAGCGGTATTTTAAGAGCGCTTATCCTTGGAAATGCAAATCAAAAGCCTGGAGAGCTACCATGTGACGCCCACGAGGGTGGCTACAATGGAAACTATACGGAACACCAGTGCAGGTAAGGATGAGGAGCCCTGGGAACCCTCATGTATTGCTGGTGGCGATCTGAAATGCCCCAGGCACTTCGAAGAAAACTTTGGGCAACGCTCAAACATTTAAGCACAGAGTTACCATACAACCCATTAATTCAACTTCTGGGTAGACAGAATGAGAGGAATTTAAAACACCTGTGTTCACACAAAGTTCGTTGCAATATTTTTCATTATAGTCAAAGGGTGGAAACAACCAAACTGTCCTCCGACTAGGGAAGAGATAAACAAAATGTGGCACATCCATACAATGGAATATTATTCAGCTATGAAAAGAAATGAAGTACTGACGCCTGCTACAATAAATGAATAAACTTTGACAACATTATGGTAAACGAAAGAAGAAATGAGTGTCACAAAAGATTGCATATTGTATGATTCCATTTATATGGAATGGTCTGACTAGGCAAATCTATACAGATGAAAAATAGATTAGTGCTTGCCCAGGAATGGAGGGATGGGGAAATGGGAGGAGACTACTAACGGGTATGGGGTTTCTTTTCAGGGTGATGAAAGTGTTCAAAGTGTGATGCAAGCACAATTCTGTGGACATATTAAAAGCCACTGAACTGTATAGTTTAAAAAACTTTTTTTTAAACTTTTATTCAGTATTGAGAGACAGAGAGACAAGAGCACAAGTGGAGGAGGGGCAGAGAGAGAGGGAGACACAGACTCTGAAGCAGGCTCCAGGCTCTGAGCTGACGGCACAGAGCCTGACGACGGGCTCAAACTCTCGAACCATGAGACCATGACCTGAGCTGAAGTCAGGTGTTTAACCTACTGAGGCACCCTGGTGCCCCAGAACTGTACATTTTAAATGAGTGAATTCAAAGGGATGCCTGGGTGGCTCAGTCAGTTGAGTGTTCAACTTCAGCTCAGGCTATCATCTCGCAGTGTGTGGGTTCGGGCCCTGCAACGGGCTTGGTGTTGACAGCTCAGAGCCTGAAGCCTGTTTCAGAGTCTGTGTCTCCCTCTCTTTCTGCCCCCTCCATCAAAAAAAATTTTTTTAATTAAAAAAATAAATCAGTGAATTTATGGCATTTCAATAAAGCTATTTTTTTTAAAAGTCTTCACTTCACTTCACCTTCACTCCCAACAAAACTTAATAACATTCGATCATCTGACAGAGTACACAGCAAAGATACAAGAGTTTTGCTGTATTGTTTTACTCAGTACAGTTCACCTCAGTTCGTTGTTTGGTGTGAAGCAAAACAAGAAAAAGAATTCTCAGTGCCGGGGTATTGGGGGGGGGGGAGCGGATGACAGAAAACATCACCCCTTCTCCCAGAAGCACAGATGGCTGCTCTGTCCATTACACTAGGAAGGAACTAGAATGTGTCATGCTAAGCAAAATAAGCAGTCAGAGAAAGACAGATACCATATGATTTCACTCATGTGGGGACTTCAAGAAACATAACAGATGAACATCGGGGAAGGGAAGAAAGAATAAGATAATAACAGAGAAGGAGGCAAACCATAGAAGACTCTTAAATACAGAGATCAAACTGAGGGTTGCTGGAGGGGAATGGGTGGGGTGATGGGCAAAGTGGGTGAGGGGATAAAGGAGGGCACTTACTGGGTTGAGCACTGGGTGTTAATGTGAGTGATGGATCACTCAATTCTACTCCTGAAACAAAGATTACATTGTATGTTAACTAACTAGAATTTAAATAAATAAAAATAAAGAACTCACACAAATAGGACCAAGTTGGGAAATGTTCTTTCTTCCATCCTCCTGTTAATAAGACAGCCGCATGCTGTAGATTCTAAAGCTTAGAAGCTTTAAAGCATTTTTCCTTGACCCAATGGCAACAAAGTAATAACTAATGGCAAGAACTGATTTTAAGGAGGAAACTTCATCTCCGGGGAACTGGATCGCAGAACTGGCCTGACAACTCCCTTACCCCTCAACATACATCCCAGACATTTCCCAGAAAGTGGAAAGCTATTCCCATGACTTAATCTTATCAGCCCACTGACATCCTCTTAAATACCAACTCCTCTTCTTGTTCCTAAGAACACAAACCATTTTGAATGTCAAAAAGATACGGGAAATATGTTTACACTCACACTTGTATGTAACCCAACTTCAATCAGGGGAGTCTCAAAGAAGAATATGTGTCAGCCCAGGGATGTTTCTCAATTACATCTTATATTATGGCTGGATAATTGAGTGGCCTTTCTCCAACTCCACAGCTGATGCAGTGGGAGTCACCCTCCCAAACATACAGTGGGAAGTTATCCAGCTCTAGGTGGGCAGGATGGAAAGAAGGCAAAGAAAATAAATATTCAGAGGGATGAGTCAGAAGCCAGAGAGTCGGGCAAGAGTCTGACAAGAGACAGGAAAGAGTGAGGTACCCCAGGTGGTGGCATCCTTTTGAGCTTTAGAGTCTGACGTCAAAACAATAGCTCTTTTTAAACAAAATGTACTAAGAATTATAATTTTCTTTCCAGAACGTGGATTAGGCACCTCACTAAATGAACATAGAGAATGCTGAATTTTCTGCCATGACGTTCCGTGTTTATTGACCATTCCCCTTTGGTCCTTGGATTGTTGGAAACTACTTTGAGACCCTTCATTGGAGAAATACTTGGAAGGTAACTGCATCAGGACTGTTGTCTGTTCAGGCATGGGACGAGAGAGAAGGTGAAGAGTCACAAAGATGCCTCGGTTTTTAGCAGAGAGATTGCCACGTGCAAAGAAGTTGAAACTAATTTTACTGGAAGAGACACTAGGGCCAGTGGGTGGCACTTATGTGGTAAAGGAAAAGGATTTATCACTTGTGAAATGCTGTTTCTGTGCTGGTCTCCAAGTTGATACTTTGCATACCAATTTCCACTTAATACCACGAAGATGATTCCGTAGAGGACAACTGTTAGAAAATAAAATGTGGTACGTTAGGAGAACGAAAGAACCTTACTGCCCTTGGGGATGATGTAGAACAAGGCTTTTCCAAATGTAAGGTGCTGGGAATCAGCTGGGGATCTAGTGAAAATGTGCATATTGTGTCACTAGGTTGGGCTGGCGCCTGAGACTCTGCATTTCTAAGAAATTCCTGAGTGCTGCTGCTGCCAGTTCAGGGCCACACTTCTTGTCGCAAGGATGAATAACAAGTCTTAACCTACTAGTGGTCATAAAATCAAATGCATGGATTGTTATCAAGATTAAAACCAGATGCAGAATGGAAGAGGAAAATCTGTGAATTCATTAGACACAGTAAGTACTGTTTTACAGAAGCTCTCAGTTATGTCTAGTTAGGACCCAGTTTATATATACTGTATCATAATATATTTTATGTATTTCTTTTTTACCCTGGCTCACAAGCCAAGACTCTGGAAAGCTAGGATTGTGGAGGCAACCTGTACTAAAAGACTGACTTAGAGAACCATTTAGGCTCCTTCCTACTTCGAAATTCTGAGTCTGTGCGATCTTATCTCTTGGATTCACATATCTTGGTCTAGCATTTACGCCTTGAGCATCATGGAATCCACGAACTTGGTCCTCATGTTGGGAGCCCAAGATGCCGAATACAGCAAGGCACTGTGTAAAGGTGTGTCATTTTCCTGTAGTTAGTAAATTATCATGAAAAAGCCCAGAGGGGTGCCCGAGTGGCTCAGTCAGTTGAATGTCCGACTTTGGCTCAGGTCATGATCTCACAGCTAATGGGTTCGAACCCTGCATCGGGCTCTTGTTGCTGACAGCTCAGAGCCTGGAGCCTGCTTCGGATTCTGTGTCTCCCTCTCTCCCTGCCCCTCCCCTGTTCATGCTCGGTCTCTCTTTCTCTCCCTCTCAAAAATACATAAACACTAAAAAAATTTAAAAAATAAAAAGAAAGAAAGAAAACGCCCAGAGAGCCCCTGCTTCCAGGAGGGATATGTGGTTCTTATTTCTGTTGTTGTTTGGATGCAGGGTCATTTGTTTAATTACAAGGGGCTGTTAACATCAATTTGTGAATTACAGGCAAAGCTATTTGGAAGTAAAATAAGAACCTAGAAAAGTTCATGTCATTTCCAAAGCTACCTTATTTGCAAGGTCATAACTCAGACTTTAAATCTGGTTCATTATTTTTTAACTGAACGAAGATTGCATTTGAAATTCAATCAAGATACAGTGTCACTTTTGTTATTGCTCTAATTTACAATCTGTACCAAAAATATCTTAGTTTGAAGGATTGTAAGCTTTCCAAGGGTACCAGTGTGCTGCGGAACACACAGACACATAGACGCATACACGGTTGTAAATTTAGGGTTGGGGCAGTGCAACCAAAGGCAAACAAAAGCAGCTATAAATGTAAAGAATGTTTTAATGAGGTATTTCAGTTTGGGGTTTTACTACTCCAATTGTCAGAAGGCTAAGTATGCTGTCGGAGAAGAAGTCACTACTATATGACTTCTCTTGTTAGCGTCAGAACCGAAGGAGTTCGATTCTACCACTCCAGCTCATGCGACTTCTCTAATAAATCCCTGGCATTGTTTGAATTACGTTAACTATAAAACTAATGGATACCATATTGTAAAACCATGCAAAATATCCATTCTTTCTGTATTTTATAGTTGCTTGCTTTCATCACAAGATAATTTTTCATTTAAAAACATGAGCTGCTGTGTCAAATAACCTGTGGGGTAAACTCAGCACAATATTTTCTTCATCAGTTAAAAATTATTAAGTCCAAGTCCAATCCAAGTAATGACTATCAATGTTTGAAACATCTAATTTGATCTTAAGGTATTTCAATACAATTTGAATGTTTTGATGCAGAAAATACAATGGGGAATGTTAGCTACTGAGACTCAAAACGAATCCACTTTGGGAAGAAAGAAAAATAATTGACTGCTCTTGACAACGTTCGAATGGAACTCAGAAACTGACTTCTCTTCATTCCTTCTTAATCACTCCACTATGTGCCTAGTTTCACCTCCTGAGCCCATACTCATTGGTGTGGTAGGTATATAGGAAATACAGGATAAACAAGAATTGAGCTCTGTCTTCAAAACCCTTTTAATTGGCTTTTATAAATTGCTGTAATTTCAGAGATCAAAGGTCAAATGGATATACATGCCACTCAACTGAACTGATCTGCCTTTAGCTAGTAGTGGATCCTGAGTTTCCCTCCTTATTCTCAATTACACTACTATCTGGCTATCTCTAATTGGGCTAAAAATCAAATTATAGTCCATATTCTAAGGGACTAACAATTAACAAGCTAATAAACTGTCTCCTATTTACATTTCAAATACCCGAGCTAATTGTTTACATGTCAGGCTATACCTTGATAACAGGTAAGAACCCTTATTGGAAAAAGAAACGGGACTTCCATCACTGTCTCATTTGAACATACAGCATTAGAACTATTTTAGAGCTGGCCTCTGGATAGAAAGATACTTCATGGACATCTGAAGTGCTTTACCCTCTTCAGGCAGTGGCTAGCCTTTGGATGTGGTATATGCTCATGTTTTATAGTTGTTGTATTTACCTTCAGATGATCCAGTAGTTTTTTAAGATTTATTTAAAAAGTAATCTCTACACCCAATGTGGGGCTTGAACTCATGACTCCAAGATAGAGAATTGCATGCTCTTCCGACGGAGCCAGCCAGGCATCCCTGATCCAGTACTTTGAATTTCTTTAGTTATTTTGAATTTCAAAAGGAAATGGAGACAATGAATACATTTAGATATTTATCATCAATAGAATTTCTTCCTTCAAAGTATTCCTAAAGATGATTTGGTGATTATAGGTAGACCAGATCTAGCAGCAGGCTTGTCAATGAAACCCAACCTTCACGTGAGCTGGGTGTACAAATATAAGGTGAGAACCAGCTAGGTCTTAATTACTATGTCCAAAGTCTAAGACTCTATGAAGATCGATAACTCAAGAAATACCACATCTTTTGACGGAGGACCAAGGGGGAGAAGAAGGGGGGAAATGATGGGGGAAAGGGAGAGAGGCAAACCATGAGAGACTCTTGAATGCTGACAAAAACTGAGGACTGATGGATGTGGGGGGGAGGAGGAGGGATAGGCATGGAGGAGGGCACTTGTGGGGATGAGCACTGAATGTTATGTGGAAACTAATTTGACAATAAACTACTTGAAAAAAAAAAAAAGAAATACCACATGTTTTTGAGCTAATTCATGCTAGAATTGCTGCTGAATAATGAGGACTTACTGGTCCATTCCAAATTACCACTGATTGTCTAAGAATCTTTCAATGACCTAGCACAAAGGTGTGTAAAAGTGCTAGAAATTTTAGATACTAGAGGAGACCATTGGTGAACATATTTGGGGCAGTGAAGCCTTTCGAACAATGTATTCATAGATGTCTAAGTAAAAGGCTGCCTGGGACTCTACAGAAAGGAATATTTTTAAACTGAAAACATTTAACTTCTCACTGCCAAGACCCAATCATTTTATGTAATTGCTAGATAAACACTGCACCATATTACCTATTATGCATGTAACTGCCAAATACATACAAAGTATATTTCCTCTTATTCAGCTTTTTCTTTCTATTTTCACAGTGTCATCTTGGTGAACAGGAACTACACGTGTACTATACATGTAAAAATAATGATTTTCATCTTCTCCAAATTTCATTTCTAAGATTTTTTTCCCGATTTAAGTCATGTACAAGATGGAGAGGAAGCAACGTGAACTATTTATAATTTTCACCTTTTCCAAGCCATAACTAGACATGTGCTACTTTATCATCCTTCACAAATAGAAAGAAATAGAAAAAGGAAAATGGTGTCTGTTTAGGTCTACAATTTTCCAGATACTATGAAAGGAGTATTTTCCCCCCAGATAAAGGGTATGCATGTGCACGCACGTGCACACACACACGCACACAGACACAGACACACACACACACTCAGCCCCCCCACACACACACACAATGAATCATTGCTTTGACTTCCATTTAGTATGAGAGTAAAGTATGACTGAACAAAATGTTCACAATAAAGCCCCTTAACTAGATACAGGGTACTAAGCCAGTGTGAACTTGGCTTTGGTTAATTCATCTTTCAGAGAAATACAAGAGTGCAAGACACATTGGGAGCCATGACAAACCATCAAATTGTACCTATTTTTAAGCTTGAAATAACACCAAGTATAAAAATGACACATTCAAATGCATCCAGATGCCCATTGTTGAATTGATTCATTATTTTGTCATTGGCTTCTGATGAAGAAACTGAGGCACAGAACTATTAACCAGGTCACAGGGCCTGAGCAATGCCAAGTGCTGACTTCAAGGTTAGCGCTATTTCCTCCAGGATCATGGATGGACATGGCAAGAATAAGGGCCAGCATGTTAATGTCTTCTGCACAACGAGGAGGTAACGGCGGGATTAAAATTCTATTTTTAAAGGTTGGAACATTTCCCAAAGTGTGAGGTGGGTACCGGGGAGGCAATAAAAGGCCAAAATCAAACCTGGCAAAATCTCTGTGTGTTGAAATAGTATCCTGTAATGTGAAGTAAATAAAACAGAAAAATACAAAGACCTTGATCATCCTTGCCCTGTTATCTGAAATGAGTTCATTACTGGTTATCATTTACACAAATTAATTCATATCCCTAACTTTTTCTGGATAATGAAGGTTCCTCTGCACTTACTGCACTTTTGCAGAGACTTGACAACACGAAGAAAGTTTGATGCTATTTTCCATTACAAGATAATTATGAACTTTGTACAGCCCTCTCCATTTATAATTTATATTCTTATAAAAGTTAACCTTAGCCTTGTACATGCTGTTTTGTTTAGTGTCCTTGTGCCTGGTTTTAATCTTAAATAAAGGGATAAGAAATGCTACTTTTTTTTTCCAACAGGGGAAAAAAAAAATCTGAAAAGCCACTTCAACAAACCCAAATGCGGCAGTAGTTTTATCCCACTCCAACGTCTCCTACTTGTTAGGAGCTTTGATTTGAGCTAACAAGGTTATCAGATTGTATGTCTATTGTCCTGTTATGACTCCCTTGGCTGACTTCCTGCGGTAAACAGTGCTGATGTGATGTTCTGTGCAGGCAGAGGCACAAGAGGGGGGTAGGAGGGGAAGGTCTGCGGAGAGGGACAGGGGCACAGAGCTGTCAAGGCCTTGCCGGTGGTGGGGCTGTAGCAACAGTTACCTAAGGTCAACTCTAATCAGTGCCTCAATGTGCTGACCTTAGGCCTGGTCCCCTTCGGGGGGCCAGGAAATGGGGAGTGGAGTCTATGCTTTGTTCTTTTGAAGTGAATACAGACAGCAGTTAACAGAAGACACAGCATGAAAGAGGGTGAGGAAGAAGTAGTGGAAAAAACGAGGAATCTGGTCAAGGTAACAGGAGCGCAGGCCTCAGTTCGGCACTGACCTATTTTTCTTTTCTTTTCTTTTTTTTTTTTTTTATCAGTTCTCAATTCAAATAATCACTTGCCAAATTGCTCTGGCTAAATCCTCCGAGGGGTGAGGATGATTGTATTTAGCAAAGAGTTTAAATAAAACACTGTATGAAATTTATCTAATCAGCTAATGAAAATTTAAAAAGCATATGTGTTCACAGCTCTCCAAGGTTCTTCGGTGTCCTACTGTGTCCTGCCTGTCTGTGACAAAAATGTAGATGTCATGGTATGAATAAAACAAGTGACTGAGTAGAAGCTGAGTGCTTTAGATACCCCTTTATGCATCCACGGCAGTTTCAGCTAACACTAAACGACATTTGTCACATACGTGATGTATTCGTTTTCTATTGCTGCTATAATGAATTACCACAAGAGGTGGTTTAAATCAACACAGATTTATTCTCTTACAGGTCTGGAGGTCACAAGCCCAAAATGGGTGTCAATGGACTAAAATCAATGTGTGAGGAGGGCTGCGTTCTTTCTGGAGGGCCCCAGGTGGTCGTCTGGCTTCTAGCCTTTTCCAGATTCCACAGACCACCTACACTCCTTAGCAGGTGCTACTGTTCCACCTTTAAAGCCAGTAATGACCAGTCAAATCTTTCTCATGTCGCCATCTCTCTGGCTCCTACTATTCTGCCTCCCACTTGTACAAGAGGCCCTTGTGATTACCTTGGGTCCACCCAGATAATCCAGGAAAATCTTTTTATCTGAAAGCCAAATGAATGGATACCTTATTTCCACCTGCAACCTTAGTGATCTCTTGCCATGTAACATAACATACCCACAGGCTCTAGGGATGAAGATGTAGATGTGTTTAAAGGGCCAGTATTCTGCTTACCACACATGGCATCAGCGGAAGTAATGAGCACAGTTGGGAAATGTGTACAGGATAAATATTAATTAAATTAATGCCACGAAACAAGTCTCCTGGAGGAGACGTGGACAAGTCAAGTCAGGCAAATTTCAGCCACGTATCATTTCAGACATTCTCACATTAGCCTCTGTTTTGTCCTTCAGTTTAGGATCCTCCTCAGAGGCAGCTTTTCACACAATTATTGGGCTATCTATTGTCAAGCCCAACCAGGTCAGTTGTTTATCAAGTTAAATAACTCTTGGTAAGGAATAAGCCATTTGCAGAAATCAGTTTCAAAACAGATACATAAAGCCCACCGAGTACCAATGAAGTGCCAGGTGTGCGGCATGTGCTGTGATCATGGCACACACAGACACACCCTCAACAGGATTGATGTGTCTCTTCATAGCTACAAAGGGAAGCTTTTGCACCAGCCTGTGCTAATCTTTTTCTTTTAAATATAATTTACTGTCAAACTGCTTTCCATATAACACCTAGTGCTCATCCCAACAAGTGCCCTCCTCCATGCCCATCACCACTGTCTCCTCTCCCCCACCCCCATCAGCCCTCACTTTGTTCTCAGTACTTGAGAGTCTCTTATGGTTTGCTTCCCTCCCTCTCTGTAACTCCCCCTACTCTGTCACCTTCCTCATGGTCTTCTGTTAAGTTTCTCCAGATCCACATATGAGTGAAAACATATGGTATCTATCCTTCTCTGCCTGACTTATTTCGCTCATCATAACACCCTCAAGGTCCATCCATGTTGCTACACATGGCCAGAGTTCATTCTTTCTCATTGCCGTGTAGTATTCCGTCGTATAGATGAAACACATCTTCTTGATCCTTTCGTCCGTTGATGGATACTTAGGCTCTTTCCATGTTTTGGCTATTGTGGAGAGTGCTGCTATGAACACTGGGGTCCATGTGCCCCTAGGCATCAGCACTCCTGTATCCCTTGGGTAAATTCCTAGCAGTGCTATTGCTGGGTCGTAGGGGAGTTCTAGTGTTAATTTTTTGAGGAACCTCCACACTGTTTTCCAGAGTGGCTGTACCAGTTTGCATTCTCACCAGCAGTGTAGGAGGGTGCCCGTTTCTCCACATCCTCGCCAGCAGCTAGAGTCTCCTGTTACTCTAAACTTTACTCAAAATATCTAAGGAAGAGGAGGGGGCAACCATTGTCCAAAGGTAGTCTTCTTTCTAGGACATAATGTGTAACTAAAAGGTTTGGTTGCATAACCAACAGGTTTGACAAGCAGTCTTAAATTCTTTTATTCCATCAACCATTCCGAAGTACAATGCAATTTTCTCTGTTTATATTTATCAATTATTGAATTGTCAGTGCAAAATTTTATCTCAAATTAAAGATTAAATTCCAATGCAATGTGTTTATTCTTATTTTTGAGGTAGCCCATTACGTATGTCAATGACATATTCTGAGACAGATTTATGCTGACAATTTTGAGATAGTGGCATTTTGCCTGGACTCTGAAGAAATCACCCTGATTCATATGCTATATCTTATTCTTGTCCTATATCCTATATACTAAGTGACTTTGCAAAATGCAACTTCTTAGCAAGATATGTAGCTGCATGATCTGGTCCTTGCTAGAAATTTCTCTACAGACTTATTTTCCATCACTGCCCACTAAATGCCTCCTGAATTCACATCAGACTTCCTGTAATACTCTGCACGAGCCATGCTGTGTCAAGTTTTAGTGCCTCTCCTTTTGTTTCCTCTGTTTGGAACACTTTCCCCAGTTTCTTTACTTATCTCAACCCCAAACATCCATTAAGACTTTACTTAGGTATGCCTTCTAAAATTTTCCCTAAGTCCACACTTACCCATCCCGGGTGGTAACCTCCCTCACTGTTTTTGGTGTTCATCCCCTTCTTGATGTCAAAAGTGGTGTCTTAATCTCTCATTTTCCCATCAATTGGGGAAGAGGTTTAAAAGAAGATAGTCAAGACACCAGGGATGATTTACCAGAGGAAACACTGTAACCTGGACTGGAGAAAAACTAAGTAAGAGTGAGCTTCTATAAGTGCATCAGTTATGAATGTGGTGTCTCTTGATTGGATGGAGCCCCCTAGATGTGGGGCAATGATCTGGTGGAAGGTGGTGGTGCAGGCCAGGGAAGGATTCGCCTGAGGCAGAACAAAGGAGACAGTTTACTGAATACATCACAAGGGAGCGGTGGGCAGGACAGCAAAGGAGAGATTCTGAAGGAGGCAGTGGGTGGGGGTGTTTTTAAAGGGGAAGGTGAGGAGGTATGGCACTGCATGGGACTTTCCCTTTGTGGTAACTGAGCCTGGTTGTACGAGCCAACTGGTTAGTTAGGGCCTATGGATATTTTGAGGTGGGCGGCCTGATGGGACCATCTGTATTCAGCCAGAGGGTCACTGTGGGCCCTTATGCCTTCATCAAGTTTCCACTGCTCAAGCTTGTTGTCTAAAAGTGGGCTCTATGATGAGTATCCAGTCTGGTCTTCATTTTCTAAAGAACCAGTGAGATGAAGCATGATCAGAAAGGTCAGAAATCCAATCTTTAGATTTCTAGACTGTACTACTTCTTTAAGGTTGTTATGCACCTTTATTATCATTGAACCATGTCGGTCAACTTTCAAGTGGGTTCTACTATATTAGAATTGGGTCAATAAAGTCATCCTCATAGTTGTTTAAAAACTGGGTCAGGGGTACCTGGGTGGCTCGGTTGATTAAATGCCTGACTCTTGATTTTGGCTCAGGTCATGACTTCAGGGTTGTGAGACGGAGCCCCAGTCAAGCTCTGCGTCGGGCTCTGCACTGGGCACAGGGCCTGCTTAAGATTCTCTCCATTTCCCTCCGTGTGCTCTTTGAACCTCTCTCTCTCAAAACAAAACAAAACAAAAAAACAAAAAACAAAAAAACAAAACTGGGTCATAGCTTCTTCTCCTAGCCTTCATTTTTTTTTAAGTTGGCAATACTAGTTGTTTTAGTCTATCTAACGTTTTCCCTATAATTTGTAGAATACAGGTTTGTGAACAAGGTCTAAGTGGAACTAGTTTCCAAATTCTTCTGTCTAAACTCACCTCTTTCAGTAAATGGCATACTTAACTGGAAAAAACAATTGCTGGAACATCTCTGGTTTTTTATTTTCGCCATGGCCATTAACATTAATCTTATAACAACCCTTTATGTCGTCACCAGACTATTGACTAAATCAGATGAAAACTTAAATGCTTGCTTGAAGGTTGAGACTTAGTGGAAAGTGGACAAGCTGGACATAATTGGTGACCATTATTCTTAGATTCATCAAAATTCTCTCTTTTTGGCTTCAGAGACACCTGTATACTAGCTGAAGCCACTGACTGAATTTCTATCACATGACCCTAGAGAACATACCAGCTTCCCAGAGGACCCGAGGTACTGGAAAGGAAACTTCTGTTAGTTTGCACCAACCCGTGCTAGCAAGACTGTGGGGCATAATTAGAGCCAGGACTTTCTTTTCTCCTGCCTTCTCAGCCAGTCAGTGGGAGGAACAGCTATAAAGTAAGTGTGTGTAAATGTATGTGTACACGTGCGTGTGTGTATAAATTTTTCTGCTTTACAAAGGCACACGCTGACATAAAAGAATATGAAAGAGATCTATAACCAGTACCATAACCCAAACAATAGCTTTTAGTTATGTAAGAAATAGGAGATAAAATAATAAAAACTGATTTATGAAAACTGATTTATGTTGGGGTGATCTACAGAAAAATGCTCTGTGTTGAAAAAACAAGTAAAAAGTGTATGAAGTTGAAACTACTTTTATGAAACTGAATTTTGTGCAACTTTCCATCAAGCTTAGATGTGTGTGGGAATGAAGGTTGTAAGAAATCTCTTCATTAAAAAGTATAATTCATGTTTTGTTTTGTTTTTTCATTCAAACAAACCTTGTCTTTGATGCAACTGTGTGAGGGATTTTATAGTCTTGCAGCATACTCATGAGTGATGGGAACATTTCGCCTAAATCCAAAATAAAAGTTTTTATTTAGTGGAAGCATTAAACCCTGCCTGGACAACTGAATGTTACAAAGCTCTTTTTTAGCCCCTAGCAGTGAAATAGGAGATCTTTAGAAGGATTGAAATTGTCACTAGGGACCTAAGAGATGTCTCTTTTATTCAAGCCTGGGGGTCCACGTCAGTCATCTTGGGAGAATTTAAAAACTTTTTCCCTCTTCACAGAATGGACTGTGGGGAGCAGAAGGAAGCAAGGAGTTTTGAACACCAAGAGCTAACTTTATGTAATACGATTAGAGCTCTTTAAATATAAAGGTCAACAGGCCACATTCCAGTTACTTCAGTGAAAACCAACCATAATAAAATAAAGTCTAGATTTTCTGATATTCTATCAACTAGAAATTCCTATGAATGGGTTCTCTCACACAGATCACTGAAAACTAATATTCTTTTTTTTTTTTTTTTTGATTTTTTTTTATTTATTTCTAGGAGAGAGAGAGACAGTGAGCAGGGGAGGGTCAGAGAGAGAGGGAGACACAGACTCTGAAACAGGCTCCAGGCTCTGAGCTGGCAGTCAGCACAGAGCCCGACGCGGGGCCCGAACCCACGAACCGTGAGATCATGACCTGAGCGAAAGTCGGACGCTTAACCGACTAAGCCACCCGGGCGCCCCTGAAAACTAATATTCTTACTAGTGACCCTGATGTCCTGAAACATATTGAAAGCTTTCCCAAATTATCAAAGACGGAATGACTTCAGCATCATTTCAATGTTAAACATATTTCATGCAATATAATAATTCAGTATTTGTATATGCTACAAAATTATCACAATAATTCCCATGAAGATCCTTAAATGCTTTTAAAATTGAGGATCCAAATGTGGCACAAAAGTATAGTACCTTCAATTCAACAGATTATTTGACTAACCAGAAATAAAACTTTTAAGTCATATACAGATTATAGAACAAGGTTATATTTAATCATTTAATACAGATTAAAAGAACATAGAAGTTTCCTTCAGCATTTACTATAGATTTTTCTGAGTAGCTACCATATACAAGATAGTGTACTACATTGTGTAAAAACTACAAAAAGAACAAGACAAGGTCCTTCAGGCCTTCACAGTCTGATGGGGCAGAAAGGTATGTACACAGCCAGCTATAATAAAAATATTTTTAATGCTTCCCTATTGCCTAGGCCATCAGACCTAAGTTTATCTGCATTCTTTTTTTAAAAAAGATATTATTTTAAAAATGTTTTTATTTTTATTTTTATGTGAGAGATAGTGTGTGTGTGTGTGTGTGCGCAAGCGGGGTAGGGGGAAAGAGAGAGAGACAGAGGATCTGAAGTGGTATCTGTACTGACAGCACAGAGCCTGATGCGGGGCTTCAACTCATGAACTGTGAGATCATGACCTGAGCCAAAGTCAGATGCTTAACTGACTGAGTCACCCAGGTGCCCCTGTAATAAAAAATATTTTTAAATGAATGTGTTTACATATGTGTAGACCACTATTGTAGAACCTACCCCAGTGGTTCAGTTTTACCATGACTTGTAGGCTAGTAAAACACTTAGATTTAAAATATAACATTTGAAGGGTGCCTGGGTGGCTAGGTCAGTTGAGCATCCGACTGGTTCAGGTCATGATTTTGCAGTTCATGAATTTGGGCCTGCGTTGGGTTCTGTGCTGATAGCTCAGAGCCTGGAGCCTGCTTCAGATTCTGTGTCTCCCCCTCTCTCTGCCCCGCCTCAGCTTGCACTCTGTCTCTCTCTCAAAAATAAATAAAAACATTAAAAAAATTTAAAATTTAGCATTTGATATTTTATCACTCTTAATTCCCTGAAAGAAGAGACTAGATATTTTAACAAGGGGATATCTGTGGCAAATCATGTCTAACTTACTTCCAGCTGATTTTCTGAATAGTTGCCTACATAGGTATTCTCTCTCTCTCTCTCTCTCTGAACCACTAAACCTTCGCAAAGCTGTACTGCATAAAAGAAGCCAAAATTCATAGCTGGAAGAAGGACAATCCAGCCACTGGCACACAAAACCTGTGTGCATCTTTTAGAATGTTACTAATAAGCACTCAAGGACTATGTATTAGTTAACTCCATATACGTAGCATCTGACATATCATACATCCCTTAGCTGGGTTTCTTATGAGTTCTTGATTTTTCTATAACTTAGATGAATAGCAGCAATGTATAAAGGTTTGAGCAGGTATAGAAAATTTTAATACCTAAGCTATACCTACTCTTTAATTTTAGCTTTTAATTAAAATGTCCTCAATTTGTTGACTGTTACTTCTGTCTCCTACAAAAAGTCCTTACTGGCCATCAGGAGTTTCTGAATAGTCTGGCTCATGGAAAGAATGCTCCTGTTTTATTGCCAGTGGATCAGTTCTACAGTCTAGCATGATATTCTTTAGTTGTCCGTTTAATATCAGGATGGCTATTGTGGCTAAGATGTTTTTGCTATGATGTCATGTTCATCTGTACGCTGGCCATGCTTTGTTGGCCTTCAGATGCATTCTATGCTTTGTTGTGATGTTTATTATGCTCCTAGGAGTCTGACCACTCTGAAACTTCCTGGACTCCTTTTCTGGATGGCTTCAAGTTGGGTCTGGCCAGTGTGAGTCATCAGCAGATGAAAGGCTGGGAGAAGAAGGAGAATGGGGTCAGGGTGTTTCTACTTTGCTTCATTCTTCAGGCCATGATTCTTGCGGTAGCTCTACTCCTCCACATCTACTGACAGCATCTCTTCATTGCTTCTGGTTCTCACAAGTGTCTGTTTCTTCCCCTTCTGGGTGCCTTAACATATCTCATTGCCCCATCAACTTTACAGTAAGATCTCTTCATTTTGAACCATGTGAGGATTAATTGTATTTCCTACTGGGATCCTTGCTGATCCCCGCAGGAAAATACCAGGCTTTTATAAGAATCTCACCTTAAAAAAAAAAAAAAAAAAAAAAAAAAGAACACAACTTTACCGTGATTGCTTAGTATTCGAGAGCAAGTTATTCTGATAAGTAACATTAACCATGAATCTAGAGGAGACTTCCTCAGGAGTCAAAAGCAGTCATACTTGCTCTCTTGGAATTTTCTTACAGACTTGGGTCTAATCTTGCCATATCTAGTCTCCACAGGCCCTTAAATCCACAATGATGCCAGAGACAAGTGAACTAGACACAGAGGTAATCACATCATTCCTCTGCTCAAAACTTTTCAAGGGCTGCTCATCATTCTCGATATCAACAAGATCCATCAAGATCTGCCTGCTGCCTGCATACCTTGCATTATCTCCAAACACTTTCATTGCCAACCTTAGTGGAATCACCTAGAGTCTTCTATGCACTCATACACTTGTACACATCTATGTCTGGAATGCTCACCTCACTGATCTGCCTAACTTACTTTCTGAAATAGTTGCCCTGACTTCTCAAGACAGATTGAAGGGTTCCTTTTCCTATGCTTCTACAGTTCTTGGTAGAGTCTTCCATTATAATATTTATCTTAGGTTCTCCAAACTGTTCCTTTGTCTGTCCCTCCACAAGAATTGAAGGCTGGTGGGGGACTCAACATCCTTTTGTCATTTCATTTCCATGCCAAACAATGTCTGGCATATCACTGAGATCTGATCGATGAGAGATTTTCAGTCTTGACAGCACATTAGAATCACCTAGGGAGGCTCTTTTAAAAAAAATCTTGGTGTCCACTCCCTATCTCAACCAAGTGAATCAGAATCACGAGAGTGGGCCCGCATATCAGTAGTTTTTAAATTCCACAGGAGATCTGAATGTGTACCTAAGGTTGAAAACTATAAATAGTTGATGAATGAATGAATCAATGTTTAAAGGAAATTTAGAAGAAGGGAATACACCTATTAGCAGTGTGAAAGCTTGGGGAGTAAATCAAAGATTTTACTTCAAGAGGTTAAAGGGAGAAGTTCCTACACTCAGTGACCCGGTATCGCTCCATTCACTATTTAAAATTTGGGTTCCTTTGATCCTTTACAAAAGAAACTTATTCCAGGGTGAGGAGACAGTTATTACATAACGGCACCTTCTCACTTCTTTCACATTTCATTTCACAAATAGAAAATAGTAAACACAGGTCCTCTGCCAGGCGAGACTGAGATTTGGGCAAAAGTAAAACAAGAGAGCAAAACATTGTAACAGTAATAACAATGTTACATCCATATTTAGACCACAGATAAAGACAAACATTAATTTCTTCTAATCTGAGAAAGACAGGAGACATAATAAGAGGTGCTGAAGGATGAAGGTTGCTGGGCGTTGATGAAATAAGGGTGGCTCGTCTTTGCACTGGGCTCTAGGGCCTGGGAACACTGCACCCCCGCTGCCAGAGAAGAGAGGTACAGTTTGGTTCAGAGAACCCACTCGCTGGACAGTGGACACAGGCGCAGAATGCAGGGCCACCATTTGCTTTCTTACTCTGCTTGCATTAGTAGGTATGTAGTGTCTTAGCTTCTTTCTGGATTGGGATCAGTTTAGAGGTTACAGTGGTCGTAGCGATGACCTATTTAGTGAAACAATGTCTCTGAGTTCCATTTAGTGTGAAGACAAGCCTAGACAAATCCTTTTCTCCATATAAAAAAATAGTGGCTCCAAGAAAGGGAGCCAACAGCCTGAGGTGACCCAGCACATGTGTGGCAGTACTCCGGCTGCTGAAGTGCTAGAACGGGCTGTCTCAACAATGTTAACCTTCTTCCGAGGCAGGAAGTGATCCCCCCAGGGGTCACATGCCCCTTAGGATGCTATGGTATGTATACAGGTGGGGTGTGAGCACACCCTCTGTCATTCCCGGAACTGTGTCAGGAAGGCCAACATCCCCCCAGGCTCCACCTGCTCCTTCCCTGGGGCAGGGAGTTACTTCACAGTAACCCCTTCTCAGCTTTCGACTTTACAATCCTTCTGTACAGCACTTTGCACAGGATACCATCTTAGAGCTAGAATAAAGAGTCAAACTGATGCCTCACATGTGTGAGCCTTTCCCTTTCACAGTTGTGGAGTGTGTGCGCTTTGTCGGTTGAAGAAGGAACAAGCAAAATGAATTACAGAGGTGGGAACTCCTAACCGCGGGTGGCTGAGGATTCCCACAAGCTGGACTAGATAACCTACTGCAGAACCAAGGTCTACAGACGGAGACTGAAGAAAATGACTTTTCTCTATCATTAAGAAACACACCTAATACTGGAGGAGGGCACTTGCTGGGATGAGCACTGGGTGTTATATGGAAACCAACTTGACAATAAATTATAATTAAAAAAAAAAAAGAAAGCCTAATACCTTACCTAGAACAGATTAGACATGCTAACGCAACGGTAGCTACCCGATATTTTACAGTCAATTGGCTTCTGAAGCGGGCCAAGACGGGAAGTGAACCAGTTTCTCTCCTAAACTGCATGCTGGCAATATGACTTGTAGGCATTGGCAGAATCCAGAAATTGACTGGACATCAATACAGAAACGCTACGGTGCAAGGTTTTGCCAGAATGTGGGTGCAAAACACTTAACAGTTCCAAGACAAAAGGTGAACTAGACTCTGTCAGAGATGAAAAATTCAAGGATGGACCTGGGAGCAGGTCAAAGACAATAGTTTTTTTCTGGAGCTTTGAGTTGTGCACTTTTGTCTGCCCCTCTCCCCACCTCCACTCGAGAAGCTTATAGGTAATCCCAGTTGCTTTTTTGTCATATTATCTCTTTGATGGATCAGTACTAGACAAATTAACACTTCCCCGCTCTTACTTGCTCCTTTTCTCAAAGGTTCTAAATGCTTGAAGAATAAAAGGATATGTTGTCCCAAATAAAATTAGCAGGCAAAAACTGAAATGATGAATTTTATGGTAAAACTGGCCAACTAAAAAGAATGCATTTTTTCTCCCTGAGGACGTGTTCCACATTTTATTTACATTTTAAGACTAACTGCAATTTCAAAATCACATATCCATACACGTATTTCCTCTTTATTGATTTCACTTAAGTGCATGGTGTGTCAAACGAAGGCCATAAACAAACGTTGATCATGTATGCTACATGTAATACAAAGGGATGGCTTTTCACCGAAATTCATCGACCTCCCCCACATTATTTTATTATGACTACAGGTATCAAAACAATCATGAACTTATTTTTCACACTCCTCGCATTCAGCACCCACACCGCTACAAACATGAACACAATTTGCGACAGCATTCATTGTGCCTGCTACTTTAGACAATTTCAGTTGGAAGTTCTTTCACTAAGTAAGATGGATAAAGTGTGCTGTCTCTGTTTTTCCTGAGATTTTTTTACTTTTCAGAAACAGACATGCTTCCACGGCATCTGACTCTTCCTCCTATGCTTTCTTCTTGTAAACCTGAATTCTATTTTGAGTACTTCAGGTTGCTTAAATGGCAGTGCCTTAACAAGAGATAAAAAAAAATAAAATAAAATGGGGCTGCCCTTCTCCTCTTATAACCTGAAAACATCATGGTGTGTGTATATAAACTATATCCCTACCAATGTTCAGGTCACATTTACCAGCTGAAATTCTTTTATTTAATGTGTGGCTATTTTGCATTGTGATATTTAGTTAAGACATGAACAGGAGTAGAAGGTTGCTGATTTCAGACAAGTTTGAGATTCACTAAAATGAATTGTTATATTTCGTCCTTCTGGTGGCTGTGGAAACTTCCTATTTTCTCTGGACGTATTAGATGTCTTAGCTCTTGAGGGGCGCCTGGGTGGCTTAGTCGGTTAAGCGTCCGACTTTCGCTTAGGCCATGATCTCGCGGTTCGTGGGTTCGAGCCCCGCGTCGGGCTCTGTGCTGACTGCCAGCTCAGAGCCTGGAGTCTGTTTCAGTCTATGTCTCCCTCTCTCTCTGACCCTCCCCTGCTCAGCTGTCTCTCTCTCTCTCTCTCTCCTAGAAATAAAAAAAAAAAAAAAAAAAAAAAAGATGTCTTAGCTCTTGAAGTACAACTTTAATGCTATATGAACTTTGCCCTTTTGCTGACACTGGTATGCTCTCTCCATCCACCATTCAGTTAGGATTAGTAATATCATTCATATTAATTTTAGTTATAAATCTAACTGATGAAGGAGCTTCTGTGTAGTTGGGTCCACAGTCTACTCTCAGGCTGTATATTCTGTTGTCATCATTGGTCTGTGGAGACCACCATCTTCTCCCGCAGCCTGATGCCAAGACTACAATTTTTCAAAAAATAATATGAACCAAGAATCTGGATTACTGTAACTAACATTACATGTGGCTGGATTCCAAGGGTGGAAACTAACTAGAAAGTGCTTTTCTATATTTGGAGTATTTTCCTAATGATGACTTTGAAGGAAACAATGCATATGTATGGGTCTTCATCAAATACACACAAGCTACAAAGGGCTAGGAAATCGTGAGAGGTCAATGCATAAAAGACACTTTTTTAACAGAGATAAAAGAGCCGAGAGTCACTCTATTCTTTTGTTTCTTACATGTACAGCAACTTAGCTGATCACGTGTGATAGGAAGAGACAAGTGGGGCAGTTAGAGAAATCGTAATCATCAAGGCCCTTTCTTACCAGGATTCAGACTCAACTGTCAAAAAGAAAAAGTCTGGTTTTGTTTCTACCTACATCTGTTCACATTCTTTTTTTGTTTTCAATGTTTATCTATTTTTGAGAGGGAAAGAGAGAATGAGCAGGGGAGGGGCAGAGAGAGGGGGAGACATAGAATTGGAAGCAGGCTCCAGGCTCTGAGCTGTCAGCACAGAGCCCAACGAAGGGCTTGAACCCACAAACTGTGAGATCATGACCTGAGCCAAAGTCAGATGCATAACAGACTGAGCCACCCAGGCACCTCTGTTCACATTCTGAATTCAGGATTCAGTGACAGGAACTGGGAAGAATAAAAAGGTGAATAAGAACCAGTCCTATACCCTAAGCTGTTGACAGTTTAGAAGGAAAGATACAGCATGATTATGTCATCAATACATCCTGCCGTGACTAGCTTAGTTATAAAATAAGGTTACATTTCTTTTACATGTCTAATAACTTCTACAACAGTGCTAGGCTTTGAGTAAATGATAAAGAGTTTGTGATTCACTTATTATCTGTTTATCTGATATTATAACTGGGTATATATGACTAGGTTTTCTCAGACAGGATGAATTGACTTTCAAGGTCTATCCTGTTCCTTCTAATTTATGACAGTGTTTATTCTTCTTGAGTAAAGCAACAATACTGAAATATGTAAGAGAAAGTTTCTTAATTTACAAACACTCAGACCAAGATATGGAAACAACCTAAATGCCCACCAATGGATAAATGAATTAAAAGAAAAAAAAGTTGTGGTATATATACACAAGGGAGTATTATTCAGCCACGAGAAAGGAGGCTACCCTGCCATGTGTGACAGTAGGGATGGGCATTGAGCACACTTCGCTAAATGACGTCAGTCAGGCAGAGAATGACAAATACTGTATGCTATCACTTATATGTGGAATCTAAAAAACTCAAACTTGTAAAAGACAGAGAGTAAAATGGTAGTTATCTGGGGATAGGAGAATGTGACTGATGGTAAGGGCGCAAATGTAAAACGAGCAGTAAATAAGCTACAGAGATCTAATGTACACTGTAATGAGTACAGACAATACTGGACCCTAATTATATTAGATGACAAATATCACTACAATAGCAATCACATTACAATATGTAAATGTATCAAAGCAACATATATACCTTCAACTTACAGTATTACATATCAAATATACTCCAAAAAATACAAAATAAAGAATCAGAAGTTATTCACATAGAACGCAAGAACCAAGGAAACAAACTCTTAGTGTATCACCTCTCCGGTAAAACCTGACAAGGCAAAGGCTATCTTTTTTAGTGTCTGAAAATACAATTTCAATTATAAAACTTCTGTCAAGTTTTGGAATTTTCCAAGCATTGCTCCTTTCCACATGTTTTTCATTTTCCTGTGTTATGGTTCATATTTTATTCTATTTAGGGCAGCTCATTTGTGAACAGTCTATGTGATCTTAATTGAATTTTTGAACCTAGTTTTAAAAAAAATCAAAGGATTAGGTGATGAAATCAAACTCCCTGACACTTGACTGTGCCCTTTTAGAATTTCATTAACATAGTGAGACAAAACAAACTATAAATAAGCAGAGAACAAGGTAGTTAAAATAGGGTAAACACCAAGGACGTTACTTTTACCTAGACAAACCAAATATGACATCATTTTACTAACCTGACTGATGAACTCAAATATGAACTTGATATACTTGGCAATGTCCAGAAATAATTAAAAAAAATTTTTTTAAATGTTTTATTTATTTCTCAGAGAGAGAGAGAGAGAGAGAGAGAGAGAGAGCAGGGGAGGGTCAGAGAGAGAGGGAGACACAGAATCTGAAACAAGCTCCAGGCTCCAGGCTCTGAGCTAGCTGTCATCACAGAGCCCGACGCGGGGCTCGAAGCCACGAACCATAAGATCATGACATGAGCCGAAGTCGGACGCTTAACTGACTGAACCACCCAGGCGCCCCCAGAAATAATTTTTAAAAGAATCTAAGCAAGTAAGATTAAGTGTAAGGATATCTGAAGATTCACTCAACTGAAAGTAAATACATTAAATGTTTTTAAGTCATCTCTAACCCAATGTGGGTTTTGAACTCACAACCCTGAGGTCAAGAGTCTCATGCTCCCCCAACTGAGCCAGTGAGATGCCCGTGAAAGTAAATAAATTTAAGAGCTCCCAAGAACTACTGAATCTATAAGAACTTGAACTTTAGAAGGAGGATTTCACTACCAACAAATATTAGTGCTTGATTGCAGGGGAGGGTTTGCAGATAATTGAAAACTGCCATGATTTTAGATACTGGCATTTTCTGGGATCAGATTTACTACATGTAAATTACCTCAAAATTTTCTTAAGTACATACTTGTTAAACAAAGAGATAATCTGCTGTCAGTATATTTGCTTTTATTAGTATTTAATCTATCTACTCAAATGTACATTTATCTCAATTTAATATTAATTGGGGTTATTTGGAAAAGACTAATTCACTCTCAGCACCATGTTTAAATTTGAACAGTAGCTGATTCTCAGACACACTAGGTAGCACACCCTACCTTCTCATTGTAATGATGGGCTATGAAGAAATACATCAGATTCCTGGCTACAATCTCTTTTTATATTAACAAAATGTTTTAATGTTGATTTATTTTTGAAAGAGGGAGAGACAGAGCGTGAGCAGGGAGGAGCAGAGAGAGAGGGAGAAACAGAATTTGAAGCAGGCTCCAGGCTCTGAGCTGTCAGCACAGAGCCAGACGCAGAGCTCAAAGCCACGAACCGAGAGATCATGACCTGAGCTGAAGTGGGACCCTTAACCGACAGAGCTGCCCAGGTGCCCCAGCAACCTCTCTTTCTTAACACTGCTTCTCTCATCTCAGTTTATACACCACAGTTAATGACCAAAAGGCAAAAGACTGTCCCTTTTTTATCCTTTACCACTATTACATCCTCTTTGCCTCGATTTACACCAGGTATATTCTTACGGGGATGTAAGGGTAAATCAAAGGATGTCCTCTCTTTCGAGCACCATTTGGATGACTACACAGATTCTGACTCAGACTGTGAGTAACCAGCACAAGGCGCAAAGGCGTGGTTTAATGCGGGAATCAATAAAGATTCTTGAGTTGCACCGCTACGTTATTCTAAAAACAGAATGAATAGTAGCTGACCTGAAAGAAACCGAAGCACAAAGCTCCTTTTAAGAAAAGAAAGAATAAAATTATAACAGATTCATTCAAATAACCATTGTTCTTTTGGGAAAAGGACAAGTTTGAGGTTAATGTGACATTATCTGTGAAATACTGAAAAATCTGCTGGCCTTGAAAGGTATGGCAACAAGCTGCCAGCTGTGGGTTACCTTAGTAACTAATAGACTAAGGCCTTGTGAGTATTTAGTGACCAAGGAAAGTGGAAAGCCATTTAGATGTCCTAAGTGGAACTGAAATGTGTTTTCACTGCACTACACTGGTTTGTGTTCTTTCCTTTCCTCTTTCCTGAGCTTTCAGAACCGGTAAATTAAAAACGGCTTGAAAATAATCTCGCTAAAGAACAAAATTGGTATTAGGAACTCCGAGGCAAATGATTGTGTTTCTGACATAAATGGTAGTTTGTATAAAACTCACATTAGCATTAAAATGGAGAATAAGTAACACAGAAGAGGCACCATGAAATCCTTGGGGTCATCCTTGGTTACACTTACACACTTAAACAAATCCTTTCATTTAAAGAAGATCAGAACATTTTTCAGTGATACTCTGGCATAACTGGCTACTTTCAATATCATTTTAGTGATTATCTTTGTATAGATCATTAGGCTGAAAAGAATATTTAGAATAGGGAGCAACTGGGAATTTATCCAGTTCAATCCTTTCTTGGGCCGGGTAATATTGAGGCTCAGCGAGGCGACGAGCAAAGAGAAGAAAATTCTCTGCTTGGTAAATGCCACTTGTCCCTGTGCCATGCTGCGTCTCCAACCCCATCAGGAAGTGTATCAGATCCGGTAACTTTTTTTTTTGTCTTATTATTACAGAACACATGCTCTCCTAGCATGGCCCCAGCAAAACAAGGGAGAGACCAGCCTTTAAAAAACAAAACAAAACAAAACAAGACAGCATGAGGTGCCTGGGTGGCTCAGTAGGTTAAGCATCAGACTCTTGGTTTCAGCTGAGGTCATGATCTCATGGTTTGTGAGTTTGAGCCCCATGCAGGGCTCTGTGCTGACAGCTCGGAGCCTACTTGGGATTCTCTGTCTCCTTGCTCTCGACCCCTTCCAACTCGTGTGCTGTCTCTCTCTCAAAATAAATGAACTTAAAAAACTTTTTCTTAAAAAAGACCAGCTTAAGCAAAATACAATGCATATACTATAAAATTCATTTAAGTGTACAATTCAACAGCTTTTACTCTATTTACAGAGTCGAGCAGCCATCACTACAACCTCATTTTAGAATCATTTCATTTTTTCTCAAAAGAATCTCTATGCTATTAACAGTCATGCCTGTGACCCGTCTTCTACCCCAAGTAAACACTAATGTGTTTTGTTTTATATAGATTTGCCTTTCTGAACTTTCCATATAAATAGAATCATACAATATGTGGTCTTTTTATTGTGCAATAGTAGTGTATGGACAGATGACAATAAACTCATCGGCTGATGGACATTTGGATTGTTTCCACCCTTTGCTATTACGAACACTGCTGCTATGAACATGCACTTACCAGTATTTGCGTGGACAGCTTTTTATTTCCCTTGTAGAGGTTCCTAGGAGAGGGGTTGCTGAGGGCCTGCCACACCGTTTACCAAAGTGGCTACACCATTCTACATTTCCACCAGCAAAGTAGGAGCATTCAGATTTCTTCACATCCTTTCTTATTATAGCTATCCCAGCGGACAGAAGGTGCAAACTCATCGTGTTTCTGATCAGCATCTTCCTGATGATTAATAATGTTGAGCAGCCCCTCGTGTACTTACTGGCCATCTGGCTATCTTCTCTGGAGTTATGTCTACCGGGCTACTTGTCTTTATATTACTGGATTGTTCTTTTAGAGTTCTTAAAAGCAAAAAAATAAAAGAATATTTACAGTTTTTTAAAAAATTTTTATTTGAGAGAGAGAGAGCAAGCAGGGGAGGGACTGAGAGAGAGGTAGACAGAATCCCATGCAGACTCCACACTGCCAGCACAGAGCCCAGTGTGGGACCTGAATCCATGAACTATGAGATCATGACCTGAGCTGAAGTAGAGTCAGAAGCTTAACTGACTGAGCCACCCAGGCATCCTGAGTTCTTTAAATATTCTGTGCACAAGTTCCTTATAAGACATATGATTTGCAAGTATTTTTTCCCGGTTTGTAGGCTGCCTTTTCACTCTCTTAATGATGTCCTTTGAGGTGCAAGAAAACTTATGCAGGGCACTACAGACTGACCATAGTGATCAACTTCCAAGGAAATTCTGTGTATTGATTATACATTGCTGCTTAACAAATGACCTCCAACTTAGAAGCTTAAAGCAACACAAATTTATTATCTCATAGTTTCCACAGGTCAGGTATGTGGCACCATTTAGCTGGGGGTCCCCTGCTCAGGATCTCAAACGGCTGAAACCAAGGTGTCGGCCAGCTCTGTACTATCTGGAAGCTTGACTAGGGAAAGTTTCCCTTTCTATCTTCCTCATTTTGTTGGAAAAATTCATTTCCTTAAGGATATATGACTGAGATCTATTACTTGCTTTCTGTCAGCCAAGGACGATTCTCAGCTCCTACATGCCACTCTCAGGTTCTTATCATGTCACCTACTCCAGAGGCCATTTCACAACACGACTATTTGCTCCACTGAAGGCAGAACAACCTCTCTCACACTTTAAATTTCTATGACTTCGGGAAGGGCCAAACCTCTCTTTTAAGGACTCACCTGATTAGGCCAGGCCCACCAGGGATACTCTCCCTTTTGATACACTCAAAGTGAACTGAACCATGGGAGTTCACTCTCCTAACCATGGGAGTTATATCCTGTTATATTCACAGATTCCACCCAGGCACAGAGATTATAAAGATGTGTACACCAATGGGTGGGTATCTTGGAAGCCATGTCAGGATTCTGTCCACCATATCTTGAAAAGTTAACTTTCTACTCTATTTCTATATGGAGGGATTTACATGGGGGCACATTTTAGTTATTTCATTTGTGATTTTCACTTCTATTTAGAGATTTAAAAAGTAACATTAAAATATTATAAATATTATAAAAATTATCACCTAGATTATCTTTCCCTGAGTTTTTGTTTTTGAAGAAAGGTTAAGAGTAAGCATGTGCATGAGACTTTTCACAAAGACCATGTTTCAAATATTATACCATATGGAAACCACCAGGGCTAAGGGCATTAAAACAGTAGTGCTCTCTGTGTTCTCCTATAGGATTTTGATGGTTTCCTGTCTCACATTTAGGTCTTTCATCCATTTCAAATGTATTTTTGTGTATTTTGTAAGAAAGTGGTCGAGTTTCATTCCTCTGCATGTTGCTGTCCAGTTTTCCCAGCACCATTTGCTGAAGAGACGATCATTTTTCCAATGGATACTTTTTCTTGCTTTGTCAAACATTAGTAGGCCATATATTTGTGGGTCCAGTTCTGAGTTTTCTATTGTATTTCATTGATCTGTGTGCCTATTTTTGTGTCATTACTGTGTTGTCTTGATGATTACAACTTTGTAACACAGCTTAAAGTCTGGAATTGTGATGTGTGCACCTTTGGTTTTCTTTTTCAACATTACTTTGGCTATTTGCGGTCTTGTGTGGTTCCACACAAATTTGACCTTGGCCGCAGCAACTTCTTACTTAGCAGGTCTCCGAGGCAAGGGAAATAAAAGCAAAAATGAACTATTGTGAATTTACCAAGATAAAAACCTTATGCACAGCAAAGCAATCAATAAAACTAAAAGGCAACCGATAGAATGGGAGAAAATATTTGCAAATGACATATTGGATAAAGGGTTAATATCAAAAATCTATGAAGAACTTATCAAACTGAATTCCACACCCCCCACAAATCTCAAATAATCTAGTGAAGAAATGGGCAGAGGACATGTATAGACAGATACTTTTCATGTGGCTAAAGGACACATGAAAAAATGCTCAACATCACTGATCATCAAGGAAATACAAATCAAAACCACAATGAGATACCACCTCACACCTGTCAGAATGGCTAAAATGAACAACTCAGGAAACAACAGATGTTAGTGAGGCTGTGGAAAAAGAGAAACCGGTTTGCACTGCTGGCAGGAATGCGAACTGGTGCAGCCACTCTGCAAAACAGTATGGAGGTTCCTCAAAAAATTAAAAATAGAACTACCCTATGACCCAAAGGATACAAAAGGTAATTTTCCAAAGGATACAAAAAATGCTAATTCAAAGGGACACATGTATCCCAATGTTTACAGCAGTACTATCAACAATAGCCAAATTATGGAAAGAGCCCAAATTTTCATCGACTGATGAATGGATAAAGAAGATGTGGTGTGTGTGTGTGTGTGTGTGTGTGTGTGTATACACACTGGAATATCACTCAGGGATGAAAAAGAATGAAATCTTGCCATTTGCAACAACATGGATGGAGCTAGAATGTATTATGCTAAGTGAAATCAGTCAATCAGAGAAAGAAAAATTTATGATTTCACTCATATGTGGAATTTGAGAAACTTAACAGATAGCATAGGGGAAGGGAAGGGAAGGGGAAAAAAAAGATATAAACAGAGAGAGAGGCAAACCCTAAGAGACTCTTCTTTAAAAATTTTTTTTATGGTTTATTTATTTTTGAGAGAGAGAGAGACAGAGCACGAGCAGAGGAAGGACAGAGAGAGAGAGGGGGAGACACAGAATCTGAAACAGGCTCCAGGCTCTGAGCTGCCAGCACAGAACCTGATGCAGGGCTTGAACCCAGAAACTCTGAGATCATGACCTAAGCCAAAGTCGGACGCTTAACCAACTGAGCCACCCAGGTGCCTCAAGACTCTTAAATCCAGAGAATAAGCTGAGGGTTGCTGGAGGGGAGCTGGGTAGGGGGAATGGGCCAAATGGGTGATGGGCATTAGGGAGGGCACCTGTTGGGATGAGCACTGGGGGTCATCTATAAGAGATGAAGCACTGGGTTCCAGTCCTGAAGCCAAGACTACACTGCATGTTAACTAACTTGAATTTAGATAAATTAAAAAAAAAAAGAAAAGAAACTAGTATTCTCATTGTGTCTTTATTTGAAAATCCATTTTAAAGGTAAAATACTTTCACTTTTTCACATATTTATGTCAAAATCAAACTTCTCTCACCCATTCAACCCCTTTCTCATGCGTGCTAAGCAAGGAACAGCCAAGTTTACTTATATGGTCTTGAAATGAATAGTTAAAAGAAAAATATTAGTGGAAAAATAATTTTGGGTAATGACGAGTTCTATTACTACTGCTTCTCATTGCTCTGTGGCTTTAAACTATAGAAGATTCTGGTAAGTGGATCATCATGGCAAATTGAAAATCCAGTGCTATTTCTTGCTTAAAGCAGTTTGATTGCTAACATGATTGTGTAAGTGAAATTTGCTATGGGAGTAGAACAAATATTTTCTTTGAAAAGAAAACAGATAAATCTGTGAGGCGATGGATGAGCTACTTAACGACACGGGAGGATCCTTTCTCAATATTTACATGTACTGAATCAGCACGAGGTGGACTTTAAAGACCTTCCAATTTGGGGCTCTTGGGTTGGCTCAGTTGGTTAAATGTCCGACTCTTGATTTCAGCTCAGGTCATGACCTCAATGTTCATAGGATCGAGCCCCATGTTGGGTTCTGTGCTTACAGTGCGGAGCCGACTTGGGATTCTCTCACTTCCTCTCTCACTGCTCTTCCCCTGCTCATGCTCTCTCTCAAAATAAAGTAAAAAAAGAAACATTTGTAAAAAAATTTTAAAAAGACCTTCCATTTTGTTCGTCAATTATACTTCAATAAACCCAAAATTTAATAAGAAGTGATTTGGGCTAAAGTATGGGTAAAGGAGGATGCATTCCAGCTTGAGTCCAGGAAGAATTTAATCAGGGCTGGTGAACTGGTGGGCCCGTCATATCATGGAAGTGTCCTGGGAAAGAATTCAGTGTGTCCCCAGTGCTGGGCACAGACGTATCTAAATGCTTCTAATGAGCATGTGGCATGACCAAAGAAGAGTCTATTTGTAGGAGTTTCTAGGAACTTCTTGGAAGAGAATTTATTTGAAGACACTGGTCTCAGGAGGTATTTTTTCCAGATTTGGGACCCGAGATAAGGATTCCAATTCAAGTAGTTTCATTAGGAGGTAGAGATAACATTGGTAGAAGAAAGGGGTCATGGGGCAGGGCAAGAAGGTATTCAGTACACTAAGCCAACTACTGCAGTAGGCACATGGAGAATTCCTCTGGCAAACAGTATACAGCACATGCCCAGAGTTGCTGGAGAAGTGTATACACCTGTCTTAAGAATCTGTGGTTGAGAGTTGTTCCCCAGAGGTGTTAATTCCTCAGCACTTCCTTGCCCTGGGAAGAGCCTTATGCAGAGGGATATGGATTGGGTAGCTGGAAGCCTACAGCACCATCAAGTTCCAGGGACATTAAGAAACAGGGCACTGATGGTATTTGTTACAGGCTTAATCCAGTCCTATGCCCTCAACGGGAAAAGAAACATCTTGCCTTTTGCTTAAACCCATTCCTCCAGTTGCTTGGACACCTATATAAAGTTGAAATGAAAGAACAGTAAAAGTAAAAGCTGAGAAAGCTGTTTCATTAAAATTAAAACATATGGACCGCAAGTAATTGTGCTGCAGAACCCAACTCAACAGAGGAGAAAGATTCCCCGCTCTCTTCTCCAGCCAGAATAGTGTGTTCCTGGCAAAGCTTTGTGATAACCCGCGAGTGAACT
Source organism: Proteles cristata cristata (assembly GCA_017311185.1). Lineage (NCBI taxonomy): Eukaryota > Metazoa > Chordata > Mammalia > Carnivora > Hyaenidae > Proteles > Proteles cristata. The sequence continues at coordinate 92,631 of JAESUZ010004578.1, forward strand.
TGCTCTTGAGAACATTACTCTCCTGGGTTTTCCTAAATGTCCTGGAAAAGTGGGTCAGGGCTAGAAAATCCATTATTATGATTGTTAAGGCAACCACGTTTCCACAGAGTAGTGAGGTCTGGAAAGAGGACGCAGGCAATGAAATTCACAGCAGCCTCGCTGCTTACGCAGTTCTCTCCCATGTTTATTGTACTCTGGTTATCATCTTTTATCTCCTGTGGATTGGATCAGAGATAATTGGACAAGACGCGACTCTCACGTTGCAATATGAGATCTGTGATCACAAACGATCAAATAGTAAAGAAATGTCCTGCCTGCCCACTTAAGGATTCATCCAGCAATCCTTTCAAGAACACAAAGCACTGGGTTTAATCACTCTGATTTTGTTTCTTTGGGGTTTTTGATATCATGGGTCTCAACTGGAGAGAACCAGGCAGATCTCATCTTGCTGTCCATTTATCTGCAGTAGTACATTGGCTTGTGCTCCATGCTATATATAAATAATGTCATCTCCATGTGTTTTGACTCTTGCCTTGGAAAAGTTTTTTTTTCTTTTTTCAGTCGGGTTCTTTGTCCTCTGTTCCCACATTTTCCATCATTAGAGGCTTTCAATCAGATTACAGACCTTCCACCACAATGTCCCTCCCAGCAGGCTCTGTCACTCAAGGCCCTTGATGATGCGCCTGTCCTTGGCATTTACTGTCTAGCTTCCATAGATTTCGAGAGTCCTCGTTTCTGGCAGGGTAGCTGTGGAGAACAACCCAGGTACTAGCCTTTGGAAAAATCAACACCTGTTACTCTCAGCTGGGTAAAGTGAACCCAAACCTCAAGGAGATCAGACTTAACTGCTCTCTTGATGATGAGGGTAGACTGGAATAGGAAAAACCTTACTTGTTTATCCCTGAGGAATCCTTTGTGGCAATCAGACTCAGGTTATTCTGCAGAAACTGAATCTGCCTTGCATTCCTCATGTCACTGGATTTTCACCAAGGCAGGTCTAATCTTTTCCTTTTACAGATCAGCAAATTGAGGCCAAGAGAGGTGAAACAAGGAACCCACTCTGCCCATCTAGGATGCACCAGAGGTCAGCTAAGAAATGAGCACACATTCCACACCGGGGCATCTCAGCTTACTCCAGTGAAGAGGAGCCACGTCTTTAAGAAGTTTCATTTTTTTCCTTGACACAAGTCTAGAGAGTGTACTGTGAAGTGTTTTACAGTTTCTATGTTGGATATACTGTAAACATAAGAAAAAAGTAATGCAGAATCTATTAAGAACTGATTTTAGGGAGAAATATGTAAAAAAAAAAAAAAAAGAACTGTGTGAGAGAGAATGCAAAAAAAAAGAAAAATCCCTGAATAAATATTTTTACCACTATGAGTGGGAAACAGATCAATAAGGAGCCACATCCATGAGTTTCTGGATCTAAGACATTGCTGGTCAATTGCTATTCAAAGTCAGATCATTTGTTGACGATACCCTTCAGCCCACAAGAAAGATTACATTGACAATGACTGCTTTTGGGACACAGAGTAAAATTAACTTCTAGGTTATCCCCGTCAAGGACCATTAAGTCCTGAACTATGAGGGACACTGTGAACAAGTCATATTTTAACCTCCCATGAGCACAGGCCGGCAGGTTTCGCCCCCTCTCCTCCCTTCAACAAATCTGACCTTCACTGAAATTTATGTGAAAATGAAAAGGGAAAGGAAAGCTGTGGCCCTGCCAAATTCTGACGATGTTACTCATTTTAATTACTGGTATTTGGAAATTAAATGGCCTAGGGCTTGTTCGGCAATTTGTTCCTGGGAAAAAAATGATTTAAGCAAGCCACAGAGTCCCGGTATCTTTTTACAGCAGGTGTTGAACAAGGCGTTCATTTTTCTTTTTACAGAGTGTCCTTGTAAGCATAATAACAATTAGGAAGCAAGGCCTTCACACAGAAGCCTCAGGCTCGTTCTGACATTCTTCCTTCGGCTACTTCATTGCCTATGGTTTCCTCGGCCACCTTTGCAAACACTCGCACTTGAAAATTCCCTTTAAGTAACATTCCACTTTGAAGTTTTTTTTTTTTTTTTTTTGTAGAAGATTTTAAAGGATATTATGAAGAGTACTTTAAAGTTAATTCAACTGCTTTTCTTGTCCTCTGGTTCTATTCTTCAGCTTCGGCTTTAGTTACGCTGCCATTAATACACTAAATTGAGGCAGTTTAAAAGAAAAGGAGGGGTGAGAAATGAAGTTGGATTTGAATATGGGCTTCTAGGCATTGAGGTTGGCCATCAGCTCAGATTTTCAGGAGCTGGACTATAATATAGTATAGTATACTTTTTTTTTTTTTTAAACCTTGGCAAGCTCTATGAGAAATCCTCCCAAACACTAAATGGTTTTAGATCCTTTTTTACCCTTCAGTTTTTCTCATTCTCTCTAAAAAGGGGCTCAATCAAAGTCAAAGTACTGGCTTTTTTGCTATCCTTTTAGCTTTAAGATCCACTAATAAACAACTGTGTATTTGTGCAATGAAACATGAACATGGTCAAAAACAGAATCTCATCTTTGAATGCCAGCATATATTTGCTCAGAAATTCCCCAGACAACACGAAAATAGTTTACTTTTGTGCATGCAGGGTATAGGGCACAGTGAAACTACCAGATATTATACTATAATTCATGTTATGCAATCTAAATAGAGTTAGGAGAAGAGTGGTGGGAGCTGATGAGAACCAGCCAGGAAAAGGTATTAAAACAAAATGGCATCCAGTCAGATGGTAAGGAGATGAGCTTTATTGGCTGGAGTGAAAAAGCAATCCAATATAAAACTGTAAGAGGGGACTCCTATGTTCTGGCATTGACTTTTCTGACCACAAACTGAAACTATGGTCCCATGTCTTAGATCCTGTACTTGTATCTCTGCAACTAGAAAAGCACAAATAAGAATTAAAATCAAAACCACAATAATATTACTTTGTGTCAGGTTTAGGATTACCTTTTCCCAGATCAGTTACTATCTCTGCATGTTTTAAGGTACTTACCACCTTTAAAAGAAAGTGATGTACTGGAGAATCTGACATGTGAAATGATTTGATTTGAAATAGGTAATCAACATTGGACTTGTGACTTTGACCTGAAAGATCTAAGAGAATCTTAAAGTTTATAACAATATTTAATGGGTAAGTGGTTCTGATTTACTGTAGTAATGGTTCTGCTCTATTAGCTTCATAGGAGTCGCTTGAGTGAAGAAGATTGTGTTGTACTGGCAGCCTAGTGAAGAATCTTAAGAAATATATTAATTTGGCAGAGGTAAGTTGAAATTCTTAAGGGAATGTAAGTAAATCTGAGGTTAATTGTTTAGGGGAATTTAATTGGTTAAATGTGAGCTAATGAACACCAATCAAAGAGTAAGTATAATTGATTATTTATAATTTTAGATCTGGATGCAGGATAAGATTTGTAATTGAACTTAGATGCTTGAGAAAACTTGGGTTTTAACTTTTTTAACTTCATCCAAATATGCATTTAAAAAATATGTAGCAGCAAAAATTTTCTGCTGTGAACAAAAAAGAACACTCTTAGAAGTTAAAAAAACTCACATAAGGTTGCTTTTCAGATGAGCATTGATTTTTGTGTTCATAATTAAATTGCGGATTTTCTAGGAATATGGGCTGTAATTTAAACTTTCTTCTGCAATCTCTCCTTTTAGTCTCAATACCTACCACCTATGAGGATGTAAGAGCTGTTCAGTATAGGTATTTGTTGGGACTGAAATTACTCAAATCATCAGATGAAATTTTCAGTTTCTGTAGCATATGACAGAGAAAATAGCTTGGTTGAAGAGCTGTGCTTACTCAAAAGCAGATATGAGGTCTAATTAAGATCACTGAAGTCTTCCATGTAGGAGACTCATAAAAAGGACATACACAGGAGAGCTAGAAACCCTGAGGGTGATTCTTTCTCCTCACCATTCTGAGATTATGAGTAATAAACAGCTAAAATTAAGAGGGAAGAGGGGATAGAAGACAAAGAGAGAAACAACTAATTGCCTTTGATGGGAAGCTGGAGGAAATCTCTGAAGTCCTTTCTAACTCAGATAGGTGTTAACGCCGAGGAAGAAGATGGGACAATTGCAGTCTGAGGTAGATGGTCAGGGGAGTGAGGGAATGAAAGGTTAAACAACTGTCAAAGGTCACCAGTTAGGAAGGCATAGCACTGGGACTCAAACCCAGGTAGTGTACCCTTTACCATCTCAACAGGTTATTAATAAAGAATTTATTGAATAATTACTATGGAACAAATGGCAGGTGGCAGGAAGCTCTCTGAAGAGAAGTAAAAGCCAGCTGAAGGGTACAGAGAGTGACAGTGGGGGCAGGGGATTGTGGGAAGAACACGTTTAGATAAGTTAGTCTTGGAAGACTTCTCTGAGGAGATGAGTCGAGATCTGAAAGAGGAAATGGAGAAGGGCATGTGAAGACCAGGAGGAGCAGTCCTGGTAGACGGATCTGCCAGGGCGGGGTCCCTCAAGTGGGAGCAACCCCGAGTTTATGAAATTACAAGGCAGCCAGTGAAGCAGAGGGCAAGCGCACAGCTAAAGAGGGGGAAACAGTCTCAGACTGGCTAGGGGCCAACTCCCGTGGGACCTACAGGACATGATACAGGTCTTAAGTCAAAATAGTGATGGCGTTTGTTTTAATAATAGTGATAGCTATTAGTTCATGACTGTGTGTTTTAAGGAAAGGGCAGGACACTCATTAGCCAGTCTGTAACTATTTGGACAAGACTGTAACAGGTAACTGCCTGGAGTCGATGCCAGGGGAGTTCAGGGTGATGTCTATTAGAAACTGAGGCAGGAGAGCTAGGGTTCCTGGGGGAATGTGAACAAATTTTATTTATTGAGAAAATTAAAGTCAATGACAGAAAACTGTCAATTTGTAAGTAAAATTAATGATCATCTGGTGGAACAAACTGCATTTTATCATGAATAACTGAAAGTAACAAAGTAATTAAGAAGAATTATGCAAAAGCTGATTTCAACGGAAGTTACTTGTCCATAAATAACAAAGCACTATTAAAGGTGTGTTCTTCCCCAATGTTAATTAAAATTATCTTCAAAATCTCATTTGTCTGTTTTGTTACTCTTTCTCTATGTTTCTAGGCTCCACTCTCTGACAAAAGCATGGGTTTCTTTCTGTCCAACCTTAACATGTAGAATTTTCCCTCCAGTGGTTCTCAATAGTGGGATAATTCTTTTCTTTTCTTTTTTAAATATAATTTATTGTGAAGTTGGCTAACATACAGTATATACGGTGCACTCTTGGCTTCGGGAGTAGAATTCCATGATTCATCGCTTACATAAAACACCCAGTGCTCATCCCAACAAGTGCCCTCCTCAGTGCCCATCACCCATTTTCCCTTCCCCTCCACCTCCACCCACAATTCCCACTCAGTTTGCTCTCTGTATTTAAGTCTCTTATGGTTTGCCTCCTCTCGGTTTGAAACTACTTTCCCCCTCACTTCCCCCATGGTCTTCTGTTAAGTTTCTCAAATTCTACATATGAGTGAATTCATATTAATTCACTTAGCATATTTCTATTGCTAAAGGCCGTTTATCACATGACTGTGGGTAGGTCATTAGAGGACAAGAAGTCAATGGGTAAAAGTCCTACCCTCTGAGGGACAGTCCCCTTCAAATAATTGTTCTTCCCCAAATGACAATACTACCTTAGTTAAAAGCACTGGATGCATTAGAGTCTCTTTTTAATTTATTAACGAATATGGATTTTCCCACCTAATGAATTCCTAGATGTGAAGATTTCCTGCCAAAATTTTAATTATTTTAATAATTTTCCCACAGTCTATTTTAAGCAGCCTCACATCAGTAGCTTTTTTTAAGCCTTCTTTCTTGTCAGAAAACGGACTGGTTTTTCTATACCAGATGATAGGGAAAATATTATTGGAACTATTTGATCTGGTTGAAGAACCAATTTTATGTATGTATCTATTATACACCTGCATACAGAAAGGGAAATCCATTCTATGTAAAAAGGTCAAGTAAATATTTACAATGTGATTCCATTACAGGCAAAATGTTTTCATCGCCAATGAAGGATTCAGGCACACTCAGGTACATATGTGTGGCCATTTGTTTTCTTTCTAATGGCTGGGGTTCTGTGCTTTCTGCCTGATTGATTAGTAGTTGGAAAAGACTGGCAGGTAAGAAATGGATGATTAGACAAATTCTATATAGGAGTTAATCTTCAACATCCTCCAGCATCTAACCATTAACATAATTAGCCAACATGGCTCCCCCAGGTTTTACAACTTATACGGGCCATAATGGGTACCATTTTCACTTATTAACATGCAGCAGAAATAACTCAGGAGCATTTTTTATTGACCTTGATTCTTTTTTTCTTTCACAAGTTGCCAGTGGCAGACAAAGTAATTTATAGAGAGACATTTCATGCCAAGGAAAGTAGCAAGGATGAAATGCAGCTATAGTCCCCTCTGGTATATGGTATTTGTTTGGGGTTTTAGATTTTAGAAAGCACTTTCACCCACATTGCCTTCGTTGCTTCTCAGTACAGCCCTGTAAGCTAGGCAGGGCAAGTATCATTGCTACTAAATATTGCTTCGAAGAGATGATATAAAGCTAATATACTAGCAGGTT
>JAESUZ010004580.1:0-24619 GCA_017311185.1 Proteles cristata cristata
ACAATAAACTATTTGTAAAAAAGAAAAAGAAAAAGAAAAAAAAGACATAATACCAATACTTACTACATAAGGTTTCTCTGACTATGAAATAAGTTAATATTTTTAAAGTGCTTGGAAGAGGGCCTGGCACATAGTATCCACTATATGTGTTTGTTAAACACATTAATGTGTTTATGTTTAAGTTCCCAGCTGGGAAACTTACTAACTGTGCAGCCTTAGGCCTCAATGTCTTCATCTGGAAAATGGGGGTGACAGCACATGTCCTGCAAAACTTTAGTGAAATTTACTTTCATACATTCTTGGTGGAAGTGCAAATTGGAGCCAGCCTTTTGGAAAACAATTTGTCTGTATGTATAAAAATCTTTAATATTTAAAATTGAACAACTAAAGCTAAATAAATTTGTATAACTCTAGAAGTAATGCAAAGTTTGGTGGTGGAGGATTATTTTCTCATAATTGAAGTCATTGTGAAATCATCTAAAATAAAAGAAATATGGAAGCAATAATAGAGAAACTGTTAAGTGCATTATAGTACATCTACTTGGAATATTTTGCAGGCATTAAAATAAGGGGTGCCTGGACGGTTCAGTCAGTTAAGCATCCAACTTTGGCTCAGGTCATGATCTCGTGGTCCATGAGTTCGAGTCCCACTTCGGGCTCTGTGCTGGTAGCTAGGAGCCTGAAGCCTGCTTCATGTTCTGTCTCCCTCTCTCTCTGCCCCTCCCCCACTTGTGCTGTTCTCACTGTCCCTCAAAAATGGATGTTAAAAAAAATTTAATGTATAGTAAAAGGTGTTACTGTAACATGGAGAAACTGCTTATGCTATAACCAGATAGCAAATTATATGTATAATAGGATTATAATTATCTTACACAATTATATTTCTGTTTTGTAAAACAGTTATCAAAATTATAAGAGTGATTGACATGACAAAATTAAAATTTTACTCTCCCTTTCTATTTTCCAAGCTGTCTGTTCCTCTATTTTTAAAATGTATGTTCGAATAATACCAATCCCTGCCCTGTCTACATAACAGACTTAGTGTGGGGATTAAATGAGACTCTGACATGCATGAAGTGTTTTGTAAAACTCTCACATAATGATCTTATGTAAGGTGTTATTATTTCATGGCGAGTTTTATGCAATCTGTACAGACCCACATATGCACTAATTGGCCATTCCATGAAGTGCTTCCCACATTTTCACACCAGGACACACATAGAAAATGAAAATGGCCCTGCTCCACCTAATATCTCTGCACACCAAATGGAAATTTCTGCTCTTTTCGCCTTATACTTTCTTTAAAAGAGGCCAAGAAATGTAGAATCCAAAGATCTAACCCTTTGCAACCTTCGACATTTCACTTCACATCTGACTTACTAATGGAAATAGCAATATTCCTTTCCTTCCCAGGCTCAGGAGGCAAAGTGAGAATCCAGTGAGATGATGGATATGAAAGTGCTGTGTTTGGAAATACAGAAGATAAGGACAGGTGACAGATGCTATTTCTCTTTCACATTTAAACACCAGGAAGGGGCTTCAACACCGGGGAGGCTAGAAGCCACTGTGCTTTCAGATGATAGGCATATGCTCATTTATTTTGCAAGTACTTACTGAGTTCCCTGCTCACAAAACACAGTACGAGGTGGTAAGAATAAAAATTTTCTAGTCTCCTAAGAAAAAAGATGATATTTTTCTCTAGTCATAGCAGCAAACAACCCCTAGAGCCAGTTTTAAGCCCATTTCTTTTGTCAGTGACACTGTGAACTAGTAATCACACTTATGAAAAACAACCAGTGGTAGCCCCATGCCTACGAAACTTAGTCACTCAACAGCAGATACACTCCAAGAACCACGCTGCCATAGTGAAGATGTCAAGTCCCTACAAACTTCAGCTTCTGGAGTTCACCAATTCCTGAATTTCACGTTATCCAAAGCCCTACATAAAATAAATCCTCTGCTTTTCTCAGATAATCTACACCTTATAAGTGAAGCTCTCCCTTGCTTAAGCAAGCAATAAATTCAGCTTTTTGTGTCAGCTACCATGTAGTAGCCTCCAAGAGTACTAAAAGACATTATATCAATGAGCCAAATGTAGCTTCTGTATTTGGGTCCTATGTTGTTGACTTTTTCATAACAGGCTGGGATTTGTTAACTCAAGAGCCAATAGGTACCAAACTCAAATCTTTGTATATCCAATTATTTTAAATACAGCCCAAGTAGGCAGATACTTTTGCCATTTAGAGCCTATCTGCTTGCATACCCACATTCCACTGCTGCCCTTTAGAGCTCTCTAACCCAGAGGATCCCCATTATACTGCTGAGCAACATTACCTAGACAAGTAAGCTCCCTCTCAATTCCGCTCTCTGAAAGTTCCTTGCTGTCCTCTCCTCCTTCCTTTCTGCATAGTGATCCCTATATTGTTGCCTTTGGGAGGTTTCATGCTGTAAGGGACTTCCCCCTACACCCACCTCCACCGCCACCCACCACGCAAACCTATCAAATTGGCACTCAAATAAATCTTATTGTATGTTATTGCCACCTTGTGGTCATTTATTTTTTCCTTGGTCATCCTATTCTATCTTCTCAAACTCACTACAGAGAAGAAAGAATCAGTCTGGCTTGACTTTCTGCCCTCGAGGAGTTCTCAGACTGATGAGGGAGTTATGACAAATCCATTCAGATCACTGGCCAGTTGATGCACATAAAGTATAAATGGCCAAATTTGGGAAGAAGGAAGAGGTCACTGTGGGTAGCTTCCTGGAAAATGTGGGAAATAAACTGAATAGTAAGATGATGAAGTGGAGAAAAGGATATAGAAATGAGAAGATGAAATCAAGAGAAAAGTCAACTACTCACCAATGGAGTTTTTAAACATCTAAATCTTTTTTAAAGCTCTAGTAGAATTAGGTTCCCTAACACAGGCCAAATAACTGAAAGCTTGTTTCTACCAAGCGGATCTGTATCTAAGTAGTGTCTCAAAGGTTTTGCCCCCCTCCAGTGGTGAGTAGAGTTTAAGAACACTGCAAGTGAAAATAATTGCAAGCTAAGTAATGTGTAGATCACAATCCAGGACAGCTTGATGACCTGCCTGTCCCCAGGTCTAAATAACTCCAGAGAGAAATAACCTTTATAAACACAGAGGAAAGATTACATCCCACCATGGCTTTCCAAACACAAAAGAAATGTTCATAAATATTCTTTGATTTCTCTGGTAACAGCAGGAACTCACAGGAAAATAAAACCATCCTTTCCTGCTGTCCCCAGTCTTCCAAAGGCATCCCACTACCCTGATCAGGTTATCCTCCTTGAAACAAAGTAACTTTTAATAAAATGGATCGCTGGCAGGAAGAACCTGATATGATCACACACCTCTTATAATAGGATTTAATTCTGCTTCAGATGTGCTAGTTTTAATAAAAAAAAAGGACTGAGGAAATCGAAAATAAATTACATTGAAAGGTCAGGCTTATTGCTTGTACAGTTATGTTAACTTCCCCACCGACACTTTTAGAGACTATATTTATGAGACCTTTTGATTTGGGAAAGAGAGGTATAAAATACATCTACAATTCCCCCATTATTTTCAGCAGTATTTCATTTTCAAGTGTCAATTCCAAGCACTTAAGTATGGCATTCTTTAACAGGAGTAAATCTAAAAAGTATGAGTTGTTTACAGAATGCTGTTATTCAGTATATTAATAAAACAAGCTTTTCTATCCAGTGGAAAGTTTGAAAAATCCTTCCAGAGTTTACATAACATATAATTCACTTTAGTGCATGTGGAGCTTTTATTAAGAATGTGTTGGCTCCTAATTTGAATAGATATAGCCTTCTGACACAGTATCTCTTCTGCCAGAAGGGAAGCCTGCTTGATTTAGTAACTAGGAATAGACAGACCAATGACCCACCCAAGATTATTTTCCTGATCTTTCTAATGGGACACTCAAACAGATGGAGTGACTTGTTTCTTTGCTCAGCCTCAATTTAATAACTGTTACCATAAACAATTCCAAATGCCCTTCCTTATTCCTAGGTTGGTTTCATGATCTATCCATCAAAGATAACAGAATGTTGAAAGAGACTTCTATTATTGTCCCAAAATTGGTGACCATATCCAAAGCTGAGGACAAGTAATAATAATAATAATAATAATAGTAACAACAATAGCAACAATGAGCACTTGCAAGACATTTATTATATACCAGGCATGATACTAAGCACTTTATAAACCTTAATCCAGTGAGTTCTCACAATAACCTTATGATGTAGATACTATTATTACCCCTATTTTAGAGATGATTCATGATTTCACAGTCCTGGTTGGCTGCTGGGGTTTTAGCCACAATTGATCCCATCCCATCCATCACAAAGTAGAAAAGCAGTGGGAAGGGTATACCCCTTCTTATTAAGGACATCTCTTACAAGTTGCACCTACTGCTTATGCTTGTAGTTCATTGACCGAACTTAGTTATATGGTTACACCTAACTGCTAAACTAGCTGGGAAGTGCGGTTCTTCTTGATGACTATGTAGTCAGCTGAAGAACTGGGGTTCTGTTGCTGATGAAGAAAGGAGAATATATTTAGGGGATAATTAGCAATCTCTACCACAGGTAGGTACAACATATGTAGGTACAGGCTCCCACATATGATTGTGTATTTTGTGGGTTTAGGAAATCTGAGAGAAAGATGAGAGATGAGATCTACCCAGTGCCCAGCCCAGAAGACCCAGAGGAAGGGGTACCTTTTGTATTAGGTTCAAAGTTCTATCAGCCCAGAAGACAGGGTGCCTTTTTGCATTAGGTTGAACCATATGAAATCATCATATTTATAGACCAAAATAATGAAATATCAGCAGTTTCGTATGGTTCAACCTAACAGTACAACTCTACCTAATGTGGACAGAGCAGGCCCCTTTATTCCCCAATAGCTAAACACTAAATATATATATATATATATCCTACATCCTGGGATTTATTTCCATATATCAGCACTTTTTAAACTTCTATTTATCTTTTCAGCTTTACTACCCCTTGGGGTAATAAAATTTATAGGTACTCCCCACTGGGTGAAGTCTACATTCATTTCCTTAGTTTATTTATTGTAAAATGATCTCATTAGTCCTCTAGCTTCAGAAAGGGCCCCTACCTGCCTTTTCTAGGATCCAACATAGACAACAGTTCCATTTTCTCTTTCTCCCCATACCCCTAATCTCATTCTTGATAACAAAAATTTCTATACTGTAAGCCATCCTTTCTCTACATAGAGAAAGCCTAATATTTTGTCCTTGTGGTCAAATGTATCCACCCATTCATCCATCCAAAAAATTTAATCTCATCGTCTCCCTGGCTAGTCTCTTCATTGTGGTTTACAGATTAAACATTTTAAAGTCCACATAAGGACCGTCATGATGTCCATATAAATCCTTTTTCAAGGACTTCAAATTTTATCACTCTCTACCTCACATGTGACATTTCAGCAACACTGAAAATCCTGGAAAGCCTGGGGTTGCTTACACTCTCCAGGTGTTCCTTGCCTTCTGCTACTGCTGTTCTCTGCCTGAAATGCCCTCTCTTCCTTTCCCTACCCCACACAAGCATGTTAACCTGTCAAATGCTTTTTCATCTTTCTTCATCTCCTCCATGAAGACTTCCCTGATATGTCAAGACAGAATTCATTAATTTCTCCACTGCACAGCATCTCTACATAATTCTGCTGTTATATGATAAATAGGGTTGCCAAATTTAGCAAATAAAAAAAAAAAAACAGGACACCAGTTCAGTTCAGTTTGAATTTCAGATGAACAATGAATAATTACTGGTAGAAGTATGTCTCATGTGATATTTAGAACATATTTATGTTAGAAATTAATTATGGGGCGCCTGGGTGGCTTAGTCGGTTAAGCATCCGACTTTCGCTTAGGTCATGATCTCGCGGTTCGTGGGTTCGAGCCCCGCGTCGGGCTCTGTGCTGACTGCCAGCTCAGAGCCTGGAGCCTGTTCCAGTCTGTGACTCCTTCTCTCTCTGACCCTCCCCTGCTCACGCTGTCTCTCTCTCTCTCTCCTAGAAATAAATAAAAATAAAAAATAAAAAAAATGAAATTATTTCTTATTTCTGTCAAATTAAAACTTAACTGGACATCCTCTATTTTGTCCAGCAACTCCAAAGACACCACACTAGCATTTCTTTCTGGCAGCTCTTCTATGAGTTCCTCAAGGGCAAGGATTTTGGCTTGTTTACTTATATATCCTTCTGTACCATATTGTCCTTAGCATATGGTAAGAGCTCACTAAATGTTTTTGGAACTACATTCAGGTACTATTTTATATCACTTGAACTAGTTTACATATATCATCTTATTGAATCTCACAAAAATCCTGTGAGGTTTAAAAAAAAACAACAACAGATACTATCTTCATTATACCAGTGATGGAACAAGGGGTCAGAGAGAAGTGACTTATCCAAGACTACACAATGTGAACACTACAGAGCCAGAATTGAGACTAGGTCCTTCTGAGTCCCTAGTTCTTCCAACTAAACCACGTTGCTGTTTTTCTGTATATGGCCACAGATTTTATGCAACTCTGCAATTTTCAGAACTATTTCTAAGCTTTAAATAAATGATCACACTTGCTTTGGTTTTAAATGATGTTATGCCTCCATTGGTATAGCAGTGACTTTAATATAGCTTGAGGTGTTTGAAGTTAAGCCTAGTGAATTTTTAATTAGGTATCAATCAAATCGAAGACTGGTTATAAAGCATCATTTTCCAGTAAAGTCAGCAACATGGTAAATGATTTTATTGGTAAACCATGAACATTTTTTTACATATTTATTATTATTATGTCAATACGGGTTTCCTCTATCTGCGTATGTATAGCAGTTGACAATATCAGCCACATTATTAGTTTGGTTTCCTCTGCTTGGCTAGCTTTTCAGTTGTGGTAAGTGAAGTCTGCATTCCCTGTCTCAGCAGTTTTGAAGAAGTAGTGGTTATTGTAAAACTTATATTAACTTGCACCCAAGTAATGAGCCCTCTGTTAATTGAAATTTTCTGCACTTAGCACTTATGAAAAAAAAAAGAAGCAATTATGTAAAGATGGACTGACAAACATTTTTCCTCCAGAAATGTCTGACACTGGTCTATTCAATTTCCTGTAATACTTATTTCTATCTGGAGTTCTAGATAGTAATGAGTAATCAGCACCTTGGCCTTTATAAAGGACCCAGCTTTCTACAAGGTGTCGTGGCATTCATAAGAGGCAGAAAGAAACTAATTTTAATGACTATAAACACCTCTGGAAAGATTTTTAAGAAACGTGGTGGTTGTGGTTATCTCCTGGGAGGGAAAGTGACTGACTGACTCGGAGACAGGGGTGAGTAGAAGGCTCATTTTGCACCACATTCCCTTGTGTACCTTTTGAAATTTTTATCATGTACTTGAATTACCTAATCAAAGAAACTAGACATTGTTTTAAATACCCACCATGTTCTTTGCATGATCTAATAAATTCTCACAGTGACCTTTTAAGATAAGAAATGTTATCTTTATCTTTATAGAGAGAAAACTGGGGCTCAAAGAATTTAGGTCACTTGCCTCAGCTCATACTAGTTAAGTGAGTGAACAAGAATCTGAACAAGGGTCAGCCTTTTTCCAAAGCTATGCTAACTATGCTGCTCCTCAAAGAAAATGAAAGCCCAGTATTTGTCCTCGGTGACAATTTTATTGGACAAATAAGAAATAAAACTCTGAAGAGTTAATTATCACATTTCATGGGTTCTAAGAAACACATTTTAAAGGTTCTAAAATTAGGATGTGGCTTCTAATGAGTGGCATGTTGTAGTTTCGGGTGGCATTGTATTTTTCTTAGTGATTTATAAGATAATGGTGTATTTTCCCACCAATGGCATCTTGGAGTCAATGAAATATGGTTGTAAAATAATGCCAAAAATCGGGGCGCCTGGGTGGCTTAGTCGGTTAAGTGTCCGACTTTCGCTTAGGTCATGATCTCACAGTTCGTGGGTTCGAGCCCCGCGTCGGCTCTGTGCTGACTGCCAGCTCAGAGCCTGGAGCCTGTTTCAGTCTGTGTCTCCCTCTCTCTCTGACCCTCCCCTGCTCACACTGTCTCTCTCTCTCCTATAAATAAAATAAAAATATTTAAAAAAAAAAAATAATGCCAAAAATCAAAAAATTTAAATGGGCAGCACAACTAGTAAGTAATATATTTCTGAGGAAAGAGTGTCCTCTTCTGTAAGAGTTGCTAGGAAAGACTTTGCACTGATTAGAGCCAAGCCTCAGTGATCAGGAGTGTATCTGTTACCTACTGCCACAATAAACAACCCCAAAACTCCATAGCTCAAAATAACAATCATTTAAAATTGTTCTTGAGTATACAGTGTAACTGGGAAATCCTTATCATCTAGGCTGGATTTGTTCATATGTCTACAGTCAACTGAAGTCAGCCAAATGGTCTTGGCTAAGCTCATTCATGTCACTCAGAGATCGGATGGCTGATGGCTGATCTAGTTTGGCCTCAGCTTGAGTGAGGGATGGTTTTTCCCATACTTCCAGCAGGCTAGCCTAAACATGTTCCCATGGATGTGGCAAGGGAGCAAGTGCACAGGTGCAAAAGTGAGCAGGAGGAAATGGAAACCTCTGCTTCCACCATGTTTGTTAACATCCTGTCGGGCAAAGCATAATATGGCTGAGCCTAGAGTCCATAGATGGAACAAAACATACGGCTACAATGGGAGGGATGAAGCATTAGGTCCATCAATGCAATCAACCTATCACAAATAGGCTTCAAATATGCAGGTTGAGAAAAGGAGGGCTTCGACTGCTGGCTAAAAGATGGCCTCCAGATGGGCATGGAGGAGGGCACTTTTTGGGATGAGCACTGGGTGTTATATGGAAACCAACTTGACATTAAACTATATTTTTAAAAAGATAAAAGCAATAAAATAAAATAAAATAAATAAAAATAAATAAAAGAGATCCTCCAGAAAGAGGGGAATCAGCCATATTCACTGCATGTGTGTGTTTGAGGGGGTTATTCCATCAACAAAAACAGAACCCGTCTAGGCTGTGAGTTTACTTAGGGACAGTGTTGACAATGACAATACAAAATCACTGTTTGAAATAAGGACAGAGCCCATAATCTCATAAATTAAGCTTCCCTCACCTCTGTACCCGGAATCTGCTGAGCATCACCCATGGAACCCTAACTCTACCAAATACAGCTGGAAAACAACTGCATGGCATCCTTGGCCCCAGCAGCAGACTAGCTTGTCTGTTCAGCTTCCTAAGACAAGCATAATGAATTCAGCTTGGAGTACAAGCACTCTAACCCCGGAAAAGTCACCCTCTAGTTCAGCCATCTTGTGAAGCCAATGTGCTTTCCTCACTGACCATGACCCTAATCATCATGTTCAACTCATTCCAAGGCCAGAAAGAGGTCCCCACCCCAGGATTTGACTTTTTTTTTTTGAGGTCCCCACCCCAGGAAATGAGCTTTAGAAAGGACATGCAAACAACCTCCCTAGGATTCCAATTTGCACCTTAATATGTTTGCAGAGCTTTCTTCTCTGTGATATTGGTGGATAATTAGCCACCCTTGAGCTCTGAATCACACTGAAGGTATCCACAGCACTGAGAATTTTTCTTTTGAAAACAAAAAGGAAATCAATTTGAGCCAATTCAGTTGTTGCCATTTTATGAAGTTAAGGTGCTCAATGTAAATTAATGTTTTCAATGTATGCCTTTGATCAATAGGTGTATTTATTGACTGGAATCACACAAAGCCAAAAGCAAACCAATCATTCCTGACACTGTAGGTTTTATACCATGCAGATAAATCCTAAACACAACTGCACAGAACTCGAGGCTTATGTGATCGTTCAATGGCACAAGTCAACTCTTAAAAAAGAATCCAAACAGGTTCACTCTTTGCCTCCTTTCCTGTGCACACTCTTTGGAGTTTTCATTAATAGGATCCCAGGACCAGAATATGAGCAGCTGTTCCTGACTGGTCACTTGTCCAGAGTGTAACCATGAGTTTTTTTATACTTAATAATTATATTGCTTCTAGGAAGTATAGATTAAGCAAAACAAATCTATGCAGAGCTTTCAGACAAAGCTAGCCTAATTTTCTAACTGGAAGATCACTGCAACTCCTATCCCCAATCAAAAGATTACCCCATGAGGGGCGGCTGACTGGCTCAGTTGGTGAAGGATACAACTCTTGATCTCAGAGTTGTGAGTTCCAGCCCTGTGTTGGGTGTAGAGATTACTTTTAAAAAAGTCTTTAAAAATAAAAGATTACCCCGTGAGCTCATTTAAAGTCAAGTCTAAAATTCTTACTATTTGTCACTGTCAGGGTACCCAAAGACCTTTCCCCTCTTAAGACCTAGGATCTATTCTCAGACCCAGGTCAGTATCCTATGCTCTCACAAACACTGGGTTAATACTCACTGAACACTTATTTATGTGTTAGACATTCAGCTATGCACTTCACATACATTACCTCACTGAATCTTTATAAAACTCTGTGAAACAGGTAATAGCACCCTAGTCCTGATTCTAAGATTCCATCGATTTTAATATTTACTATCAATTTAACAAATCCTATATGAATCACACACACTAACTATAAGATGCATATCAAATACAGAGTTGTTAAAATGTTAGAATCAGGAAAAAAAGGTAATATCCCCTTGTACAGATGAGGAACTGAAGCCCAAAGTAGTTAAATAACCAGTCCAAGGTCACAAAGCTAGTAAGTAGTGACTGGGGTTCAAACCCAGATCACTGCATCCAGTGCCTAGAGAAGCAGCATGATCTCTTCACTTCCTTTGGCATAGATCATTTGCCACAGATGGCTTGCTCCTCTCCTCAACAAATGCCACCTTCCATTATATTTCACAGAGTTCTTTGCCCTAAAGCCCAGCTGCAAGAGTGACATCAACTAACCAGTTTCTTCCTTGCAAAAGACCTCAAACAAACAGAACTAATGATCATCCCATGAAATAAGTAAAGATAGTATCATCTGGTAAATAAAGGTGCAGGAGTATGGATTTCAAGATGAAAGACATAATATATGTTTCAGTCTCTCCATCCAGCACCAAAACCACTGAAATATAGAGGAATCCTTGAAAGATATAAAGCAGGTGGAATAGTATTAAAGAGAGAAACTACAGCCCACAACATAGGCAGTAAAATTCTGTGGTGGTAGAAGACAGCAGTAAAAAAGATGTTTCATGCCTTGAGGTGGTAGAAATAGAAAGAGCTCAAAGATAATTATCAGATGATTAAGCAAGATCAAATAGGGTAATCAGCTCCGGCATTCCTCCACCTCCTTCCTTCATAGCCCAGGTACTAATAAGAATAGCAAGAGTGTCTGCCTCCAGGTGGGATCAGTAAGTATGGGACCTTAAATCAAAGACACGGGAATGCTTTCGGTGTAAGATTTCAGACATATTATAGGACACCCAGTCAAATTTGAATTGTAAATAAGCAAGAAATCTTTTTTCCCCCTCTATAACAGTGTTCCATATATTGCATGGGACATACTAATATTAAAAAAGCATTCATTATTTATCTGAACATCAGATTTAACTGAAATTTAAATTTAAATTAAAAATTTCTAACATTTAAGGTTTCAACATGCAATATGTAGGACATACTTCCACAAAAAAGACTGCTGCTTATCTAAAATTCAAATTTAACTTGTGGGGATGAGCACTGGGTGTTGTTGGAAACCAATTTGACAATAAACTATTTATTTAAAAAATTCAAATTTAACCAGGAATTCTTTTATTTACTAAACCTGGCAACCCTATTCAGGAGGCTAGCAACCCCTAGAGAATACCAACATCTGAAAGAATAGCCACCCACATACTCTCACCAGCAATATGTCCTATGGTCCCTTAAAACAGCCACAACAACAGTAGCCACTTCCAACTAGTCCCTCAAGCAGACTGCACACAGGCAAAAACATTTAAGGAAACTAAGAGGCAAACATTTAAGGAAAATTCACACCATTGAAAGAAACAACAAACTCAGTAAATGAAAGAATCTAAGAGGAAACAAAATTAAAAGAGAAATCAGAATAAGACCTTCAGGTAAATTCAGTTTATTCTCTCAGAGGGACATGGAAGGATATCCCATCCATAAAACAAGAATAAATGCTTTTGAATAAGAACTGAATATTATTTTTTACAGCTAATTAGATATCTTAAAAATGAAAATAGAACTATTGAAATAAATAGCTCAATAGATAAAGAACAGATTAGATTTACATGAAAGGCAAATAAGTAAGCTTTAAGATTGAACTGAGATATTACCCAGGAGAACCCAAAGAGTCAAGGTGATAGAAACTGTGAAAATACAAAGACACAGAGGACAGACCAAGAAATTATAATATCAGTCTAAGAGGTGTTTCAAGAGAAGAGAACAGACAAAATAGAGAGGAGGCAATATTTGAAAAATAATTGTCAAAACTTTCCCATATTGAAGAATTATAATGAGTCTTTGGTTGAAAAAGCCCATGAAGGGCTAAGCAGGATAAATTATAAACACACACACACACGCACACACCCTTAGACACATTATAGTGCAATTTCAGAAACCAAGCTTACAGTCCTAAATGCTACCAATAAACAGAAAGAAGAATCAGATTATCAGAAAGGAATGACAATTAATTTGAAATCAGACTTCCATCTGCAACACAAGATGCAACAAAACAAGGAACACTTTATATTGCTAATGGAACATCCTCTGAACCTAGAATTCTATCGATCAAGAAGTAATAAGGTAGGAGTGCCTGGGTGGCTCAGTCAGTTAAGTGACTTTCACTCAGGTCATGATCTTACAGTCCGTGAATTCGAGCCCCACATTGGGCTCTGTGCTGACAGTTCTGGCCTGGAGCTTACTTCTGATTCTGTCTCCCTCTCTCACTGCCCCTCCCCAGCTGGTACTCTGTTGTGCATGCTCTCCCTCTCTCTCTCTGAAAAATAAATAAATATTAAAATTTTTTTAAAGAGAGAAGTTAAGATAAAATAAAGACATTTTCAGTCTTGGAAAGATTCAGAAATTTTACTAACCACAAACTTATACTGAAAGAATTACTGGTGGATGAATTACAGAAAGAAAATAATTGAATCCAGTAGGAAGTAGTGAGACTCAAACCTAAAACTATCAATAAGACAATTGGGGATAGAAAGCAGAGGGTAGGGGTGCCTGGGTGGCTCAGTCGGTTAAGTGTCTGACTCTTGATTTCAGCTGAGGTCATGCATAATCTCATGGTTCATGAGATCTAGTTCTGTATCAGGCTCTGTACTGACAGCATGGAGCCTGGTAGGGATTCTCGCTCTCCTTCTCTCTCTGCTCCTCCCCAACTCATTCTTTTTCTCTCTCTCTCTCAAAATAAATAAATAAACTTAAAAAAAGCAGAGGTTAATAAAGCTAAGGTTATTATCTTTTCAGCTAAATGAATTAAATACTTACTAATTTTAGTGTTAAAAATATCTTTATGTGTATGTTAAAAATTTAAGGGTGATTAACAAAACATAAAAATAAAATGTATAATTTTCCAACTTGGAAGAGGGGAGGGGAATAAAAAAGCTCCATCCATTCAACAAAAAGCAGAAACAGGGCACAATAGCTCCGTGGAGTGTGTGACTCTTGATTTTGGGGTTGTCCAGTCAAGCCTATGTTGGGTGGAGAGATTACTTAAAACATAAAATCTTTTTTAAAAAAGCAAAAGGAAAAAGTTAAACAAAGTGGCAGCATGATAGGTTGATAACAGGAGATAGGAAAGGAATAACTATATCTATCAGTAATCAGCATAAATGTAAATTAATTAACCTTATCTATTTAAAGACAGTAAAAATGATCCAATTAGATGTTATCAAAAGACACACTTAAAACAAAATGACTCTTATAGATTGACTATAAAGAGCTAGGAAAAGATAGTGCCAGACAATGGATAACAAAAAGAAAACCAGCGTGGCAATATCAAGAGCCGATAAAATATAAATTCAAGGCAAAAATAATTCAGAGACAAAGACAGAAACATCATTTTGATAAAAAGAAAGAACACTCCATGAAGAAAACAGTTGTGAACTTTTCTGCACTTATATGCAGAGAATCAAAATACAGAAACATAAATTGATGTACAATAACACATCATGCTTTATATAAGTCACAATCACAATATGATAATTTAACACAATTCTCTAAGAAACTGAGAGAGCAATTAGACAAAACTTAAGAATAAAGATAATTTCAGTAACACAATATATATAGAACTTTGAATGCAACAGAGAATATACCTTATTTTAAACATACACAATTATTCACCAAAAATGATAATTGATTAGACCATGCATAAGAAGATATCAAATTCTAAAAAACGTAATGTCCTGCACTACATTCACTGTTCTTAATGCAATAAAATTAGTAATCAACTACAAAAAAGAAAGATCTTTAAAATATTTATACCTGGCAAAATGTAAATGTGTTTTTTATGTTCATTAATTTTTGAGAGAGAGAGAAAGAGCATGAGTGGGGGGCGGAGGCAGAGAGAGAGGGAGACAGAATCCCAAGCAAGTTCCAGGCTCTGAGCTGTCAGCACAGAGCCCATCATGGGGCTTGAGCTCACAGACCAGGAGGTCATGCCCCGAGCCAAAGTCAGACACTTAACTGACTGAGCCACCTAGGCACCCATACACCTGTAAAAATTTAAAGACTACAATTCTAAATAACTTTTAGACTCAAGTATAAATAAAATGGGAATTATAAACTATTTAAAATAGAACTAATCTCAAAACCTTAGGAATCGGTACTCAACTTCATTAATCATTGTGGAAACAACAGCAATATAATACCATTACACCATGAAATGGGTAAAATGAAAAAAAAAAAAAAAAAGACAGAAAAATACCCAGGTTTACTGAGGACACAGAGCAAATGAAAACCTTAGAAACTATTAAGTGTAAATACTTAGGGACACTGGCATAAAACTGCTAAACACATACGTAACCTACAATCCAGCAATTCCACTCCTATGTATATACCCAACAGAAATGCATGCATATGTTTACCTATATATATATATATATATATATATATAAATAAAAGAAGGTTCAACTAAGCATTATTTGTTATTGTGAAAAACAGGAAATGATCCAAATATCCATTAATAATTGAATGGATAAATTGTTGTATATTTATATAATGTAATACTATACAGCAAGGATAATGAACCATTTCCTGCAACAATATGGATGAAACTTAAAAGAAACAATGTTAAGTGAAAAAGTCCAGGGATGCCAGGGTGGCTCAGTCAATTGAGTATCTGACTTCGGCTCAGGTCATGATCTCATGGTTTGTGAGTTCAAGCCTCACATTGGGCTCCTGTGTTGACAGCCTGGAGCCTGCTTTGGATCCTGTGTCTCCCTCTCTCTTTGCCCCTCCCCCGCTCATGCTCTGTCTCTGTCTCAAAAATAAACACCTTTTAAAAATTGAAAAAGTAAACAAATAAATAAAAATATTTTTTTAAAAACGTCCAGATGCAAAGAGTATATACTGTATGATTACATTCACATAAAGTTCAAAAGCAGGCAACAGTAATCTATACAGCATTATAAATTAGGACAGTGTTTACTCCTATAGGTGGGGGTCAGTGATGACTGAAATGGGCACAAGAGGGGGCTTCTGAGACACTGGTCATGTTCTGTTTCCTGACCAGGGTGTTAAACAGGTGTGTTCAGTTTGTCAAAATTCATTGAGATATACATTTTTGATTTGTACACTTTGTTACATATATGTTATGCTTCAATAAAAATTATAAATAAATAACTTAGGGATGTGGCCAAATAGTACTCAAAAATAAATTTAGTCTTAAAAGCACATATTAGAAATAAAGATTGAAAATAAATAATCAACTCAAGACAGTAGAAAGAAAACAATAAAATATGTCTAATGAGGTTAAAATGAAAAAATTATACAGATAAAAATATACATTGGTAAAGAGAAAACAAAACTGAATAAACTAAATAAAATACCAAAAATGAGTACTCTTGAAATAAGTTATATAAACAAATATAAATAGTATATTTAAAATATATTTATTAAAAATATTTATTTAAAAATATTATTATAGGGGCACCTGGGGGACTTAGTCGGTTAAGCATCTAACTCTTGATCTCAGGGTTATGAGTTCAAAGCCTGCACTGGGCCCCACACTGGTGTAAAGCCTACTTAAAAAGTAAAAATATAAAATAAAAATGTTATTACAAATAATATAAACAAAAATATATTAAATATGATTATTTAAAAAGAGATAGCAAAATAAGCAATATCATCAACACAAAAAGGGCATAACTAGAAATAAAGTGAAGATTTTAACAATCACAGGAGAATACCATGTACAATTTAATAACAATCAATGTAAAACCTTAAAAATAAGGACACATTAAAGGAAAACACAAATTATCAAAATCAGCCCAAGAATAACAAAGAATGTTGAATAGACCAAAAACCACAGAAGAAATTTTATTAGTAGCCAAAATTTTCTAATTCTCCCCCCAAAAAGTCCCACTGATTTTACTGACATATTCTTTCAAAGTTTTAAGAAAGCAATATTTACATGTAAATGAATAGAAAAAGTTCTGAAAGTATAAAACCAAACTGATAATAATGGTTGCTTCCATAAAAAGGAGCTGGAACACCCAAAAAAATAAATAATCCAGTAAAGAAATGGGCAGAAGACATGATTAGACACTTCTCCAAAGAGGACATTCAGATGGCCAACAGACGCATGAAATGATGCACAGTGTCACTCATCTTTGGGAAAATACAAATTAAAAAAACCCAAACCTGAGACACAACCTCACACGGGTCAGAGTGGCTAAAATGAACAAATCAGGAGAGGATAGATGCTGGCGAGGATGTGGAGAAATGGGCACCCTCCTACACTGTTGGTGGGAATGTAAACTAGTGCAGCCCCTGTGGAAAACAGTGTGGAGGTTCCTCAAAAAATTAACAGTAGAACTCCCCTAGGATCCAGTAATAGCACTGCTAGGAATTTACCCAAGGGACACAGGAGTGCTGAGGCATAGGGGCACAATCTTCATACTTTCAACAGTAGCCAACACTTTCAACAGTAGCCAAATCATGGAAAGAGCCTAAATGTCCATCAACTGCCGAATGGATCAAGAAGATGCGGTTTATCTATACAATGGAATACTACATGGCAATGAGAAAGAATGAAATCTGGCCATTTGTGGCAACATGGATGGACCTTGAGGGTGTTATGGTGAGCGAAATAAGTCAGGCAGAGAAGGACAAATATCATATGTTTGCATGTATAGGAGGATTAGGAGGAACTTAATGGAGGACCGTAGGGGAGAGGGAGGGAGGCAAACCATGAGAGACTCTTGAATGCTGAGAACAAACTGAGGGCTGATGGGGGTGGGGAAGAGGGAAAGGGAGGTGATGGGCATGGAGGAGAGCACTTGTTGGGATGAGCACTGGGTGTTATATGGAAATCAACTTGACAGTAAAGTACAAAAGAAAAAAGATTAAAAAATTAAAGAAAAAAAAAGGAGGTGGAAATGTGTAACAAAGAGATAATAAATAATATTTTTATTGAACGTATTCATATATTACATGTATTATTTATAATTTCTTAAGAATTACTCTACAATTCAGGGGTATCTGGGTGGCTCAGTCAGTTAAGCATCTGACCAGTTCAGCTCATGATCTCGTGGTTTATGAGTTGAGCCCCGCATCAGGCTCTATGCTGACAGCTCAGAGCCTGGAGCCTACTTCAAATTCTATGTCTTCCTCTCTCTCTCTGCCCCTCCCCTGCCTATGCTTTGTCTCTCTCTCTCTCTCAAAAGTAAAATGAACATTAAAAAAAAAATAAAAAGAAGCATGGCCCTGATGACATCTTGTTTTCAGATTTATGGTCTCCAAAACTGAGACAATAAATTTCTGATGTTCCAAGCCACCCAGTTCAATGTACATTGTTTAAACAGCCCTAGGAAATTAATATAGTCCCCTATTCAAGAAAATAGAATAGGGAAGTTTTAAAATGCAATGGTGAATTGGAGTGTATTAGCTCTCTAATGCTTTGGGTAACAAATTACTCAGAGATAGGGCACTTCTGAGGAGAGTCAGCTTTAGGTAAAGTTAGGAGCTATGGACAATAGAAGGGAGTGTAAGGGTGTTGGTGTCCTTAGAAGATTCAGAATTTCTATAAAAGCCAGCATGCTTACGACCATTTCCTTAGTGTTTCTAAAAATACTTTTTTTCCCTGAATCTATTTGATGACTTTCTGGTGCCATATAATGCATAATTTCTCCCTCTTTGGTATTATTTTTTTGTTTATCTAAATGGAAAATCTCTTGGGAACAGATAGCTTGAGGGGAACCATCAGAAGGAGGCAGGCTCTCCCATCTCTAAGCTGCTCAGTCTGGCATCATAGAGCATCTAGTGCTCAACTCACATGTTTAAGCAGAGTGGAGGCTGATTTTTGTCTTTTAAGGCAGCAGGTTACCCTGGATATTAGGTAAGAGCTTTAAAGACATAGCATCTGGAATGAGTTGGGATATTTAATTTACCTTTCTCTGAAGAGCTGGTGGCAGAGCCCACTTCTTTGTCAGCCATGGTGTGATTTCTTCACTATAGACCACAGGCTCAGGAATCCAAGATCTTTCAGCCAGCAGCTGTTGGAGTTGGAACAGAGCCCACAGAGGCCTGACTAGAAAGCTGTTCTGCAACCCTGCTGACCTGCCTGGCAGTTGAAAAGGCAAGATTCTTTCCCCAGGGCTTGAAATTGGCTCCCCCCCTTCATTAAAAATGAAATTCACAGAATTTAGAAATTCATGAGGTTGAAATGTTCACTTGGTGAATTGGCCTTTAATGGTCACTCACTTCTCATCTGTGTCTTCCTGTGTTCCAGCCTCCTGTCAGCATGCCCATAATATATAGAAAATAGACCCTTCTCAGCAAAATACCTTGAGGCTCATAAATATGAACTTACTATGGCAATGTAAGTTTAAAATGTGCCATCTTCTATTTTTTAATTATCTTTTGTTTTTTTAATTTCCCCAGTGAATCTTTGCAGAAGTTAGGTAACCATAATTACAAGTCAAAAGGAAAGTCCTCCCCACAGGGTAACTGGCAAGATTTTCAGCCATAATCATCTTGACCAAATATCTAATTACCATACAAATCATGCCCTTGGCATTTGCAAAGATTTTCCAAGATTTAAAATTATGTCCCTTTAAGAAGACATCAAATAACAAATTTAAAATGGGGAAATTATGCAAAGTTTAGCATTGTCACTACATTTTTTTAGGCTTTTTGAAAGGTGGTAGAAGCTTTGATATATTGTGTAATTTACTCACTCATGTATTCATTCAGCAGATATTTCTAAGGAACCTACTACATTTTAGGCACCATGCTACACACGGAGGATACATTTGTAGGCAAGATGGACCTTGCCTTCACTGAGGTTATAGGCTAATTATGGAGATACACAATTAAAGCAGCAATTACAATAATGTGTGATGCATTCTGTGAAAGGTTACCCTCTCAAGTTGCCATGAGACTACAATGAAGGGACATTTTTCCCAGAATTGGGAGTTGGAGTGGAGTTAGGAAGACTTTCCACTGGTGGTGAAATTTCAGCTGAAACCAGAAGGATAAGTTGGTCTAGCAGGATGTGGGCAGATTATAGTTCTAGTCAGTAGAAACCCATAAAACAGTCCAAAACTGTGAGGCTATCATTGTAAAAGAGAAAGAAGTATGGCAAAAAGGAAAGGAAAGGACAGGACAGGACAGGACAGGACAGGAAAGGAACAAAGGAAGGAAAAGAAAGAAAGAAACAAAGAAACAAACAAAGAATCAAAGAAAGAAACAAAGAAGTGGACAGATACCAGGTCATAAAAGGTTTTCTAAAATGTGTAATAAATTTAGACATTTACCTTGGGTACTGGAGAACCACTGAAGACTTTTGAGCAGAGAAATGACATGATCATATTTATGCTTTAAGAGTACACTTCAGCTGTAATGTAGAGAACTGACTGGCGAATGGGGAAAGAGTAGATGCAGGGAGACAATGGATTTACTGCAGTAGTTCAATAGAGAAATATTGGTGGCCTGGATAGGAGTGGTAGTCTGGTGCAGTGAAGGAAATGCAGAAGACTGGAGAGACTCACGAGATATTAAGGACATAAGATAAACAGGACTTGATGACTGAAAGTAAGAGAAGAGGGAAAAAAAAGTGTTAAGGATGAGTCTTTGGCTTAAGGCATAAGAAACTGGGCGGCTGGTGATGCAATTCACTGAGATAAAGAATGCACAGGAGAAGGTATGAACTTGAAGGACTGTACAGAGGGACAGAGGAGTTTAGTTTCAGAAATTTTGAGTTTGCAGCACATGTGGTATATCCATATAGAGATGCCTAACAGATCCTCTTTTACTATAGAGAAGTTGGGGATGAAGGGTTGCCATCATTTAGATTATACTTAAAGCCATCAAATAAGATTGCCTAGGCAGAGAATGTAGGACATTAAGTAGAAAGGGCTGATGCTCAAGTCCTAAGAAATCCAACATTTAAAGTCTAAATGTAGGACAATAAGCACCCAAATGAGACTGAGTAGGAAAGGCCAGGAAGTAAGAGGAAAATCAGAAGAGCTGTATCATAGAAGAATAAGAAAGGAGTGCAGTATGTTGAGCAAAGGGGAATGGTCAACAATGTGGTATGCTGCAAAGAAGCCAGGCAAGATGCGTACTGATAAGTGTCCACTGGATTTAATGACATGGAGGTCATTTTCTGTCCCTGTATCTCAATTGTCTCACTCTTAAAGTGTAGGAATTGGGTTAATCTTGATCTCACCCCAAATCAACCAAAGTACTTTTGCTTTTATATGCTTTACATTTTGGACTTCTTCAGATTAGGTTCCATTTGAAGAAAAGAAGACTCCATGGATTTAAAAAAAAATATAATGAAAACTATAGGAACTACACACTGGACTAGGAATTCTAGCTCCAGCTGAAATATCAGCAATATTAGCTATTAGCAATATTAAATTTTCCAGCTTTAATATTATACAATTCTATCCACTCAAGATGCACTCCAATCTACACTTATTTTACCGATATTATCTCAAAATGATTCCTCATATGGATCTTCAAACCTCTTAGTCGGCCTCCTTATACTATCAACCCCATGTTAGTTTCTTCACATCCCTCTCATTCTTCTCTCCATTGAAATCTTTCCAAGTCAAATTTAAAGGCTCATCTTCTCTCAAAAGTTTTCACTGACTCCAAGAGACACTGACAGTATGCCCCCCTGCCCTTGTTTAAGCAATTATCACACACTATCTCTAACTTAATAGTTCTCTGTTTGAGGTATGTTAGTCTTATTTCCCCAGTGAGACTGTAAACTCTTCTAGAGCAGCAACAATGTATTTACTTGCCTATCCCCCCATGCCAAACACAGGCTACATGCTCAGCAAGTACCTAATAAAAACCATTTTTCTCCTAAAACTGGTATGCAGCCTGCCTTTGTAGCTGTTAGGGTAGCAAGGCCAAGCCCTATGCTCTGATATCTGTGGTATGCTTATTACAAAAGATTTCCATTCTATGGCATTTGCCATAGTTAATGGGGTAGGGCAGGGAGATGTCAATATTTTAGTTGCAGTAAAGCAAAAAAAAAAAACAAAAAAAAAAAACCAAAAAACAGGCAAATGGCACAGGAAAGAAAACAACAGCAGGCACTGTGCTCAGGAATCTGGGACCTTTGTTACAAACTTTCAAACCCAGCATGGAACTAGCCTTAAGAATAAATATTTCATGCTTAGAGGCATTCATTTCTAAAGAAGGTCATGTTTGAGGTCATAGCTTACTAGCTATATTGCTTTAATGGGGACAATATAAAAATCATACATTTTCTAAACAAGGGCTGTAGGAATGACTTTGCTTTGGATTGTGATGCATTTACACTGGAAGGAAAGCAGGTAAACATGGTTGAGACTTTCATTAAGCTATAAAAATTGATGGGGCCAATTATCTCCCTCTGAAATTCAGTCAATATAAGAAGGAGAAGAGAAGTGGCTTGGAAATGGAAATGAGGCACTGATAGAAGTATGAGTGGCATCTAGGCAGTCTCTGATTTTCATAGTGGCCTACAAGGAAATGGAGGTCCTTCTGAGAGAGCAAAATTGACTGGTCAGTCAGCTTTTATGGAGCACCTCTTGTTCCTATGAGCCTTTGTGTTACACTCAGTCATGGATAATATTATAATGCAGGGTTCCAGCTCCCTCTTCTGCATAGATATCTACAGTACAGTTGGTAGAGCCAAGACAAAGATATCTGAAATAACAAAAGGACATTCACAAAGTGATATGAGCTGAAATGAAATGTATATTAGCTTCAAGTACCCAGGGAAGTGGGGAGTCAAGGAATCATGTGATGTGTGTGTGTCTCCATGTGTATGTGTGCCCATTTCTATCTGTTGAATAGGGGGTGGTGCAATAATCTGGGAAACTAAGCTTTATCCTGAGGAAATATATGAGCTAGATTGTTGGAAGAAATGGGGCACTTTTTGTAACTAATGAGCAATGGGTACAGAGGCAAAAATAAACAGTGCATGTAAAGAAAAGGATAAAAATTATCCAGATTATTTAGACAACCGGGTCTTTGTGAACAAGGTTGAGATTGTAGAGTTGGGCAACAGGCATGCCAAGATTGGTAGTGGGGGGAAAGTTATAAAGATAAATTAAGACAAGTTGAAGGAGAGCTTCAAAACCCATACCGAATGTCATACTCAATGGTGAAAGGCTGAAGGCTTTCCCTCTCAGGTCAGGAACAAGATAAGCATGCTCACTTTCACCAATTCTATTCAACACTGTACTGGTTCTAGCCCAGGCAATCAAGTAAGAAAAAAAGAGATAAAAGTCATCCACTTGGAAAGGAAGAAGTAAAACTATCTCTGTTTGCATATGATATGATCTTATATTTAGAAAACACTAAGGAATCCACTAAAAATCTATTATAACTAATAATCATGTTCAGCAAGATTGCAGAGTACAAGATCAATAAACAAAAATCTATTGTACTTCTATACATTTGCAATGGAAAAGTCAATAAATGAAATTAAGAAAACAAGTATATTTATAATTACTTCAAAAAGAATAACATAATTAGGAACAAATTTTAAAAGAAGTTGAAAAACTCATACTGTGAAAACTACAAAGCATTGTTGAAGGGTATTAAAGTTCTAAATAAGTGGGAAAACATCCATATTCACAGATTGGAAGGTTTCATATCATAAAGATGGCAATATTCCCCAAATTAATCTGCAGTTTCAACATGATTACTATCATAATCCAAGCTGACTTTTGTAGAAATTTGCAAGCTGATTATAACCTTAATATGGAATTGCAAAGAACAATGTAGGAAGACTCAGATTTCCTGATTTCAAAACTGTACTAAAAACAACAGTAATTAGGACAGTATGGTAGTAGCACAGGATAGGCATATATATCAGAAGAATAGGATCATAAATCCAAAATTAAAACCATGTGTCTAGGATCAATTTTCCATAAGGGTGCTATGACCATTCAGTTGGAAAAAAAATTCTTTTCAATAAACGATGCTGGGACAGCAGGATAGCCATATGCAAAAGAATGAAGTTGAGGGGCGCCTGGGTGGCTTAGTCGGTTGGGCATCCGACTTTCACTTAGGTCATGATCTCTCAGTTCGTGGGTTCGAGCCCCGCGTCGGGCTCTGTGCTGACTGCCAGCTCAGAGCCTGGAGCCTGTTTCAGTCTGTGTCTCCCTCTCTCTGGCCCTCCCCTGCTCACACGCTCTCTCTTTCTCCTAGAAATAAATAAAACATTAAAAATAATAATAATAAAAATTTTAAAAAAAGAATGAAGTTGAATCCTTACTTCACATCTTAACACAAAATTAACTCTAAATGGATCAGACCTAATGTAAAAGCTAAAACTATAAAACACTTAGGAAACATAGAAGTAAATCTTAAACACCTCAGATTTTGCAAAGGATTCTTAGATAGGACACCAAAAACAGATAATCTGGACTTCATCAAAATTTAAAACATTTGTGCTTCAAAGGGAACAACAAAAAAAAAAAAAAAAAAAAAAAGAGGAAAAGAGAACCAACAGAATAAATGCAAATATCTACAAATCATATATTGAATAAAGATATGCATTCAGATTATAAAAAGAACTCTTATAACTCACCAATAAAAAGACAAATAACTCGGGGTGCCTGGGTGGCTCAGTCATTGAGCATCCAACTTTAGCTCAGGTCAAATATCATGGTTCGTAGCTTCAGGCCCCTAGTCAGGCTCTCTGCTGTCAGCACAGAGCCCACTTCAGATCCCCTGTCCCCCTCTCTGCCCCTCTCCCACTCAGACTCTTTCTCTCCCTCTCTCAAAAATAAACAGAAAGAAAGAAAGAAAGAAAGAAATTAATTAAGAAAGATTCAATTTAAAATATGGTCCAAAAGATATGACTAGATATTTCTCCAAAGAAGATACTAAAAATGACCAATAAGCACATCAAAAGATGTTCAAC
>JAESUZ010004581.1:0-13537 GCA_017311185.1 Proteles cristata cristata
GATTAGGAGAAACTTAACAGAGGACCAAGGGGGAGAAGAAGGGCGGAAATGGTGGGGGGAAAGGGAGAGAGGCAAACCATGAGAGACTCTTGAATGCTGACAAAAACTGAGGACTGATGGATGTGAGGGGGAGGGGGGATGGCCATGGAGGAGGGCACTTGTGGGGATGAGCACTGGGTGTTATATGGAAACCAATTTGACAACAAACTATTTGTAAAAAAAAAAAAAAAAAAGTAACCAATGGAGAAACAAGAGTTGGAATAAAACAGTCTGTTCGGGGCCAAGATATCTTCAGTATAAAGACAAGCCCCGGAGACGTGAATACAACTGTGATGGAGTGACTGAGCATGGCTTCGACACTGAAGACAGCCTGTGCCCGCAACACGACTGGAGTCATCCCCTTTGTCCCCTACAGCAAGCAGAGCAAGATGATGACGAAGAGGCGCTCTATCATGTGTAAACTCTTGGCATCCATGCTGGCAAAAGTAGGTTTCACTCCCATGATCACTATTAAGCTGCATGAAAAAGAAATACAAGGCTTTTGCAGCTTTCCCATGGACAATCTTAGAGCCTCACTCTTCGTGTCTCAGTTTGCTGGGAAGAAATTTCAAATTACAGGAATGCAGACACTGTAGCAAAGTCATCTGATGCTGCCCAGTCATATGCTGAGACTCCCTCTGGGGTGGCTGTAATCCCGGCAGAAGGTTAGTATAACACAGCTACATGTGGATGATGGGCATCATTCTCCCCCAATAGTCAAAAATGCTAATGTCCACCCACGTCAGGAATTGCCGCTGATGATGGCCAAAGAGAAGCCACCAATAACTGTAGTTGCAAATGTTGGCAGGCACGTTGCATAGTGGATGACATTATGGATGATGTGGGCATTTTGTTGATTCTGTGGAGATCCTGAAAGAGACAGGTGTTTCAAAAATCTATGTAATGGCCACTCATGGCATCCTGTCTGCAGAAGCCCCCTGCCTAATTGAGGAGTCCTTCACTGATGAGGTGGTGCCAAATACTGACCCTCGAGGGACAGTAGCTGCAGTGTCCCATGATAAAGATGGTGGATATCAGTCTGATTCTTTCTGAAGCAATTCAGAGAATCCACAATGGGAAGTCCATGGCCTACCTTTTCCTAAAACATCACTAGTTGCCCCAGTTACCTTGACTGTGGGAACTCCTGAGCAAAACAATGTGGAAAGCAGTGCCATCAACTTCCATACACAGTGTTTCCTTCCAAGAGAGGACTGGAAATAGCCGGATGTCAGATAACCTCTCTTGCCAAGTGTGGTAGGTAGGAGGCATGAAGATGGTCAAGGGGGAGACAGAGTTCATGGATAAATAATCTAAAATGTCTGCCATTGTCATCCTGTTCATGAAACAAAAGCTACAGACACTTTCCTGATAAGAAGCCCCAAATCTTGTTGATATGGAAAAGGGGCTCAAGACAGATAAGGCCTTAACTCCTTAAGTTGCAGCTGTTTCCACTGCAGGGAAAGGCGTGTCTCCATGGGGGACTTGGTGAGGGAAGCTGAGTGCCCTGCCAGTGTTGCCATTCTAGTTGTCCTCTCCCCAGCTAACCTACATGAGTCTTTTGTAGAAAACCCTGTTTTTCCGTGAGAAGCTGCTGTGCCTACTGCCACTCAACAACGAAGCATGTGCGGCATGACCCCGAGCAAGGCGGTCCGATTAGAGAGTAGCATCCTGTATCTCTCAGTAGCTGTGTTGCCCTTCAAAAGAAAAGAAAAGAATCTGTGGTCTTGCTAGTCTGTTCACTACACTGCAGAGCTGCCCACCCTCCTGCCTTCATGGTGACTCACTTCTGTCCAGCTGTGCAGAAGACAATATAAAATTAAAATATAAAAATGAAAGATGTTTCAGGTCCATGGCTGGTCCCAAACCCTAGATATTGAGTCTCCATCTGTAGGTTCCATCCCCTTGCTAAGCACCAAAGTCAAATCATTGTTGGAATAATGGATTTAGAAATCTACATTTTTTTACATATAAAACTAACTTGACTTTTTCTTGTGTGACAGCTGACACTTACCTCAATTGCACTACTAGAACTGCACTTGACCTTTCTATCAAGCATTTAAAACTACCTAGTCATGGGGCATCTGGGTGGCTCAGTTGCTTAAGCATCAGACTCTTGATTTCGGCTCAGGTCATGTTCTCATGCTTTGTGAGACTGAGCCATGTGTCAGGCTCTTCGATGACAGCATGGAGCCTGCTTGGGATTCTCTCTCTCTCTGCTCTTCCCCTACATGTGTGCATGTGCGTGCTCTCTCCCTCTCTCAAAATCGATAAACACTGTATATAAATTTAAAAAATAATTTTAAAAAAACAGACAAGGCCTCCTGCGTGGCTCAGTCAGTTGAGCATCCAGCTTCGGCACAGGTCACAATCTCATGGTTCATAGGTTCAATGCCCACTGTGCTGACAGCTCAGAGCCTGGAGCCTGTCCTCAGATTCTGTGTCTCCCTCTCTTTCTGACTCTCCCTTGCTCACGCTGTCTCTATCTCTCTAAAAATTAAATATTTTTTAAAAATGTGAAAAAAAAAAAAAAGAAGACAGGAATTAATTCCTCTCCAAGGAGGTATATATCACATACTCACTAGAAATGTAGAGAAACAGTAGTTTTTCCCAACCTTGGCAATACTGCTCTAGAACAAACTGAGGTAGGTCCCAAGGACAGCACTAAGGGCTCTAAGACCCACATCTCCCAGTTCAGGGGCCTCACCAGTGTGATGGGTACTACAGATCCCCAGTCTTCTAGAAACTCTACTCCAGCCTGGCACGGGCACACTTGATTCCTTTTCAGGCATGGAACCTGGCCTCTCAGATACCACCCTTACTCTGGTTCCTGCCACACTGCAGGGAGAAGGTCTTCCTCCAAGTGTACAGTGTTTCCAATATGTATTACCACCGCCCTTTTCCCCCGAGTCCATCTGAACACAGAGGCCTGAAACCAATTCCAGGGCGCCATAGGCATAGCCACCGTGGTGGCCTCAAGAACAGCCCTTACATCCCAGCACATCTGACAAGGCAACCAAGAATACTCAATGGAGAAAAGGCATTGTCTTCAAACAATGGTGCTGGGAAGTGCCTGGGTCCCAATAATTATCCAGTTGAACATCCGATTCTTTTTTTCTTTTTTTTTTAAATGTTTTATTTATTTCTAGGAGAGAGAGAGACAGCGTGAGCAGGGGAGGGTCAGAGAGAGAGGGAGTCACAGACTGAAACAGGCTCCAGGCTCTGAGCTGGCAGTCAGCACAGAGCCTGACGCGGGGCTCGAACCCACGAACCGCGAGATCATGACCTAAGCGAAAGTCAGACGCTTAACAGACTAAGCCACCCAGGCGCCCCTGAACATCCGACTCTTGATTTCAGCTCAGTTTGTGAATCGTGATCTGGAAGTTCATGGGATTGAGGCCTGTCTGGGACTTCAACTGCAGCTTGGAGCCTGCTTGGGGTTCATTCTCTCCCGCCCTCTCCCTCTTTCTCTCTCTCAATATAAATAAATAAACATTTTTTTAAAATGGTGGTGGGAAACTTGGATACTCACATGAAAAAAATGAAACTAGACTCCTATCTTACACCACTCACAAAAATTAACTCAAATAGGATTCAGGATGTTTACATGTAAGACTAGAAACCATAGGGGCACCTGGGTGGTGGCTCAGTAGGTTAAGCATCCAACCCTTGGTTTTGTCTCAGAATATGATGGCATCATTAGTTAGTTCGAGCCCCAAGTTGGGCTCTGGGATAACAGCATGGAGCCTGCTCAGGACACTCTCTCTCCCTCTCTCAGACCCGCAGTGCCTCCCCAACTCATGAGCACACACATTCTCTCTCTTTCAAAATAAATCCATAAACTTAAAAAAACTAGAAATAATAAATTAGGAAATTTAGAAATTTCCTAATTAGAAAATTAGGAAAAAGTCCTTTTGACATGGGTCATGGCAATGATTTTTTTGACATGATATCTAAAGCACAAACAACCAAATAAAAAACAAACAACAGGGACAATATCAAATTAAAAACCTTTGGCACAGCAAAGGAAACCATCAACAAGATGAAAAGACAACCTACAGAATGGGAAATAATATTTGAAAATCAAATATATACCTTACTAGAGGTAAATATCAAAAAAATATTAAAAGTAACACAACACAATAGCAAAAAACAAAAACACCCCACCAGTAACACCAAATAATGCATCTAAAAACATAGGCAAAGGATCTGAATAGATATTTTTCCAAAGAAGATGCAAATGGCCCACAGGTACATTAGAAGGTGCTCAACAGCACTCATCACCTGGGAAATGCATGTCAAAGCCATGAGATACCACTTCACACCTGTTAGAATGATCATCATCAAAAACACTAGAGATAAAAAGTGCTGGTGAGAAAGTCCACCAAAGGGGACTCTTATGCACTGCTGGTAAGAATGTAAGTTGATGCAGCCACTATGGAGAACAGTATGGAGGTTCCTTTAAAAATGAAAAACAAAAGGGGTACCTGGTTGGTTCAGTCCAAAGAGAATATGGCCTTTTAATCTTGAAGTCATGAGTTCAAGCTACAGGTGCGGTGCAGAGATTACTTAAATAAATAAAACTTTTTAAAAGACTCAAAATAGAACTACCATCTGATACAGCAATTCCACTTTTGGGTATATGGGAAATGGATCGAAGAGACAGGTGAGTTCCCATCCTTATTACAGCATTATTTATAAGAGCTAAGACACGGACACAACCTAAATGTACATAGATAGATGGATAAAGAAAGTGTAGTATATGCATGGTGGAATATCATTCAACAACAAAAAGAAGGAAATCCTGCTGTTTGTGACAACACAGATAAACTTTGAAGGTCTACATGATCCCACCTCAGGATGGCTTCCCTGATTCCCCCATGTAAAATATCTACCAACCCATTATCCTTTGTCACAGCACCCTGTTTATCATCTCCAAGGTACTAATCACGATCGACTTTATGTGTTTGTTGACTGACATACGGTCCATCTTTCCACTTGAATATATGTTCATAGGGGGCAGCAAACTGGCCATCTCCTTTGCCATCATATCACCAGCACCAAGCACAGGGTCAAGGCTAAATGAACAGGGAATGGATGGATGAATGAATGGATGCACAGATGAATGAATTTGCACCAAATTCATTTATGGGATATCTTCCCCCTATGAGAAGGTGCTTAGTTACTGCTGATGTGTCCTGCCCTTGGTGTCAAGCAGGAACACAGTTCCCCATGCTCAACATTGTGCTCCCACACAAGACCCTAACGTGCACTTCACCCACTGCGATATCCACACCTTGGTAACAGTGCTCCAGCTACTGACTTCCCAAGCCCAAGCCTCTTCTCCATCCTCGAAATGCAGTCCGTGTACCAATGCCTTTGAAGCCGTCTACCCGTGTGGTGCAGAGCACTGGCCCACGCTCCTTTGAGAAAAGCTACATGTATCTGTTAATACCAATTAACAAAGGATTCCTTTCTTTCATCACAGGTACCAAAAGCTCAAAACTGTACCCCTTTCTGATACAGACCTTCTGAAGAGTTTCCGTCTTCTGATCTGCCTTGTTCTTCCTCTTCCATCTTTACGCTAAAATTGCAGCTTCTGCTCAGATGCCCCATCTAAAAGAAAAAGCTTTTTCTTTGCCTTTCTTTCCAGTTGTATAATAATCACTGCTCTTTGTACCTACAAGGATTTAAGCACACAAGCTTATATTATTTGGAAAACCCTTTCTCTAGTGCTTTTGTACACAAAACATTTATACTGTGAGCTAAATCATCACGCCTTAAACAGTAAGGAAGTGCCCATTATACCACTCCCTCTAAAACAGTCCTATCTTGAGAAGCCTGGGTGACACAGTTAGTGAAGAGCCTGACACTTGATTTCAGCTCATCTCATGATCTCACTTTCTGAATGTGAGCCACTCATCAGGCTCTACACTGATCATGGGGGAGTTTCTCACTCCAAATAAATAAACTTTAAAACGTTTTTTAAAAAAATAAAGAAATATAAGCTTTATTTTAAGATGCACTGATTAATCCTTGACATCCTCATAATTGATTTCACAACTGTGTCCTTTGGTGACTTACATATCTCAATTGCAATCAACATTTACTAGCACCAACCTAACATACTTTGAAAAAAAAAAAAAACAGTAGCCATGAAGCTTCCATCACCTAGGAAGTCTTAGAGGAAAAGGAAACCTAGGCTCCTGAGTGGCCCACTCAGTTAAGAGTCCAACTTCTGATTTCAGCTCAGGTCACGATCTCACATTCTGTGAGACTGAACCCCACATCGGCTCTTTCTTACCATCTTAAAATTAAAAAAAAAAAAAAACCCTCTTTCAAAGTGAAGTATACAATTTGTTCTTAGAAGCAGGATCCTGAAATCAATCTAAGTAATGGGAGTTTACAACAGACTACGGAGGGAATGAGCCAAGAAGTCAGACAAAACAAAGAAATGACTGTAAAATCTAAGATGACTATTGGAATATTACTTGGCAGTCAAAAAGAATGATATCTTGCCATTTGCAACTATGTGGAGGGAACGAGACTGTACTGTGGTAAGCGAAATAAGTCCAAGAAAGACAAACATGTGATTTCACTCATGTGGAATTTCAGAAACACAACAGAAGAACATAGGGGAAGGGAGGGAAAAATGAGATAAAAACACACAGGAAGGCAAGCTATAAAAGACTATGAAATACAGAGCACAAACTGAGGGTTGATGGAGGGGAATGGGCTGGATGGGTGACGGACATCAAGGGTGACACTTGACAGGGTGAGCACTGGGCGTTATATGTAAGTGATGAATCACTGGGTTCCACTCCTGAAACCAATACCACACTATGTGTTAATTAACTTGAATTTAAAAACAGTAAAAGGAGGGGTACCTGGGTGGCTCAGTCAGTTGAGCGACAGGCTTTGGATAGGTCCTGATCTCCCAGTTGCTGACTTTGAGCCCTGCATGAGGCTCGCTGTCAAGCAGCTTCGTTT
This sequence comes from Proteles cristata cristata, assembly GCA_017311185.1. Taxonomy (NCBI): domain Eukaryota; kingdom Metazoa; phylum Chordata; class Mammalia; order Carnivora; family Hyaenidae; genus Proteles; species Proteles cristata. Next base: position 7,027 of record JAESUZ010004581.1, read on the forward strand.
GGATCCTAGGTCCCCCTCTCACTCCGTCCATACCCGGCTCAGTCTCTCTCAAAATAGTCAATTTTCAAGAAATAAATTAATAAACATTTTATCCCAAACACAAAAACAAACATAAAGTCACTATTGCAGTCTCTATTGCATGCCACGTCTCTGGAAGACTAATAAATGAAATCCATTCAACACACCAGCATCACACACACAATGGGGTGGAGTATCACACAGCCATTTACAAGAAGGTATGTGCGGTGTTCAAGACACATTACATGGAAAAATTAAGTTGCAGAATCTTCAATGACGCCTTTGGGCTTCGCTGTGGACACATGCTGCATGTTTATAAAACAAGAGAATTTAAGGAAGGACGTTCAAAAACGTGCCTGGGGAGGGGCCGTTACTATTACTTTTCTACCCTCCCATTCTCTGACTTCCGTGTGTCTGAACACATAAGTGACCTAACATGATTACTTCGGGGCACGTGTAGCACTGGAACCACACGCACGACTGGTTTTAGAATCTACTCAGAAACAACGGGACGGAAACCGTAAGAAGCCCAGGCACCACGACGACCCCACCCCAGCAGCGGAAGGCTCCCTCATCTACCCCAAGACCCCTCCGGGGCCCGGCGCTCCGCCCGCACCAGGACGCCGGGTGACAGCGCGACGGACGGCACGGACCTCGCTCCCACAGGCGCAGAGTCGCGCGGGAGGCGGGTCACGGCCCCCGCGGTACGAACTCCGGGCAGGCCTCGCGCACCCCGGGCGCGACTCGACCGCGGTCTAAGGGGCTACACCCGCTGAAGGACGTCCAGCTGAACGCCAGGGCCGCTGGGGGTCTGCGAGCTGAGCTGTTCTCTTCACACCCAACTGTGAAAGCACACGGGGGCTCCAGCGCGCCCCGATCCCGGGACCCGGACCCCGGGTTCACCACCGTCCGTCGCCCCGTAGTCCTTCCGGCTCACCTCGGCGGCGGCGGCTGCGGGCACAGCGAGGCTAAGACAGCGCCGCAGAGACACGCGAGTCGTGGAACCAGCCCAGGCAGCTGAGGGAGAGGCCCAGTTCAGTCCCGCCCGCCGCCAGTCCTGACCAACCAAGTCCTCCGTCGCCCCGCGGACGTCTCGCGTTCCTGCAGTGCCATCCTCCTAGAGTGCGCCTGCGCCTGCGCATTCCCGCGCGTGCGCCCAGTGTCCCGGAAACGCCTCGACCGCCCCGCCCCGCCCCGCCGGAGCCTGTGGTAAGAAAACCCAGCGGCCCCCGGCGAGGAAGGTGAGCTGCGTAGAGCTGGCCTGCGGAGTCCTTCGTTCTCTAATAGAGGGGACGAAACCAGTAGTGCGCGCCGCCTGGCCCGACTCCTAACGCCGCCAGGCTTCTCCTGGTCCCTCCACCCGCCGACATCGGTCTCGCACTCAGGCCCAGGTAGCATCCGGCCCTACCTGGCAACCTTTGGCTCGACCCCGCCCTGCCCTTCCCAGCCGGCCCGGCCTCGCCCCTTTGCTCGGCTCGCACCGCCCCACTTCACCTGCCAGGGCCTGGCTCTGCCAGTACCAGCCTTAGAGAAATCCACACCCTTCCTGGATATGGAGCTTAATTTCTGCCTCCTTCCCCGCCTTGATTGCGATCTATGCTTAGTGACTTGCTTCCAAAGACTACATTGTGGAAAGGGGAGAAAATCAACTACAGTAGAGAAACCTGGCAGGTACTGCCGTGGTCACGTGATGAGGGTGACCAGTAAGCATGTTGATGTATGATTCCCCAGATATAAGAGGGTAGTTCATCTCTGTGGTATTCCTCCCCAAAACTCATAATCTCAGTTTCTCCTTGAGGAAAATATCAAACCCCAAAATACCCGACCATGTACTTTAACAAAATCTATCAAACTTAGTATACAACAAGTGAACTCTGAAAATCTCTCATAAAGCAGAGAAAATTAAGGAGACATGACAGTTATATGTAATGTGGTATTCTGGAGGGAATCCTGGAAAAGAAGATTTTAGGTGGAAAGCTAGTAAGATCCAAATAAAGCATGGAGCTTAGTTAATACTGTTCCATGTTGCATTCTTGGGACCAATAATAATAAGATGTTCATAATAGGGAGAATTTGATGAGGAGTATATGGGAGTTCTCTAGTACATTTGCCACTTTTCTGTATATTTATCTGAAATTACGTTTATGAAAAGTAAGGGAGGGACTGGAAATAGATCCAGATTTGGACCTATGGTTCATGCTGTCATCAAGGGCCAAGGCTCTTTCTAATTGTCACCTGTTAGTTTGTTTCCTCATGGTGTCAACACAGTTTTGCTGCAGCTCCAAGCATCACATCCTCACACAAATGCATTCAAGACAGAAAGAAAAGGATCAGATGAAACAAGATTTTTCCTTTTATGAAGGAGGAAAATAATGTCTACTCCCATTTTCTAGATGGGAATTGACAGAGATGCTCCCCTTCAGCAAACTCCAGCCAGGCTGTTCTGGGGCTGCTTCTCAATTGGAGCTCAACCCTGGGCTATACAAAGTACAAACAGCACAACTGATTTCATCCACTCTCCCCATACACATATTAAAAGACTTAACACTTTATTTTTAAAAAGCAAACACTAACATAGCTTCTAATAGCTCAGAGCCACATCCCTAAGATAGCCCTAGCCCTCTATACCTGCCAAAATAATTTAGTATTAATCAAACCAACCACTGATAATAGGCCCTTCACTACCCTGTCTTAGAGGATTTACTAAAAAGGATTCACAATTTGTGAGCCCTTCCTCTGTCCATTTGAGGTATATATCTGTCTCCTACAGCTCAGTTGTGTCTTTCTCAAGGACTTAAAAGCCATTCCTTTGAAATATAATCATCAGATGAAAAGATAGGGCCTCTGTCTCCCAGTCTCTGTGTAGCCCACATCGCTGGCCTAATAGCATTTACACTGACCCACTCTTGATCATTTTTCACTTCCTTGACTCTACTCAAGCCCCTCCATTCCCCCTCTCTACACCCTTAATCTCCCTTTAAAACATTCAGCCACCTCTGTATAAATGCAACCTGAGATCAATTCATTCTGGACCCACTTTCCTATTTCAATAGTATATTACTGATTAAAATCTGTCCTTACCACCTTAACCAGTATCCAGTGTTGTTTATCTTTGACAAAATTAAGTACATTGCTTAGATTTTCATATCTCCTAAGCAGCTCAGCCACAATTTGATTCCTGGAATTAAAATTCATGCACCACCCTTTTAAGAAGGCTTACTGAACATCTAAATAAGCTTCGAATGTAAGAAGAAAAGCCAGTGCCAAGTAGAGTTCTGTGAGGGTAAATAATCATGGGCAAGGGAAGACCCTGAGAGCTTCATAACTTGTCATTTAACACTACTGTTTTCCTACATCTTTTATGTTAGTAGACACCATAGAACTGGGTACTTTAGGACAGAACAACTGCTTTGAACCAGTGGGTAGTAAAGATGTGAGTTTATTCCACAAGTTCAAAGACATGATAAAAATTCTTTCTCCATATAGCAGCCAGGATGATCTCAGACTTGAATCACAATTCATGAATAGCTTCCAAGCTAAACATTAGCAGTACTAATAAAGATCTGGGGCCTCCATCTTTACTCTTTTGTTTTCTCAAGTTGTTCAGAAGTCAGTCAAGGTGCAATTTATGGAAAGTAATGGTGCCCTTGCAAATACACGACCAGGATCAAGACCCAAATATGACCCAGGCGGGGGAGGGAACATCCAAATAGAGATTAACTCATTAGCTTTAAATTAGCATGCTTTTCAAAAATAAAGTTTCAAAACATTTTCCATACTCAAATCTGTTCTTTTCTTTGTGATGCTTCCTCTGTTCTTATGCTTACAAAATACTTTTCCCACAAATTTTGGTTATATATCCTTATACTTGTTTTATGGTTGCATTTACAAAACTGTACATTTTAAAAGTGAGAAAGCACTTTTTCGTCTTGATAGAAATTAATCAGTGTACATTATGCAGTCATCACTCCCTTTCCCCAGTACCATTTTTGGACTAATTCTTTCTTACCCCCATAATTGTTAATACCGCTTTCATCATAAGCTAAATTCATGTTTCCATGTGATATTTTGTGCATTGTATTTTCTTAAGCATCCTGCGTCATTAACCATCAAGTCTTGTGTTGGTACCAGTACCAAAAGGATAAACAATCAGGCAGAAAATATGATTCATGGCCCTCTAGGAATTTGCCTTTTGAAACAGCAGGCCCCTCACCATGCCCAAATTTTCCCTGCACACCATGTACTATCTCTGTGGCTAATTCAGTGAATTTAATTCATCCCATTTCCTTTTCACACTAGCTCACCCCAAGTAGAGAAGAAAGTAGGGAGTGGTGTGGAGAGAGGCCAGCAAATGACAAACCAAGTATACACTTTGATAAAGGAGAAAATCCAAAACAAAGAAACAGTTATCTTGAGTGAAAAAAAAATCCCCAAAGGTTTTGCACAACTCCATCTATGTGACATTTTTGAAACAATAAAATTTTTAAATGAAGAATAGATTGCTGTTTCCCAGGGAATGGAGTGGAGATGGGGGTGGGCAAGAGAGAGATGTTTGACTATAGAAAAGCAACAATGGGGATCTTTGTGCTGATGGAAATGTTTTCAGCATCTCTACTATAGTGGTGAACAGACAAACCTACGCATGTGATGAAATTGTATAGATCCAAATACACAAATAAGTACAAGTAGAACTGAGGAATTCCAAACTACTGGTGGATTGTTTTAATGTGAATATCCTTATTATGATATTGTACTATGTTGTTGTAAAATATTACCATAGATGAAAACTGGGTAAAGCGTAAGGAATCTCTGTATCATTTTTACTGCTCTATGCGAATCAGCAATTATCTCAATAACAATTGGGGTCAAAAAAAAGCAAAGGTCTTTTCCCTTTGCCCAGATTGTTTGGTTTTTGTAACTAACTGGAAACCTACCTTGAATTACAAAGTAATTGGAATCTATCTAAAGCATTGCTTGTAACTTTATGTTGTAATGGAAATATTATAAATCTGCACTATCCAATACAGTGGCCACTAATACATTGCGACTACTGAGCACATGAAATATGGCTAATGTAACTAAACACTGATTTTAAATTGTATTATTTCGATTAAATTTACATTTAAATAGCCACTCATGGCTAACATACTGGGCAGTACAGAAATGAGATTTGATTTTATAGTCCCCTTTTCCTCTGTTGTAAATAAGAAATAAGAAAAAAATTCACTTCCCACCGGTGAACTAATTTACAGACTTCTGAGGATCCATTTCCTCACTTTATTTTTTTTTGTATTTTTATTTATTTCTAGGAGAGAGAGAGAGACAGCATGAGCAGGGAGAGTCAGAGAGAGAGGGAGCTCACAGATTGAAACAGGCCCAGGCTCTGAGCTGGCAGTCAGCACAGAGCTCGCACGCGGCTCCGAACCCACAAACCGCGGCGAGATCATGACCCCAAGCAAAAGTCAGGACGCTAACCTGACCCAAGCTTACCCAGGCGCCCCATTTCCTCACTTTAAAATGGGGAGGAGAAGGGGCGCCTGGGTGGCTCAGTTGGTGAAGTGTCCAGCTTCAGGCCAGGTCATGATCTCATAGCTCGTGGGTTCGAGTCCCGCAGTCTGGCTCCGTGCTGACAGCTCAGAGCCTGGAATCGGCTTCAGATTCTGTGTCTCCCTCTCTCTCTGTTCCTCCCCGCTCTTGCTCTCTTTCTCTCTCTAAAATACAAATAAAAGATTTAAATACATACATACATACATATGTACGTACATACACACATACATATAATGGGGAGGGGCACCTGGGAGGCTCGGTTGGTTAAGTGGCCAACCTCAGCTCAGGTCATGATCTCAGATTCACAGGTTTGAACCCCACCTCCAGCTCTGTGCTGACAGCTCAGAGTCTGGAGCCTGCTTCAGATTCTGGGCCTCCCTCTCTCTCTGCTGTTCCCCCTTTCTCTGTCTCTCTCTCTCTCTCTCTCTCTCAAAAATAAACCTTAAAGTTTTTAATAAAAAATAAAATGGGGAAAATAAGATGCACCCTGACAAGTTATTTTGAATGTGAAAAAAGACTTCAACCACCCCCCTTCCCCACCCACCCACCCCCCGCCGCTCCCGCCCTTCCACCTGTACCCTGCAGGACCTAGATACCAATAACTTGATGACCCTGCAAGTGTCTAAGGAGGTAATCTTGTGACGATTTAGTGACTGTTCCCCACTGTTATGTGAAAACCAGCCAAGGATAAGCCGGAAGATTTGCTTTCACATACTTAGAAAAGAAAACAACACACACCTGATCTCCTAGCTTATTCCACAACTACAGTTCCAAACACTTCAAGAGATTTTTTTTCTTTACCAGGAAAAACAAACAAGTCCCTACAAATGCCCTGCTTCTTGAATTACACAGGTGAATAGTTGAATAGTCGAGAGAAAACAGATCCTCTCCTCTTGCAATGATCCTCTCCGCTGCCAGGCAGACAGCCCCCAAATCACCCTCTGCC
>JAESUZ010004582.1:0-19282 GCA_017311185.1 Proteles cristata cristata
CATTGGTGCCACCAGCTGTTTTCAGTCACTATCTAACTAGTGAACGTTGATGATAATTGAGTGATGGCTTCCCCACAGTGGTCTTTCCTGGAGTTTAGTATATCACAGTGAGCTTATATTTCCATGCATGTCTTTTGAAACATTTGGAACTTAGTGAAACCGTATGGTAACTGAATGGTTAGTTCACACAGTGTTGTTCCAGAGTCGAGCACCCTGCACTTCCTTCATGGTCTCAGCATCTGTTTTCAATCACTATCTACCTAGTAAAAGGTGATGGGAGTTGAAGGAGGGTCCCGACAGTGTACTTTTAAAGAGTTGATTATATCACACTCAGCTTATACCTCCATGCATATGTTTTCAAACGTTCCACAGTGAAACAGTATGGTAACTAAATGCTGTATTCCGCCCAGTATTGGTTCACAGAGTGGAGCACCCTGCACCACTTTTGTATTCTCAGCATCTGTTTTCTGTCACTATCTACCTAGTGAAAGATGACGGTCGTAGAATGAGGACTTCGCCACAGTGTTCTTTCACCGAGATGAAAATATCACACTTAGCTTAGATTTCCATGCATGTGTTTTCAACTATTACTCACTTAGGGAAACAATAGGATAACTGAATGCTGTTCTTACTTTCATTATTTGTTTCCCAGTTGAGCATCTACTTTGCTAGTGAGTCTCAGCATAGATTCCATCAAGCCAGACTGGAAACCATGACGGTATTTGAAAAAATTATTCATACAGTGTTCTTTCACAGAGTTGAGTAAATAACATTCATCTTATACCTCCAGGCCCTAGGTTTCACACATTACTAACAGTGAAATAAGATCGTAGCTGTGCTCCACTTCCTCTCGACAGTGAGTTTTCTCAGAGGCCAGCACACTGCGCTTCCCACATTGGACTCAGCATGTTTCTCAATCACTATCCACCTAGGGAAACATGATGGTAGTGTAGGATCCGTTCCCCACAGCGTTCTTTCACCGAGCTGAGTACATAACACTTACCTTTTAGTTCCATGATGTGTTTTCAAGCATTTCTTAGTACAGCAATATGGTAACTGAATGTTGCATTTCGCAGTGTCGTTTCACAGAGTCGAGCACCCTGCACTTCTTTCATTGATCTCAGCTTATGTTTTCAGTATCTATCTACCTCATGAAAGATGAGCGCAGTTTAATGAGGGATTTGCCACAGTGTTCTTTCACAGAGTTGAGTATAGAACACTCAGCTTGTACTTCCATGCCTGTTGTCAAACATTAGTCACTTAGTGAGGCAGTATGGTAACTGAACGTTTTAGTACACACAGTGTTGTTTCAGAGTCGAGTACCCTCTGCACTTCCTTCACGGTCTCAGCATCTGTTTTCAGTCACTATCTACCTTGTGAAAGTTGATGGAAATTGAATGAGGGGTCCCCACAGTGTACTTCTAAAAGGTGAGTATATCACACTGAGCTTATACATGTATGCATGTGTTTCCAAATATTACTCACTTAGGTAAACAATATGGGGACTGAATTTTGCATTCCTCACAGTGTTCTATCAGAGAATGCAGACCCAGCACTTACTTCAATGGTCTCAGCGTTTGTTTTCCGTCACTGGCAACCTAGGAAAGCATGATGGTAGTTGAAAGATGCATTGCACACAGTGTTCTTTCACAGAGTTTTGTCTAAAACACTCATCTTATACTTCCAGGCCATAGTTTTCAGATTGCCTACTTAGGGAAACAAGATTGTACCTGAATATTTCAGTCCGTACAGTGACGTTTATAGAGTTCAGACACGGCACTTCCCACATTGGTCTCCGCATGACTTTTCTTTCTTTCTTTCTTCCTTCCTTCCTTCCTTCCTTCTTTCTTTCTTTCTTTATCCTTTCTTCTTTCCTTTTTTAATTTTTAATGTTTATTTATTTTATGAGAGAGAGAGAGTGTATGAGCATGCGAGGAGGGGAGAGAGAGGGATCCACAGAACTGAAACACGCTCCTGGCTCTGGAGCTGTGGGCACAGAGCCCAACGCAGGGCATGAACCACGGACCGTGACATCATGACCTGAGCCGAAGTCGGACGCTTAACCGACTGAGCCACCCAGGTGGTCCTCAGCATGTATTTGCAATCACTATCAATCCAGGGAAACACGATGGTACTTGTACGATGGGTTCCCCCACAGTGTACTTGCACAGAGTTGTGTTGAAGACTTCCCTTTTACTTCAATGCATGTATTTCAAAATTGAAACCTAAGAGAAACCATGTGGTAACTGAATGCTGCATTCTACAGAATGTTGTACATGGTTGAGCAGCCTGTTCCTCCTTCATTGGTGCCACCAGCTGTTTTCAGTTACTATCTAACTAGTGAACGTTGATGATAATTGAGTGATGGCTTTTCCACAGTGGTCTTTCCTGGAGTTGAGTATATCACTCTGAGCTTATATTTCCATGCATGTGTTTTCAAACATTTGGAACTTAGTGAAACAGTATGGTAACTGAATGATGTAGTTCACACAGTGTTGTTCCAGAGCCGAGCACCCTGCACTTCCTTCATGGTCTCAGCATCTGTTTTCAATCACTATCTACCTAGTAAAAGGTGAGATGGAGTTGAAGGAGGGTCCCCATGTACTTTTAAAGAGTTGATTATATCACACTCAGCTTATACCTCCATGCATATAGCCAAACGTTCCACAGTGAAACAGTATGGTAACTAAATGCTGTATTCCGCCCAGTATTGGTTCACAGAGTTTGGCACCCTGCACCACTTTTTGTATTCTCAGCATCTTATTTTCTGTCACTACATTCACTCTGGTGTAAGATGACGGTAGTTGAATGAGGACTTCGCCACAGTGTTCTTTCACCGAGATGAAAATATCACACTAAGCTTAGATTTCCATGCATGTGTTTTCAACTATTACCCACTTAGGGAAACAATAGGATAACTGAATGCTGCATTCCGCACAGTGTTGTTTCCCTGAGTTGAGCATCCTGCACTTCCTTCAGTGGTCTCAGCACATGGATTCCATCACGACCAACCTAGGAAACCATGACGGTATTTGAAAGATACATTCCGCACAGTGTTCTTTCACAGAGTTGAGGAAATAACATTCATCTTATACCTCCAGGCCCTAGGTTTCACACATTACTAACAGTGAAATAAGATTGTAGCTGTGCTCCACTACACTCTCGACAGTGAGTTTTCTCAGAGTCCAGCACACTGCGCTTCCCACATTGGACTCAGCATGTTTTCTCAATCACTATCCACCTAGGGAAACATGATGGTAGTCTAGGATCCGTTCCCCACAGCGTTGTTTCACTGAGCTGAGTACATAACACTTACCTTTTAGTTCCATGATGTGTTTTCAAGCATTTCTTAGTACAGCAATATGGTAACTGAATGTTGCATTTCGCAGTGTCGTTTCACACAGTCGAGCACCCTGCACTTCTTTCAGTGATCTCAGCATATGTTTTCAGTATCTATCTACCTCATGAAAAGATGAGCGCAGTTTAATGAGGGATTTGCCACAGTGTTCTTTCACAGACAGAGTTGAGTAAGAACTCAGCTTGTACTCCATGCCTGTTGTCAAGCATTAGTCACTTAGTGAAGCAGTATGGTAACTGAACGTTTTAGTACACACAGTGTTGTTTCAGGGAGTCCGAGCACCCTCTGCACTTCCTTCACGGTCTCAGCATCTGTTTTCAGTCACTATCTACCTTGTGAAAGTTGATGGGGTGAATGAGGGGGTCCCAGTGTACTTCTAAAGGGTGAGTATATCCACACTGAGCTTATACATGTATGCATGTGTTTTCAAACATTACTCACTTAGGTAAACAATATGGGGACTGAATTTTGCATTCCTCACAGTGTTCTATCCAGAGAATGCAGACCCTGCACTTACTTCAATGGTCTCGGCATTTGTTTTCCGTCACTGCCAACCTAGGAAAGCATGATGGTAGTTGAAAGATGCATTGCACACAGTGTTCTTTCGGGTTTGTCTAAAACACTCATCTTATACTTCAGGCCATAGTTTTCAGATTGCTACCAGGGAAACAAGATTGTACCTGAATATTTCAGTCCGTACAGTGACGTTTGTAGAGTTCAGACACGGCACTTCCACATTGAGTCTCCGCATGACTTTTCTTTCTTTCCTTCTAACCTTCCTTCCTTCCTTCCTTCCTTCTTTCTTTCTTTATCTCTTTCTTTCTTTCCTTTTTTAATTTTTAATGTTTATTTGGCCCTGGCGAGAGAGAGTGTATGAGCATGCGAGGAGGGGAGAGAGAGGGATCCACAGAATCCGAAACACGCTCCTGGCTCTGAGCTCTGGGCACAGAGCCCAACGCAGGGCACGAACCCACGGACCGTGACATCATGACCTGAGCCGAAGTCGGACGCTTAACCGACTGAGCCACCCAGGTGGTCCTCAGCATGCATTTGCAATCACTATCAATCCAGGGAAACACGATGGTTCTTGTACGATGGGTTCCCCCACAGTGTACTTGCACAGAGTTGTGTTGAAGACTTCCCTTTTACTTCAATGCATGTATTTCAAAATTGAAACCTAAGAGAAACCATGTGGTAACTGAATGCTGCATTCTAAAGAATGTTGTACATGGTTGAGCAGCCTGCTCCTCCTTCATTGGTGCCACCAGCTGTTTTCAGTTACATCTAACTAGCGAACGTTGATGAAAATTGAGTGATGGCTTCCCCACAGTGGTCTTTCCTCGAGTTGAGTATATCACACTGAGCTTATATTTCCATGCATGTCTTCTTTTTGAAACATTTGGAACTTAGTGAAACAGTATGGTAACTGAATGGTTAGTTCACACAGTGTTGTTCCAGAGTCGAGCACCCTGCACTTCCTTCATGGTCTCAGCATCTGTTTTCAATCACTATCTACCTAGTAAAAGGTGATGGGAGCTGAAGGAGGGTCCCCTCAGTGTACTTTTAAAGAGTTGATTATATCACACTCAGCTTATACCTCCATGCATATGTTTTCAAACGTTCCACAGTGAAACAGTATGGTAACTAAATGCTGTATTCCGCCCAGTATTGGTTCACAGAGTCGGGCACCCTGCACCACTTTTGTATTCTCAGCATCTGTTTTCTGTCACTATCTACCTAGTGTAAGATGACGGTAGTTGAATGAGGGCTTTTGCCACAGTGTTCTTTCACCGAGATGAAAATATCACACTGTTTAGATTTCCATGGCTGTGTTTTCAACTATTACCCACTTAGGGAAACAATAGGATAACTGAATGCTGCATTCGCACAGTGTTGTTTCCCCTGAGTTGAGCATCCCCACTTCCCAGTGGTCTCAGCACATGGATTCCATCACGACCAACCTAGGAAAACCATGACGGTATTTGAGATACATTCCGCACAGTGTTCTTTCACAGAGTTGAGGAAATAACATTCATCTTATACCTCCAGGCCCTAGGTTTCACACATTACTAACAGTGAAATAAGATCGTAGCTGTGCCCACTTCACTCTCGACAGTGAGTTTTCTCAGAGGCCAGCACACTGCGTCCTCTTGCATTGGACTCAGCATGTTTTCAATCACTATCCACCTAGGGAAACATGATGGTAGTCTAGGATCCGTTCCCCACAGCGTTCTTTCACCGAGCTGAGTACATAACACTTACCTTTTAGTTCCATGATGTGTTTTCAAGCATTTCTTTAGTACAGCAATATGGTAACTGAATGTTGCATTTCGCAGTGTCGTTTCACAGAGTCGAGCACCCTGCACTTCTTTCATTGATCTCAGCATATGTTTTCAGTATCTATCTACCTCATGAAAGATGAGCGCAGTTTAATGAGGGATTTGCCACAGTGTTCTTTCACAGAGTTGAGTATAGAACACTCAGCTTGTACTTCCATGCCTGTTGTCAAACATTAGTCGCTTAGTGAAGCAGTATGGTAACAAAACTTTTTAGTACACACAGTGTTGTTTCAGAGTCGAGTACCCTCTGCACTTCCTTCACGGTCTCAGCATCTGTTTTCAGTCACTATCTACCTTGTGAAAGTTGATGGGAATTGAATGAGGGGTCCCCACAGTGTACTTCTAAAGAGGTGAGTATATCACACTGAGCTTATACATGTATGCATGTGTTTTAAAACCTTACTCACTTAGGTAAACAATATGGGGACTGAATTTTGCATTCCTCACAGTGTTCTATCAGAGAATGCAGACCCTGCACTTACTTCAATGGTCTCAGCATTTGTTTTCCGTCACTGACAACCTAGGAAAGCATGATGGTAGTTGGAAGATGCATTGCACACAGTGCTCTTTCACAGAGTTTTGTCTAAAACACTCATCTTATACTTCCAGGCCATAGTTTTCAGATTGCCTACTTAAGGAAACAAGATTGTACCTGAATATTTCAGTCGGTACAGTGACTTTTAGAGAGTTCAGACACGGCACTTCCCACATTGGTCTCCGCATGACCTTTCTTTCTTTCTTTCTTTCTTTCTTTCTTTCTTTCTTTCTTTCTTTCTTTCTTCCTTTCTTTCCTTCCTTCCTTCCTTCCTTCCTTCCTTCTTTTTTCTTTCTTTATCTCTTTCTTTCTTTCCTTTTTTAATTTTTAATGTTTATTTATTTTGCGAGAGAGTGAGAGTGTATGAGCATGCGAGGAGGGGAGAGAGAGGGATCCACAGAATCCGAAACATGCTCCTGGCTCTGAGCTGTGGGCACAGAGCCCAACGCAGGGCAAGAACCCACGGACCGTGAGATCATGACCTGAGCCGAAGTCGGACGCTTAACGGACTGAGCCACCCAGGTGGTCCTCAGCATGTATTTGCAATCACTATCAATCCAGGGAAACACGATGGTACTTGTACGATGGGTTCCCCCACAGTGTACTTGCACAGAGTTGTTTTGAAGACTTCCCTTTTACTTCAATGCATGTATTTCAAAATTGAAACCTAAGAGAAACCATGTGGTAACTGAATGCTGCATTCTACCAGAATGTTGTACATGGTTGAGCAGCCTGCTCCTCCTTCATTGGTGCCACCAGCTGTTTTCAGTTACATCTAACTAGAACGTTGGGATGAAAATTGAGTGATGGCTTCCCCACAGTGGTCTTTCCTGGAGTTTAGTATATCACACTGAGCTTATATTTCCATGCATGTGTTTTGAAACATTTGGAACTTAGTGAAACAGTATGGTAACTGAATGGTTAGTTGGACACAGTGTTGTTCCCCAGAGTCGAGCACCCTGCACTTCCTTCCATGGTCTCAGCATCTGTTTTCAATCACTATCTACCTAGTAAAAGGTGATGGGAGTTGAAGGAGGGTCCCCACAGTGTACTTTTAAAGAGTTGATTATATCACACTCAGCTTATACCTCCATGCATGTGTTTTCAAACGTTCCACAGTGAAACAGTATGGTAACTAAATGCTGTATTCCGCCCAGTATTGTTTTCAGAGTCGGGCACCCTGCACCACTTTGTATTCTCAGCATCTGTTTTCTGTCACTATCTACCTAGTGTAAGATGACGGTAGTTGAATGAGGGTTTCGCCACAGTGTTCTTTTCACCGAGATGAAAATATCACACTAAGCTTAGATTTCCATGCATGTGTTTTCAACTATTACCCACTTAGGGAAACAATAGATAACTGAATGCTGCATTCCGCACAGTGTTGTTTCCCCGAGTTGAGCATCCTGCACTTCCTTCAGTGGTCTCAGCACATGGATTCCATCACGACCAACCTAGGAAACCATGACGGTATTTGAAAGATACATTCCGCACAGTGTTCTTTCACAGAGTTGAGGAAATATCATTCATCTTATACCTCCAGGCCCTAGGTTTCACACATTACTAACAGTGAAATAAGATCGTAGCTGTGCTCCACTTCACTCTCGACAGTGAGTTTTCTCAGAGGCCAGCACACTGCGCTTCCCACATTGGACTCAGCATGTTTTCTCAATCACTATCCACCTAGGGAAACATGATGGTAGTCTAGGATCCGTTCCCCACAGCGTTCTTTCACCGAGCTGAGTACATAACACTTACCTTTAGTTCCATGATGTGTTTTCAAGCATTTCTTAGTACAGCAATATGGTAACTGAATGTTGCATTTCGCAGTGTCGTTTCACAGAGTCGAGCACCCTGCACTTCTTTCATTGATCTCAGCATATGTTTTCAGTATCTATCTACCTCGTGAAAGATGAGCGCAGTTTAATGAGGATTTTGCCACAGTGTTCTTTCACAGAGTTGAGTATAGAACACTCAGCTTGTACTTCCATGCCTGTTGTCAAACATTAGTCACTTAGTGAAGCAGTATGGTAACTGAACGTTTTAGTACACACAGTGTTGTTTCAGAGTCGAGCACCCTCTGCACTTCCTTCACGGTCTCAGCATCTGTTTTCAGTCACTATCTACCTTGTGAAAGTTGATGGGAATTGAATGAGGGGTCGCCACAGTGTACTTCTAAAGAGGTGAGTATATCACACTGAGTTTATACATGTATGCATGTGTTTTCAAACATTACTCACTTAGGTAAACAATATGGGGACTGAATTTTGCATTCCTCACAGTGGTCTATCAGAGAATGCAGACCCTGCACTTACTTCAATGGTCTCAGCATTTGTTTTCCGTCACTGCCAACCTAGGAAAGCATGATGGTAGTTGAAAGATGCATTGCACACAGTGTTCTTTCACAGAGTTTTGTCTAAAACACTCATCTTATACTTCCAGGCCATAGTTTTCAGATTGCCTACTTAGGGAAACAAGATTGTACCTGAATATTTCAGTCCGTACAGTGACTTTTATAGAGTTCAGACACGGCACTTCCCACATTGGTCTCCGCATGACTTTTCTTTCTTTCCTTCCTTCCTTCCTTCCTTCCTTCCTTCCTTCTTTCTTTCTTTATCTCTTTCTTTCTTTCCTTTTTTAATTTTTAATGTTTATTTATTTTGCGAGAGAGAGAGAGTGTATGAGCATGCGAGGAGGGGAGAGAGAGGGATCCACAGAATCCAAAACACTCTCCTGGCTCTGAGTTGTGGGCACAGAGCCCAACGCAGGGCACGAACCCACCGACCGTGACATCATGACCTGAGCCGAAGTCGGACGCTTAACCGACTGAGCCACCCAGGTGGTCCTCAGCATGTATTTGCAATCACTATCAATCCAGGGAAACACGATGGTACTTGTACGATGGGTTCCCCCACAGTGTACTTGCACAGAGTTGTGTTGAAGACTTCCCTTTTACTTCAATGCATGTATTTCAAAATTGAAACCTAAGAGAAACCATGTGGTAACTGAATGCTGCATTCTACAGAATGTTGTACATGGTTGAGCAGCCTGCTCCTCCTTCATTGGTGCCACCAGCTGTTTTCAGTTACATCTAACTAGCGAACGTTGATGAAAATTGAGTGATGGCTTCCCCACAGTGGTCTTTCCTGGAGTTTAGTATATCACAGTGAGCTTATATTTCCATGCATGTCTTTTGAAACATTTGAACTTAGTGAAACAGTATGGTAACTGAATGGTTAGTTCACACAGTGTTGTTCCAGAGTCGAGCACCCTGCACTTCCTTCATGGTCTCAGCATCGTTTTCAATCACTATCTACCTAGTAAAAGGTGATGGGAGTTGAAGGAGGGTCCCCTCAGTGTACTTTTAAAGAGTTGATTATATCACACTCAGCTTATACCTCCATGCATATGTTTTCAAACGTTCCACAGTGAAACAGTATGGTAACTAAATGCTGTAATCCGCCCAGTATTGGTTCACAGAGTCGGGCACCCTGCACCACTTTTGTATTCTCAGCATCTGTTTTCTGTCACTATCTATCTAGTGTAAGATGACGGTAGTTGAATGAGGGCTTCGCCACAGTGTTCTTTCACCGAGATGAAAATATCACACTAAGCTTAGATTTCCATGCATGTGTTTCCAACTATTACTCACTTAGGGAAACAATAGGATAACTGAATGCTGCATTCCGCACAGTGTTGTTTCACAGAGTTGAGCATCCTGCACTTCCTTCAATGGTCTCAGCATATGGTTTCCATCACGACCAACCAAGGAAACCATGACGGTATTTGAATGATACATTCCGCACACTGTTCTTTCACAGATTTGAGTATATAACATTCATCTTATACCTCCAGGCCCTAGGTTTCACACATTACTAACAGTGAAATAAGATCGTAGCTGTGCTCCACTTCACTCTCGACAGTGAGTTTTCTCAGAGGCCAGCACACTGCGCTTCCCACATTGGACTCAGCATGTTTTCTCAATCAGTATCCACCTAGGGAAACATGATGGTAGTCTAGGATCCGTTCCCCACAGCGTTCTTTCACCGAGCTGAGTACATAACACTTACCTTTTAGTTCCATGATGTGTTTTCAAGCATTTCTTAGTACAGCAATATGGTAACTGAATGTTGCATTTCCCAGTGTCGTTTCACACAGTCGAGCACCCTGCACTTCTTTCATTGATCTCAGCATATGTTTTCAGTATCTATCTACCTCATGAAAGATGAGCGCAGTTTAATGAGGGATTTGCCACAGTGTTCTTTCACAGAGTTGAGTATAGAACACTCAGCTTGTACTTCCATGCCTGTTGTCAAACATTAGTCACTTAGTGAAGCAGTATGGTAACTGAACGTTTTAGTACACACAGTGTTGTTTCAGAGTCGAGCACCCTCTGCACTTCCTTCACAGTCTCAGCATCTGTTTTCAGTCACTATCTACCTTGTGAAAGTTGATGGGAATTGAATGAGGGGTCCCCACAGTGTACTTCTAAAGAGGTGAGTATATCACACTGAGCTTATACATGTATGCATGTGTTTTCAAACATTACTCACTTAGGTAAACAATATGGGGACTGAATTTTGCATTCCTCACAGTGTTCTATCAGAGAATGAAGACCCTGCACTTACTTCAATGGACTCAGCATTTGTTTTCCGTCACTGACAACCTAGGAAAGCATGATGGTAGTTGAAAGATGCATTGCACACAGTGTTCTTTCACAGAGTTTTCTGTATAACACTCATCTTATACTTCCAGGCCATAGTTTTCAGATTGCCTACTTAGGGAAACAAGATTGTACCTGAATATTTCAGTCCGTACAGTGACTTTTATAGAGTTCAGACACGGCACTTCCCACGTTGGTCTCCGCATGACTTTTCTGTCTTTCTTTCCTTCCTTCCTTCCTTCCTTCTTTCTTTCTTTCTTTATCTCTTTCTTTCTTTCCGTTTTTAATTTTTAATGTGTATTTATTTTGCGAGAGAGAGAGAGTGTATGAGCATGCGAGGAGGAGAGAGAGAGGGATCCACAGAATCCGAAACACGCTCGTGGCTCTGAGCTGTGGGTACAGAGCCCAACATAGGGCAAGAACCCACGGACCGTGAGATCATGACCTGAGCCGAAGTCGGACGCTTAACCGACTGAGCCACCCAGTTGGTCCTCAGCATGTATTTGCAATCACTGTCAATCCAGGGAAACACGATGGTCGTTGTACGATGGGTTCCCCCACAGTGTTCTTGTACAGAGTTGTGTTGAAGACTTCCCTTCTACTTCAATGCATGTATTTCAAAATTGAAACCTAAGAGAAACCATGTGGTAACTGAATGCTGCATTCTACAGAATGTTGTCCATGGTTGAGCAGCCTGCTCCTCCTTCATTGGTGCCACCAGCTGTTTTCAGTTACTATCTAACTAGTGAACGTTGATGATAATTGAGTGATGGCTTCCCCACAGTGGTCTTTCCTGGAGTTGAGTATATCACACTGAGCTTATATTTCCATGAATGTGTTTTCAAACATTTGGAACTTAGTGAAACCGTATGGTAACTGAATGATGTAGTTGACACAGTGTTGTTCCAGAGTCGAGCACCCTGCACTTCCTTCATGGTCTCAGCATCTATTTTCAATCACTATCGACCTAGTGAAAGATGATGGGAGTTGAAGGAGGGTCCCCACAGTGTACTTTTAAAGAGTTGATTATATCACACTCAGCTTATACCTCCATGCATGTGTTTTCAAACGTTCCTCAGTGAAACAGTATGGTAACTAAATGCTGTATTCCGCCCAGTATTGGTTCACAGAGTCGAGCACCCTGCACCACTTTTGTATTCTCAGCATCTGTTTTCTGTCACTATCTACCTAGTGAAAGATGACGGTAGTTGAAAGAGGGCTTCGCCACAGTGTTCTTTCACCGAGATGAAAATATCACACTAAGCTTAGATTTCCATGCATGTGTTTTCAACTATTACACACTTAGGGACACAATAGGATAACTGAATGCTGCATTCCGCACAGTGTTGTTTCCCCGAGTTGAGCATCCTGCACTTCCTTCAGTGGTCTCAGCATATGGTTTCCATCACGACCAACCTAGGAAACCATGACGGTATTTGAAAGATACATTCCGCACAGTGTTCTTTCACAGAGTTGAGGAAATATCATTCATCTTATACCTCCAGGCCTTAGGTTTCACACATTACTAACAGTGAAATAAGATCGTAGCTGTGCTCCACTTCACTCTCGACAGTGAGTTTTCTCAGAGGCCAGCACACTGCGCTTCCCACATTGGACTCAGCATGTTTTCTCAATCACTATCCACCTAGGGAAACATGATGGTAGTGTAGGATCCGTTCCCCACAGCGTTCTTTCACCGAGCTGAGTACATAACACTTACCTTTTAGTTCCATGATGTGTTTTCAAGCATTTCTTAGTACAGCAATATGGTAACTGAATGTTGCATTTCGCAGTGTCGTTTCACAGAGTCGAGCACCCTGCACTTCTTTCATTGATCTCAGCATATGTTTTCAGTATCTATCTACCTCGTGAAAGATGAGCGCAGTTTAATGAGGGATTTGCCATAGTGTTCTTTCACAGAGTTGGGTATAGAACACTCAGCTTGTACTTCCATGCCTGTTGTCAAACATTAGTCACTTAGTGAAGCAGTATGGTAACTGAACGTTTTAGTACACACAGTGTTGTTTCAGAGTCGAGCACCCTCTGCACTTCCTTCACGGTCTCAGCATCTGTTTTCAGTCACTATCTACCTTGTGAAAGTTGATGGGACTTGAATGAGGGGTCCCCACAGTGTACTTCTAAAGAGGTGAGTATATCACACTGAGCTTATACATGTATGCATGTGTTTTCAAACCTTACTCACTTAGGTAAACAATATGGGGACTGAATTTTACATTCCTCACAGTGTTCTATCAGAGAATGCAGACCCTGCACTTACTTCAATGGTCTCAGCATTTGTTTTCCGTCACTGCCAACCTAGGAAAGCATGATGGTAGTTGAAAGATGCATTGCACACAGTGTTCTTTCACAGAGTTTTGTCTAAAACACTCATCTTATACTTCCAGGACATAGTTTTCAGATTGCCTACTTAGGGAAACAAGATTGTACCTGAATATTTCAGTCCGTACAGTGACTTTTAGAGAGTTCAGACACGGCACTTCCCACATTGGTCTCCGCATGACTTTTCTTTCTATCTTTCCTTCCTTCCTTCCATCCTTCCTTCTTACTTTCTTTCTTTGTTTATCTCTTTCTTTCTTTCCTTCTTTAATTTTTAATGTTTATTTATTTTGCGAGAGAGAGAGAGTGTATGAGCATGCGAGGAGGGGAGAGAGAGGGATCCACAGAATCCGAAACACGCTCCTGGGTCTGAGCTGTGGGCACAGAGCCCAACGCAGGGCACGAACCCACGGACCGTGACATCATGACCTGAGCCGAAGTCGGACGCTTAACCGACTGAGCCACCCAGGTGGTCCTCAGCATGTATTTGCAATCACTATCAATCCAGGGAAACACGATGGTACTTGTACGATGGGTTCCCCCACAGTGTACTTGCATAGAGTTCTGTTGAAGACTTCCCTTTTACTTCAATGCATGTATTTCAAAATTGAAACCTAAGAGAAACCATGTGGTAACTGAATGCTGCATTCTACAGAATGTTGTACATGGTTGAGCAGCCTGCTCCTCCTTCATTGGTGCCACCAGCTGTTTTCAGTTACATCTAACTAGCGACCGTTGATGAAAATTGAGTGATGGCTTCCCCACAGTGGTCTTTCCTGGAGTTGAGTATATCACAGTGAGCTTATATTTCCATGCATGTCTTTTGAAACATTTGGAACTTAGTGAAACAGTATGGTAACTGAATGGTTAGTTCACACAGTGTTGTTCCAGAGTCGAGCACCCTGCACTTCCTTCATGGTCTCAGCATCTGTTTTCAATCACTATCTACCTAGTAAAAGGTGATGGGAGTTGAAGGAGGGTCCCCTCACTGTACTTTTAAAGAGTTGATTATATCACACTCAGCTTATACCTCCATGCATATGTTTTCAAACGTTCCACAGTGAAACAGTATGGTAACTAAATGCTGTATTCCGCCCAGTATTGGTTCACAGAGTCGGGCACCCTGCACCACTTTTGTATTCTCAGCATCTGTTTTCTGTCACTATCTACCTAGTGTAAGATGACGGTAGTTGAATGAGGGCTTCGCCACAGTGTTCTTTCACCGAGATGAAAATATCACACTAAGCTTAGATTTCCATGCATGTGTTTTCAACTATTACCCACTTAGGCAAACAATAGGATAACTGAATGCTGCATTCCGCACAGTGTTGTTTCCCCGAGTTGAGCATCCTGCACTTCCTTCAGTGGTCTCAGCACATGGATTCCATCAAGACCAACCTAGGAAACCATGACGGTATTTGAAAGATACATTCCGCACAGTGTTCTTTCACAGAGTTGAGTAAATAACATTCATCTTATACCTCCAGGCCCTAGGTTTCACACATTACTAACAGTGAAATAAGATCGTAGCTGTGCTCCACTTCACTCTCGACAGTGAGTTTTCTCCGAGGCCAGCACACTGCGCTTCCCACATTGGACTCAGCATGTTTTCTCAATCACTATCCACCTAGGGAAACATGATGGTAGTCTAGGATCCGTTCCCCACAGCGTTCTTTCACCGAGGTGAGTACATAACACTTACCTTTTAGTTCCATGATGTGTTTTCAAGCATTTCTTAGTACAGCACTATGGTAACTGAATGTTGCATTTCGCAGTGTCGTTTCACACAGTCGAGCACCCTGCACTTCTTTCATTGATCTCAGCATATGTTTTCAGTATCTATCTACCTCATGAAAGATGAGCGCAGTTTAATGAGGGATTTGCCACAGTGTTCTTTCACAGAGTTGAGTATAGAACACTCAGCTTGTACTTCCATGCCTGTTGTCAAACATTAGTCGCTTAGTGAAGCAGTATGGTAACAAAACTTTTTAGTACACACAGTGTTGTTTCAGAGTCGAGCACCCTCTGCACTTCCTTCACGGTCTCAGCATCTGTTTTCAGTCACTATCTACCTTGTGAAAGTTGATGGGAATTGAATGAGGGGTCCCCACAGTGTACTTCTAAAGAGGTGAGTATATCACACTGAGCTTATACATGTATGCATGTGTTTCCAAATATTACTCACTTAGGTAAACAATATGGGGACTGAATTTTGCATTCCTCACAGTGTTCTATCAGAGAATGCAGACCCAGCACTTACTTCAATGGTCTCAGCATTTGTTTTCCGTCACTGGCAACCTAGGAAAGCATGATGGTAGTTGAAAGATGCATTGCACACAGTGTTCTTTCACAGAGTTTTGTCTAAAACACTCATCTTATACTTCCAGGCCATAGTTTTCAGATTGCCTACTTAGGGAAACAAGATTGTACCTGAATATTTCAGTCCGTATAGTGACTTTTATTGAGTTCAGACACGGCACTTCCCACATTGGTCTCCGCATGACTTTTCTTTCTTTCTTTCCTTCCTTCCTTCCTTCCTTATTTCTTTCTTTCTTTATCTCTTTCTTTCTTTCCTTTTTTAATTTTTAATGTTTATTTATTTTGCGAGAGAGAGAGAGTGTATGAGCATGCGAGGAGGGGAGAGAGAGGGATCCACAGAATCCGAAACACGCTCCTGGCTCTGAGCTGTGGGCACAGAGCCGAACGCAGGGCAAGAACCCACGGACCGTGAGATCATGACCTGAGCCGAAGTCGGACGCTTAACCGACTGAGCCACCCAGGTGGTCCTCAGCATGTATTTGCAATCACTATCAATCCAGGGAAACACGATGGTCGTTGTACGATGGGTTCCCCCACAGTGTTCTTGTACAGAGTTGTGTTGAAGACTTCCCTTCTACGTCAATGCATGTATTTCAAAATTGAAACCTAAGAGAAACCATGTGGTAACTGAATGCTGCATTCTACAGAATGTTGTACATGGTTGAGCAGCCTGCTCCTCCTTCATTGGTGCCACCAGCTGTTTTCAGTTACTATCTAACTAGTGAACGTTGATGATAATTGAGTGATGGCTTCCCCACAGTGGTCTTTCCTGGAGTTGAGTATATCACACTGAGCTTATATTTCCATGCATGTGTTTTCAAACATTTGGAACTTAGTGAAACAGTATGGTAACTGAATGGTGCAGTTGACACAGTGTTGTTCCAGAGTCGAGCACCCTGCACTTCCTTCATGGTCTCAGCATCTGTTTTCAATCACTATCTACCTAGTAAAAGGTGATGGGAGTTGAAGGAGGGTCCCCTCAGTGTACTTTTAAAGAGTTGATTATATCACACTCAGCTTATACCTCCATGCATATGTTTTCAAACGTTCCACAGTGAAACAGTATGGTAACTAAATGCTGTATTCCGCCCAGTATTGGTTCACAGAGTCGGGCACCCTGCACCACTTTTGTATTCTCAGCATCTGTTTTCTGTCACTATCTACCTAGTGTAAGATGACGGTAGTTGAATGAGGGCTTCGCCACAGTGTTCTTTCACCGAGATGAAAATACCACACTAAGCTTAGATTTCCATGCATGTGTTTTCAACTATTACCCACTTAGGGAAACAATAGGATAACTGAATGCTGCATTCCGCACAGTGTTGTTTCCCCGAGTTGAGCATCCTGCACTTCCTTCAGTGGTCTCAGCATATGGTTTCCATCACGACCAACCTAGGAAACCATGACGGTATTTGAAAGATACATTCCGCACAGTGTTCTTTCACAGAGTTGAGGAAAGATCATTCATCTTATACCTCCAGGCCCTAGGTTTCACACATTACTAACAGTGAAATAAGATCGTAGCTGTGCTCCACTTCACTCTCGACAGTGAGTTTTCTCAGAGGCCAGCACACTGCGCTTCCCACATTGGACTCAGCATGTTTTCTCAATCACTATCCACCTAGGGAAACATGATGGTAGTGTAGGATCCGTTCCCCACAGCGTTCTTTCACCGAGCTGAGTACATAACACTTACCTTTTAGTTCCATGATGTGTTTTCAAGCATTACTTAGTACAGCAATATGGTAACTGAATGTTGCATTTCGCAGTGTCGTTTCACAGAGTCGAGCACCCTGCACTTCTTTCATTGATCTCAGCATATGTTTTCAGTATCTATCTACCTCATGAAAGATGAGCGCAGTTTAATGAGGGATTTGCCACAGTGTTCTTTCACAGAGTTGAGTATAGAACACTCAGCTTGTACTTCCATGCCTGTTGTCAAACATTAGTCACTTAGTGAAACAGTATGGTAACTGAACGTTGTAGTACACACAGTGTTGTTTCAGAGTCGAGCACCCTCTGCACTTCCTTCACGGTCTCAGCATCTGTTTTCAGTCCCTATCTACCTTGTGAAAGATGATGGGAGTAGAATGAGGGGTCCCCACAGTGTACTTCTAAAGAGTTGAGTATATCACTCTGAGCTTATACATGTATGCATGTGTTTTCAAACCTTACTCACTTAGGTGAACAAATGGGGACTGAATTTGCATTCC
This sequence comes from Proteles cristata cristata, assembly GCA_017311185.1. Taxonomy (NCBI): domain Eukaryota; kingdom Metazoa; phylum Chordata; class Mammalia; order Carnivora; family Hyaenidae; genus Proteles; species Proteles cristata. The sequence continues at coordinate 17,765 of JAESUZ010004582.1, forward strand.
TCACAGTGTTCTATCAGAGAATCCAGCACCCTGCACTTACTCAATGGTCTCAGCATTTGTTTTCAGTCACTGCCAACCTAGGAAAGCATGATGGTAGTTGAAAGATGCATTGCACACAGTGCTCTTTCACAGAGTTTTGTCTAAAACACTCATCTTATACTTCCAGGCCATAGTTTTCAGATTGCCTACTTAGGGAAACAAGATTGTACCTGAATATTTCAGTCGGTACAGTGACTTTTAGAGAGTTCAGACACGGCACTTCCCACATTGGTCTCCGCATGACTTTTCTTTCTTTCTTTCTTTATCTCTTTCTTTCTTTCCTTTTTTAATTTATAATGTTTATTTACTTTGCGAGAGAGAGAGAGTGTATGAGCATGCGAGGAGGGGAGAGAGAGGGATCCACAGAATCCGAAACACGCTCCTGGCTCTGAGCTGTGGGTACAGAGCCCAACGCAGGGCAAGAACCCACGGACCGTGAGATCATGACCTGAGCCGAAGTCGGACGCTTAACCGACTGAGCCACCCAGGTGGTCCTCAGCATGTATTTGCAATCACTGTCAATCCAGGGAAACACGATGGTCGTTGGACGATGGGTTCCCCCACAGTGTTCTTGTACAGAGTTGTGTTGAAGACTTCCCTTCTACTTCAATGCATGTATTTCAAAATTGAAACCTAAGAGAAACCATGTGGTAACTGAATGCTGCATTCTACAGAATGTTGTACATGGTTGAGCAGCCTGCTCCTCCTTCATTGGTGCCACCAGCTGTTTTCAGTTACTATCTAACTAGTGAACGTTGATGATAATTGAGTGATGGCTTCCCCACAGTGGTCTTTCCTGGAGTTGAGTATATCACACTGAGCTTATATTTCCATGAATGTGTTTTCAAACATTTGGAACTCAGTGAAACAGTATGGTAACTGAATGATGCAGTTGACACAGTGTTGTTCCAGAGTCGAGCACCCTGCACTTCCTTCATGGTCTCAGCATCTGTTTTCAATCACTATCGACCTAGTGAAAGATGATGGGAGTTGAAGGAGGGTCCCCACAGTGTACTTTTAAAGAGTTGATTATATCACACTCTGCTTATACCTCCATGCATGTGTTTTCAAACGTTCCTCAGTGAAACAGTATGGTAACTAAATGCTGTATTCCGCCCAGTATTGGTTCACAGAGTCGAGCACCCTGCACCACTTTTGTATTCTCAGCATCTGTTTTCTGTCACTATCTACCTAGTGTAAGATGACGGTAGTTGAATGAGGGCTTCGCCACAGTGTTCTTTCACCGAGATGAAAATATCACACTAAGCTTAGATTTCCATGCATGTGTTTTCAACTATTACTCACTTAGGGACACAATAGGATAACTGAATGCTGCATTCCGCACAGTGTTGTTTCCCCGAGTTGAGCATCCTGCACTTGCTTCAGTGGTCTCAGCATATGGTTTCCATCACGACCAACCAAGGAAACCATGATGGTATTTGAATGATACATTCCGCACACTGTTCTTTCACAGAGTTG